>OZ010787.1:8867002-9467002 GCA_963932465.1 Maratus speciosus
AAAAAAATTTGAGAGTATTTTTATTTATTTGAGCAAATTCTATGCAGAATAAATAAATAAATTTTGTAAATTGCAGGTAGGCAAAATTAAAAAAAATATATAAAAAACATTTTAGGTTTTAATGAATGTTTTAGTCTTGCTAATTAAATTTAAATTAAAAATTAGTTAAATAAATTAATTTAGCAGGAAAATTTTAAATGAAGTAGTTTTAAATAAAATGCATTTATGCAATGGTATAATTAAATAATTTAATTATAAATTATCGTTAGCACTTGTAAAAATTCAAAAGTTTAAAAATAAAATTTAAACTTAAAATTTTGGTTAGATTATTAAAATATAATTTAACAATTGGTTTAAAAAAAATTATTAGGCATAAAAATAAATAAATGAAGGTGTATACCAGTCACCAAAATTTTTTTTTCTCCAGAATTGGCAATTTTTAGTCGCTAATAAAAAAGAACTAAAAAATAAATAAATTTCGGGATTAATAGCACTTTTAAAAACAGTGAAGTAATTTAATTATTAAAAGTAAGGTGTAGAGTAGTAATAATATTTACCTGGTAAATTTGGTAATCCAATGCTGTTGAGGGTGTTCGTCCGTGTGGTACTGCACTTTGCGGGTCGAAGCGTTGTACTTTCCGGAACTCGGATGGACAGTCAGTCGGCTGCGTTGGAGTACTTCAATTTGCCTATAAAAAAATAAAATAAAAGCGAAAGTGTGTTTATATAGAGAAATAAAATACTTTAAAGAAATAAAAGTAAAAAGTTAGTGTTTAGATATAATTTTAATTTTAAAATAAAACTTTTTTTTCTCTGGTTTACTAAAGTAAATTCTAAAATCGGGTTATTTTTGGTGCTAACAGTTTTAAAATTCGTATTATAAATTATTAAAAGGGAGTTTATTATATAAAGAGGATTGGTATTTACGGAAGTAAAATACTTCAACTTGTAATTGGTCAGGTTAGGTCAGCAGGTAGATAATTGTGTTTCCGTCTTAGACAGTGTAACGTTATGTCCCGTTTTCACGAGTGTATTTAAAAGTAAATACAAGGTATTGGGTGATATTTACTGTTCGGATATTAGATAAGGGTATTTGAATTTCTAATTTTTCCGGCTAGACAGTGTTTTGAATATCACAGGTAGCGTAATTACTCATTTAAATCAGCGATGGGATTTCCGTTTCAGGAAAGTGCTTGATTTTGAGTTTGTTGGTATCAACTGTTGCAGAATTAGTTAAGTACGTTAAAAGGGAAGGCTAATGGTCTGTACAACAGTATCTAAGGTACACATTAAGTAGAATGTGTCATTTTAATCTGGGAAAACGGGATTCCGTTATAGGAAGGTTTTTCTCAATTAAAGTTAAATTGGTGGATTTTTATGGGACAGTACTTTATGTTAGAGACCAGTAATATAGATTTATTATTTCGTGTATATAATTCATGGACATAGCAAAATTGGGGCTAACCAGGCTTTATATTTAAATAAAATAACGTGGGTATTTCACTGATATGGGGAAACATAATTTCAGGTCTTCGGAGAGTACGGTAGCTGTTCATTTAGCGGGAGAGTTCTTCGTAGAACAGGTTTCTTACGCCTCGTTTTCAACGCAGATTGGAATCAAGGGAATTCTTGACCATTTTTTTTGGATTGAAGTTTTTGTTACTTATTTTTAATATTTGTAAGGGGCGAATTAAAATAATTTTTACAGCATTAGAAAGCTCATAAATAGTATTTCATTCTAGTATAAAATTGCATTTGAATATAGTCATTTTTACAGTATAAAATATGGTTTTACATACCTGCGTAAACTATCGTGTAATCCTTGTGTCCACGTCTCGTCCCTCGCCTCGTTTTGTCAGGGGGGTGAAAGCGATTAGTAGGTTGGCAGATAAGCGGACTTGATCCAGTTAGTTCTAAGGGGTCAACCAAAGGTGATTTAACGGTTGCTAAGTAACGATGATTATGTTCCTTTCAGATGCAGGAAAAATAAACTGCAGCGCGTCCTTTGGAGATAGAGTTGAGATAACTCGCGATGACAGCGATTACGAGTTTTTATGCGCTTACTCGTTAATGGAAGAGATGGAAAGTTATCTTTTGAGTGATGTAATAAACGTTAGGTTACGTATTCTGTGATTGATAAGAATAAATCTAACATTTGTGTTGAAATATATATTGAATAAATAAAATAAGAGTTAAATAATAAATCTTTCTTTTAGAAAAAAAAAGAAAGAATTAAATAAATAGAATAGTAGGCTTACAGATTTTGTAAGCAGTTAGTAAGCTAGTTATTTTAGGTTTTAGTACTGCAATTCTTTAATCATAGATAATACTTCATGAAAAGAATGTGACAGGTATTATAAAAATGAATATTATTATTCATACTTTCGAAAATAAAATAATGTAAAAGAATGTATATTCCAGAGGGTTTACATCTTGTGAAATAAGGTGTATATTTCATGTGAATTTGTTAAAGTGTATATATATACAGTAGGGTATCATATTGAAATTATTGTTAGTATTATATAATGTGTTTTAATTGATAATCATATGTAAAAGCCATACTGTATGTTGTAATTGAAAAATAAGTCAGAAACATGTTTTAATTTAGTAAAAAATTTCGGACTTATGAATTATTCTAAATTATTATTGCTATGTGTTTCATTGGCTATTAAAGTAGATAGGAAAATTTTTTGGGGAAACAAAAAAAAATTGTGTGTGATTCAGTGACATACATCACCAGTCTACAAGTATACAGAACTGTAGAACCACAGAACTATAGTGTTTACATATAACGAACAATGTGATGACCAGTCCAGAATCTCCATTTAGTGGTATATTACACAAGGACAATTTTGTGTGTTACTATACTACTGTGATCAACCAGTGTGACTTTGTTTTGAACTTTACTTACACACTAAGGACAGTTACGATCTTGCAGCAGTGCAGACAGATAAGCCGCGTGTAGCTGCGGTTCATTCTTACATGATCAACGAGTGGTCGCCAGCAACGGATCAGTCGAGTAGTGAAAGGACTTACTTTCAACAAAGACCGTTGTCTCTTAACCTAGAGTGGTTGGAGTACCAAACAAAAAAAAATTAATTGATGAATAATTTTTTTTCCATAAAAACTAGGGGATATGCTGGAAGTGTATCATGTAAATTACATAAATACCCTTGATACCACTTCAGCAGGTTATTATTTTATTTTATTGTCATAAAAAATACTATTATTTATATATTTTGATTATTATTATTATTTTATAAAATGCATATATATATTTAGAGTGTGTCTTACATATAGGTATTTTGATTATTATTATTATTATTTAATATAAATATACTCATATATGTATTTATGCTATAAGGTCTTAATAAGAGTAGGACCACACAAGGAGTCCTATCTGTAGAGGGGATCTTTTCAGCGAGTCACGGAGTCTGCAAGCCTGACAATAGCTTGACATAAAATGCCAAGTCGTATTTATGACGGGATACTACTTTATTTATGATACCTAATAAAACAGGCGACACAGGCGAAGACTCGGGGTCCAGAAACCAAGATCGCTGAAGCTCAAGGGGCGGAGTATGGTATACCCCGGAAAAAGTGCAACACCGAATCAGAGGTTTGCAGGTCGAAGGAAGAAATGGGGGTCAGCAAGGCTGACCGATCATTCGGCGAAGGGGGCGGAGGACCCTCCTCCACATTGTCATCACGAGGTGATGTCGTAACTGAAGGAAGAAGTTACATATCATATCGATGCCAGTTGTAAAGCTATGAAGTCCTAAGATAATATATATAGATCGATTCAAGTTTCTATACCATGAAGACGTAAAAATATAAGATCGATGTCAGTTGCAGAACCATGATGACTTAAAATATACTTCGATTCAAGTTTCTATACCATGAAGATTTAAAAATATAATATCGATGCCAGTCGCAAAGCTATGAAGTCCTAAAATAATATATGGATGCAAGCCCCTAAACCATGAAGTCTTAAGGATACCGATGCCAGTTGCAAAGCTATGAAGGCTTAAAATATAGATGTCGGTTCACGTCCTTAAACCAGGACGACTTAAGAGATCGATGAAAACTCCAAAACTATGCAGTCTTAAAATAATGAGTGCAGTTTGAGTTCCAGAATGATGTTTTCCAGAGACACGTTCCAGCTCTCTCACCCGGGATGGTTTTTAAATGATTGAGTTCAGCTTCCGTGTCCTAAGTAGTTAAAGGAAATTCTACGACGATGACGAATTATTCGGGTCGTGTTTTCCCGTTAAGGGATGGCCCTATGGTCAACTGTCCTCGGACTTTACTTCATCATTAAGTGTTTTAAAGTAGTGAATGATACCGAGAGTGTAAAAAAAAAAAAGATCACACAATGTGCGAAGGATTCAAGTGTGACCTTAATCTCAAATGATCCCCCTCTACAGAAGGTATGTCCTCTTTAACCTTTTTGTATTCCCATTGTTTGAATAATTTATGTTGTATTAGGGAGGTACAATTTATGGTACTCAAGCAATTAAGTATTAATTGTAATGTTAATTTAAAAGGTAAATTTAATGTAATTACTAATTCATTTTCGTTCTTTGGAACGCTGGTGTCTTATGACACAATTCTATTTTGTTTATTTTATTATTTTGTAAATATGCACATTACTGTAAATAAACCTTTTGTTTATTGTTAACTTTTGGCTATGTTTTCAATACAACATGAGTTCATTGTTTTATTTTAATGTAAGTTTTATTTTAGATGACAGTCTGCTTTATGATGCTATTTATGCGTAGTTTAGATAGATTTTATTTAGATATAACTGCGCGGTCTATACGCTATTTCTTCACTAAAATTACACAACGTAGCTTGGGGCGTTTTGGAGATGTGTTTCCTCCCGCCTCAATTTAAGATAATTAAGGTTAGTTTAATTATCAGGAATAGCCAGGACCAGTATTATATAATTACGATCACAAATGTTTGTCTATAAATTGTAATGTTTAAATACCCACTATAATAATTCAGGTATTTCAGGTTCAGTAATTGAGGAGTAGTTAACCTCTCTTACTCTTTATGGTAATCTTCCCCCATTTACCTTATTATTTTCCCCCACTTTCAAGGTATGTTTGGGTAGTTCAGTTGGTTCCGGTAAATGGACCAGGATCTTCCCAACACTCTCATCGCATTTGCTTTGTCTCTAAGAATTTTTCTATTTTCTATGGAATTTTTTATGAAGGAAATAAATTTTTCTTGCTCACGGCTGTTGTTGTATTATTAAAGGTTCCAACAAATACATTTTACACCGTTTTTCAAACAATGATAGAAATAAGTATGCCTCCAGTTTAATACTAACATCCGTTAAGTATTGATTATCACGCCCATTGACTCATTTAATGTATACTAGAAACCCGTTTCCTCGTGCTTTTAGCGTTTCTCGTCAGTTAAGAGCAAAAAGGTCAAAATATATTTTCAATTATTTTTTTATAATTTATTGAATTTAATATTGGGATTTTATCTCAAAGTTTTTATGTCCGATTTCTTTAACGAATAAAAATTCAAGAAGGATTGAGAGAATTAATGGGTTTGAATTAATAATAAAAACGTTATTTAGCTTTGTTGAAGTTATTACATGTATTTTATTTATAAAGAATGCATAATCGGCGAAAAATTTAGGTGTATGCAAAAGAAAAATAATATTTTGCAATAGATTTCGACAAAGAGATCACTTTTCCTTTTGGAAAAACTAAACAAAATTATCCAATTATCTTCCTTATCTTTCAAAAAAATGTATGTGGACAAGAAATTATTATACCAATGCTTTAGAAAATCTTAATAAGCCTGGGCACTTCATACATTGTGAAAATTCGGATTATTTCTGTTGCAAAAATTTTAATCAAGGCATTCTGTCGAGGTATACACATTGCAGTTTCGGTTATTGCATACAAATAAAACGTAATAGAACGCATAAGGAATTAGCATTCTGCATTATCCATATCAGTTTACACATGTTTAAGATGCATAGTAATATTTAATTCCGAAAGAAAATTGGAAAAACTGTGTAGTTGTTTTTCATTTCTATTTATTTTTAATTATCATAAGTACTGGATCTACACTGATTTCTAAAATCATCCAAGTGTATTTAAAACAGTCGAAATGAAATATTCTTGTGAATCATCATCTTAAAATAAGATTTTCGTGATATTTATTTACAAAATGTTTTGAAGACAGAGTAAATTAAATTTCCTCGTAAATTATATTACAAAATCAGCTTTCAATGAAATAAGCAACATCAATTCAAAAATCAATAAATTGTATATTAATAAGCTGCTTTGTATTCAAACGCAGATTATAATTGAGTTATACACAGAATACTCTCATTTGAACGAAAAAATTATTTCTTATTTTAGTTTTTTAAAGAATATTACATTTTAAATGCAGTCTTGTCACGAATTCATTAACAGTCAAAACGTTTCACTATTTGAAAAGGAAATTATACCTTGAATACGGAATGTCTCTTTATTTTCTTATTTTACATATAAGCAGAAATTGGACTTTTTTTTGTTATAGTAATTAAAACTTTTATTTTTAAATCGTACGGCCTAGAAATTAAATATAAGGTTCGTTATTTCATTTAATTAAAATAATAATAACGAGTTAAAAAAATGAAATATATATGAAAATAGAAATAGATAGAAGTTACTTTGTGTTAAGGCGGCTAAACTTATAAAAAAAATATTGAAAATTTATAATAAAACATTTTTCTTCTCTTCCTTCTTGTTCTTGTTTATATGCCTTAATTGTTAAATGAAACTTAAACAAAATTTCCTCGAGGCTTTTTAAAAATAACTTCTTTTATAAGAAAAAAAAAGTAAAAAATAGTTATCCCATTACCATATTTTTACTAATTTATAGGGAAAAGTTGTCAAAATCGTACCACTTGAGAAACTATGCATGATAAGGAGAACTGGTATGCCTGTTTTAAAAACTAACTAGGTGCACCTGTCTAAACTCGACGGAGAAATATATCAGAAAATAGGTTACATTTAAGCGTATGACTAAACGAAAAGTGTAGTTAGAAGAAAATATTGATTTAATAAAATTTTATACAATATGGAATCACGTTTATAATGCAATTTCAGAATTGTTGATTTTTCTTTGAAAGCGTTTTTCACCATACCACATTTATTGTAATGCCACTTTTGACGATATTTGTACTTTCAAAGTTTTATAAAAATGTACCCAAGACATCGCGACATATAATTGTCCATGGCTGAATACTAGCTGAGATAAATAAACATAAATACGGCGCAATGTCTGTACTTGTGTTTTATTTATATTTACACAAAGTGCAATGTTTGAAACAGTAAATGTATTTGTACATATTTCTTGTTTACACACATGCACTTGTCGGAAACGGATCCAAAGATATGATTTTGGCAACCTATATCGCAAATCATACTGGTTGGTTTCTAAATTCATACCTGCTTTTGGGGCTTCGGAGTAACAGTATCTAATTACTGTACAATTTTATCTTTATAGAAAATCAAATACGTTTAGGACAGTAATAAGTCTGATGGCTTTTGATACTCCTCCGAAATTTTCATGTATCTAAATTTTACATCTCAAACATTTTAATCAAGTTTTCGAGATGGGTTTCTTCACTTAAAATTCAGAACCAGCTCTCTTCATTTGTTCATACATACAATAACATTAAAATATACACTTTTTTGAAGTAATATTTAGAAACATACATTATATTTCGCCCTTCTTTTGGTACGAAATGGCCAGCTACACAACAGTACGATTTAAGCAATAATGAAATATTTTCAGCTTGTTAAAATTAATTTATTCCCAAAATGAATTTTAACAAGCTTTGCAGAGATGTCGAAAGAAATATAATGTAAAATTGAAGTAATGTAAGGATTATATTGATACAAAAATAATTATAATTAAATCCTTTTTAAAATGAATAGCGCTGCTTTATGAAATTATTTCACCAATCTTGCCTCCTTTTTATAAGTCGACGGAAAAATCACAGAAACGTGTGTTGTTACACCATATAGGATATATAATAATATAAATGGCGCAGCTTTTAATACATATTGGTAGATGCCACCACATTTAAATATTAAGAGAAAACTAAATGTAGCACGATTTTGGAGACGGGTAAGCATTTGGCAACTTTCCCTTATATTAAATAACTTTATTTTACGTTTTTCTATGAAATAAGTTTAATGGTATCATGTGTCAAAGATACCGAAAAAATATATATGAGTTTAAAAATTTCTTTAAATGCCGAGCATATGCAAGCAGTTCCTCACATTTCTCAAATCTTCATGTCGCTTATTTTCTTAATAAATCATTTATCAAAAGAGTTTAAAATAAATGAAACATTTAAAAATAAGATAAAAGGAACTTTCTTGGTACTCCCCGTCAGCTATTTTTAAATTTCCGGAGACCGCTTAAGACGAAAATGTCGTAAAAATACGTGTTTTAATAACTTAAATCATGCAACAATGCCTAGCCCTTAAACGTTTTTTTAAATTTTCATAACAGTTTGACAGAGGAACTAAATTTAAAGTAGCATGCAGTAGGAGATTTTGTCTCTTGAAGAGCACTGTTAAGGGTAATTATCACATATTAAGTTTTAACTTTAAATAGAAGAAAAAAGCGTTAATGAAAAGTATCATGAGGAATATTATTAATAAAACATATATTTTTAAATATTTGGTTATCTTGATGAACTATTTATCATACTGATTTTCTACAAGGTCATTTCAGATTCCACTAAAAATAATCAAAAGTCTGTAACATCGATGAAAATTAGTGAAGATACAAGGTTTAATTTAACCCTTCAGTGCGCAGCTTTGCATATATGCAAACAGCAGTGTTTTGAATTGAAGATTTTTTTATTCGTATATACCTAATTCACACCAGAAAATTAAAATAGCAATACTTTCTTTAATTAATAACATACATTCCGTTTTTAAATAAAGCGAAATTATCCATTTAAACTTTTTGGTGTAAAGTCAGGTTCTCTGAACTACGTAATTTCTAGAACGTATCCTTGGGACGTAGTCCTGGGATTAAAGGGTTAAACGTTAAGTTTTATAAAATAAATAATTATAAAAAATAAGGTATTTGGAGACATACTTATTAAAATATTTACTAATTCGCATTATTTTAGCGTATAACAGCCACACGACAGTAGTTTTTATTTATATTGCAGATGTGCAACAGATGAAAAGATTGACGTATTATATGAAAATGTATCTCTGATTTTTTTTCATTATATTTCCTGAGGAATAAACCTTTCAGAGAATCATATATAATTTTTTTGAAACAAAATCAAAAATCGCGCATTTAAGGGTTAAGACAACAATTTTGTAATACTTACTTTTGCAAAAGTTTGGCAAATGAAAAGAGTATTTGCTAAGTACATTTTCTAAGTACGCACGAAACGTTTTGATCGTACAATGAAATGTAGTAGTTTGACTGATTTTAATTTTGTCAGATTGATAATTGACAAATTTTAATTATTGAAGATGCGGATTTTGAAGCATTGATTAATCCCGTTAAAGTCATAATGACGTAGTCAGTAGTTGAGGAAATTTTCCGCTAATGCACGGAGGATGTTTCAATACATCAAAATATTAATAGAAATAATAATATCGGTCATAGTTTAAAAAAAACTGGTCATACATTGCACCAAAAGATATGCCGCAGCACAAGAATTCATTGTAATACATCTAATAAATTATGTGTTTTTGAAGTATTAAGAAAATGTGACTTACATCTCTCTGACTTTATTCGGTAAGCCAATTTTTAAGGCAATTGATTCAAAATCTCCATAAAAGGGAAGTTGAAAGAAACTGTGTCAAATTTATGGTAGTTTTGACAATAAAAGAATACCAGAAAAACTTCCAAACCATGCTCCTTCTATTCCAGGATTACTCACGCCTTTGTTTAATTCAGACAGTATCAAGTTTTGTCGTAAAATAACTTTTTTATACTATTTCATATAAATGGGGTAATTTCTTTTTTCTGAAATATATTAAATGTCCTTGTGCATATGAATATAATTATCTAGATTAAAATAAGTCATAATTTTAAATGCAGGCATGAGAGCGCTCCGACCCAAATGGATGATTTTCACCACTAAATTTTAATAGTATTCTTTGCTTAATTAAATTTCAGAAATTCTGTCATTAAATATGGCGAGAAATACTATTAAAATTTAGTGGTAGCAATCGGTCATTTGGGTCGGAGCGCTCTCATACCTGCAAATGAAAATAAAAAGTTTTCTAATTTATGCATTAGGGATAATTCGTATGATTATTTAAAAATATATAATTTCTAACCATGTTTTATGACCATATAGCTCAGAGAGAAATTTTCTATCTTTGATATATTTAAAAGCTAAAATATAGAAAGCTTATTTCCATAATTTTCATGTTAAAATTCTATATCATGGGAGTAAATGAAATATTTTTTCACCGATAAAGCGTTTAGCTTACGTTTCAAAATACTGTTTCTGTTATTGCAGCTAGAAAAAATAACAAATATTTCATTCATACGTTTACCATTTAGAATTGCTTCAAGCTAGTATGATGTCATGACTATGGGATATCATCGAAGGAATGGGATTTAGGTCGAGGATTAAAAGGAGTGGCTTTATGTAGAATATGCGTGTAATATGTATGGAAAGTAGCAGTCTCAATGAGGATTAGGCTGACCCTACAAGAGTAAAAATAAATCCTTCGATACATTGAGAAAGACTGGTTTCTTGGTTTTCTCTTGATGAAAATATCCCTTATTTTTTATGCGTAGCATGACAACACATTCTCGCAGTTAGTAGAAAACGTGGATTCCCCTTCAGCTAATTAATAAGCTTGAGAAACTGTCGTGAATTCTAAAAGGAAACGATCTTGAACTTTTAGAAATACACGTTTCCCAGACATATGTCTGATGAAAATCAGTTCTCAAACAATGGTCAACGTTCCATCAACATGACTCATTGTATTTTTTAGATTTGTTAACAGATTTCTTTTCCAAGTACCGATTAATCTGAATTTTGAGTGGGCGATTTCAAATTCCTGCGTGAAATGAGGTAATTTCTGTAAGCCAGACAAATTTTTCTAATGCATCTGTTTTATGCAATGTAAAGTTTTAAATAAGCATCTGTAGAAAATGGCTCAAATGAGAAGAATGTACGTTATTTTGAAAACCGTAATTAGTTTGTGTTGATTTCAGTTATTTTTAATAGCATTATCCTATATTGTAGCATTAAAATCAATGCTTAATATTATGTGAAATTACCAAAATTTATGTCCATTTACATAAAACACCAACAGAATATATGTTCAAAGATGAAATTTGTTTAAGAAAGACTGTGTATTAGTAGATTTTGATTGTAGGTACGTAAAGAGTTTTAAAAAAGCCGCCAAAGTATAAAAAAATTTTGCAATATTAACTTTACAAAATCATTAATGTTATTTGCTTTTATGTGCTTTTATAATAAAATAATGCATTTAAATATTTAATTATTCCACTCAATAAATAAATGAAACTTCTTAAATTTTAAAATTTGTTTCATAAAATTTCATCACATATATCTCGTGATATCTATGTTCCGTAAAATATTGATCCACAGCAATTTAGCAACCAACTCTCAATTCTGACTATTTGCTTATTTTCAGTAAAAAAAAAAAAAAAAAAAAAAAAAAAAAAACTCCAAAAGTAGAAACCGATTCTAGTTTTGGCCAAGATTTCTGAACGTCCTCTAATAAAGCTAAACCTTAACATCAACAAAACGAAACAGGGAATGATACGCCTGTAAAACAATTGTGTATGTGAATCTGTATTGTCAAGTATTAATGAACTACCAAGATAAATAAATGCTAAAATATCAAATGTGTTTTATTTAAATCGCATAAACATATTTTGTATTTAAATGCAATGCGTAAATCATAAAGGTTTCCGTAATGTAATATTTGACAACGGAAATGCATAGCACGAAGCAAATGAAATATCCTGTACCATTTCTTATACAAAAAGGTTATGCAAAGAGGTAAGCACATAAGAAAGGTGGTTGCATGTTTTTAAAATAAACTTGGAGTGCATGATATTAAATGCTTGTCCCTGTTATCCCAAATTCGTGTCACGTCTAAACAGCTTTTATAGATGGGAGAATTTAATTTCGCCAATATTGTAGGGAGACCCGTGCTAGTTGGCTACAGGTGTAAGTAGGCGCAGTCCTCATAAATCGCCTGATTGTGTATAGATTGTGCGACCAGTCACAGAGTACCTTTCTTCTTGCTTTTTACAATCTTCATTGTAGTTTTGCAGTGTTACCTACGTGCAGTGGACATTTATTACGATTTTTCTGCTTTTTGCACTCATAAGTAATTTTTTGTTGCTTCATTCTTTTTCTAATTTCTAATACTTATCTTATTAATTGCGATTTAACTTGAGCAGTTTTTCTTAGTGTATGATGAACTGTACCTACCCCATAATAATTTACTTGGATTATTTATGCTTAGATGGTTACATGTCCCTTTTGTGAAGAAATTTATTATGGGGCTAGTAGGCGCATTGAACACGGGGCAAGTTGGTTCGGTGTCTGGTGTGTGCTGGTAGCTTGAAAAACAGCTAACACTGAGAAAAGTGGTTGCAATGCAAGATTTTGGGCACACGAGGCTTGCCAAAACGGAGACACTCGATTTTTTATTTGTGACAACTGTAACTCTAATGATGATATCGAGTAGAATAGAAGTTACTGTTATTATTTTTATGTCTGTATAATTTAGAATTTACATTGTACGGTGAAAACGCCTTTGTTTAAACTTACTGATAATAATGAAATTGATTTCTCTTAACTCCGTGTCTTATTCAGGTTTCATTCAAATTTTTATAAAGCGTGTGCCAACTTACCCCATAGGTATAAGCAACTTGCCCCGTGGCGGGGTAGGTTGGCGCACAATTTTCCCTTTACTTTAGGCTTCCGCTAAACATAAACTACAAAAGCTACAAACTCAAAACTCCGGGTATTCATAGCCCAATGAGTACTGTTAAAGTTCATAAAAAAACTTAAACAAAAAATTAATAAAAATCAATAACTAAAAACTCCCCTATACACATAAACTTTTGTAAATGGATATCCAAAAATCAAAATAAAAGCAAAGTATGTAATCTCTATATAACAATAAATAAGTGTGATTCTTTATTAATTTGACTATGAAAATTGTAGTTTCTATATAAATTAACGTTTAGGGACAAATGTAACACACTTGTTAATAAACTGCTTTCTTTTCTCAATGTTCTAGATTATATCGCGCTTTCGAATGTGTCGCGCTTTTTTTAGTTCTTACGTTATACTCGATTATAACATGTCGGCTACTTTAAATTTTGAAGCTATACAGTGTAGATTTAATATGCTTCAATACAGAATAATTATTCTCTAAAATCTGTTTCATATCGTAATTTTGCTTATTGTTTTCATACGTCTGAAGCAGGGTTACAAGTTTCGTGTCCTTTTTTATTAAGAAATTCCGAAGTCGTACCAGAAATTCAAAGTTGTAACTTTTTGCTTTATTTAATGACAGATACATACAGACATTACATAATGATAATATGATGAAGATAATGATGAGGATATATAATGACGTTACATAAAGTAAAAATTCTTCTATCGGTATTTCCGGTATAAATTTGGTTTTCTTTTTAATTCCGAATTCCGAACTGGCAAACCTGGTCCGAAGACTTGAGAAGAATGAACGACAAATGGAAAATATGTCATTCTAATATCTGCTTCTAATTGGAATATTTTATTCCATTTGATAAACTAGTGAAGATATTTTAGCAGAAAACGAAAGTTTAACGACGTGAAACGAATAAATCGATATTTTGTTCGTTACAGAAACTTAATGGCTTAGTAACTGGGACGTGATGGCGCTTTTTTACTTAAACGTGGCTAGAATTTTTTTTGTATCTCTGTCTGAAAATGCTGCATTTATTAATACGTTAGAGTTTGAGTTAGATTACTTTACTTGTTATGTTTTGATCAGGGAAATAAGTTTATATTTAACAAATATTCTATTATGTTTAAGCAGATTACACGAAAAAAAAGCAAAATAAATAATAACAATTAGCTGTGTGAAAAATCAGTTGTTTTGTTTGGAAAATTTGCTATTGAATCGTACTCTTTAAGTTATCATAATTCTCAATTAATTACATTTTATTCCGATAAAAAGCAAACATAAAATATGTTTGACATATTAATAAAATTTACATGTTTCCAGTAAACTTTATAGTAAAAAACAAACAAACTATTTGCTTAAAAATAATACAAATGAATATATTTAAATGTAAGTATTTTAAATATTCAAATTAAATAAAACTGTTTCAAGTTATTGAAATTTTCTTTTTTAACAATTAACTTTTTTTGTACAAGTTACATTTTCTTTTCTGGAATTTCTCAATTGTATCAGCTTTTGCGTGTTAAACGATGCAGAATTTACTACTAAATTTTAATGGTAATAAAAAAGCGTAAACCTAGCAACTATGTGTAAGAACGGAAACAATTTACAAATTTTGAAAAATAATTTCTTTTGAAATGTGATATGAAAGCATTATAACCATTATGTCCTCTCTCTTAACCCTTTAACCTTTTTTCTCTTAACTCTTAACCCTTTATGTCCCAAATTATGAATTGATGGAAATTTCATCTTATGAAGCATTTTTCGTGAATTTTTTAAACTACTTTAGAAGATTTATACACTCATTTAATAAATTTTAGAAGGATCTAGCAAATTAAATTTGAATTTATAGGGATTTTGTGCAATATTTATAACTCCACTCAAATCTTTTATTTAAAAATTTTTTTTAATGTTTTGTAGAATTAGAAAATATACATATATGATGTTCTTACAATATAAATATAGAAATATTTCCGAATTACCCCCCCCCCCCCCCCACCACCACCATTCTTTCAACTTCAAGAACTTTTTTCCAAAGGTAAGATACTTGTTTTTATTTAATTTTAAAGTCGTTATGCTTTTAAGAAAGATTTAAATAATACTTTATCACAAAGTATTGAACTTCAACATTGGGCACAGTGGATCACTCACTATTGGGGTACAGTGGTCCACAATCCATTCTGCTGCTGTAATGTAGAATTTTCAAAATATTTAATAATTGCTTATTCTCTATAAAGAAATATTGTTTTAAAGTCGTTATTCAACTGTAAAATAAATTAAACAAAGAAAAAGGACAATTTATTTAACACGGTAAGAAATATTTTGGTTTGTATAGTACTGCTTTTCAAAAATATAAAAGTAGCCTATTGACTGTAGCCTGTTATTACTAAAAGAGTTTCTGCCAGGTTCTGGAATTTTATTACTCATTTTAGATGTAACATAAAAGAAATTTAGAATCAACTTTATGGTTATTAATCTGTTGTTTATATCAGTATTATCGTAATGATGCCCCCGCCACCCCCTACCCAAAAATATCTCAGGAAAATTTTAGGCTCATAAGTATTTTGGAAATTCATTTGCAAATTTGAATGTGGGCTGATTTTTTTTTTTTTATTTAATAACTTCACTTTATTTGCAATTGTTCCTGTACCTAAATTTGTTATTATTTTTTAAATATATATATATATATATTTATTATTTTTCTGTTTTGTTTTAAAGTGTTACCTGTAAATTTGCATTATTATGTTATTTCGGAGGTAAAGTGGAAATAAAGAGGAATTAGATTAATGAAAAATAGATTTATATTGTATTTCAAATAATACTTAATAGCGGACCGCTGTGCCCCATTGGGTGGACCAATGTTCCCCGAAAGCGGGGTACACTCGTTCACTTTACGCATGCATAAAATGTAATTTTTTTAAATGTATTGGAAACGATGTTCTGATAAAATTCTGAAGCATTTAAAGATATTTAAGGAATATCCAAGAACATTTTCAGGCAGATTGGACTTTCTGTTAAACAGAAAAATAAAATGTAAACTGCAAAAGTGGTCCACTGTGCCCCAGTCTCCCTTATAAATAGGTTTTTAAGCACTCCATCCGGTGTAAAAACAAAAAGAGTGGTAACAGTATTTAGTTTAACCCTTAAATGCCTGATTTTTCAAAAATCATTGTAATAATGTTTTTCGGCTTTTATTTTTTAAATAAATCACGGAAAAATACTTTAAAAAATCATATTTTGTTTTAAGTATGGTTTACGGCTAAAAAACAGTTTGTTACTAATCTGCAATTCTGGTCTTTAATTGAAAAAGTAATTTTCCTTGAAGAAGAAGACTTCTGGCAGTTTATCAAGGAGCCTGGGGCCACTGCCCCACATCCCCGACAGTAATACTATGGAAAACTAACAGGAAATGAATCATGGCTAATTTTCCTTGATAAAATTTTATTATATTAAACACACAAGAATTTTAGGGACTATAATAATAAATAAATTTTACTTGCTCACTGCAGAACAAAATAGGGTATTTCGCAAGCTTTCAAACAAAACAAAAAGAACATGTAGCAACAATTGAAAAAATAAATCTATCTTTATTCTTAAACAGCCCAAGTGTTGTCCTCTACGTGTTGAAAATCGATTTAATAATATTTTCAGAACGTATTTTATTGGCAACATTAGGCATTATAGCTTCAATATTATACTAATAGTATTTTAGAAGCCTAAATTGGGTATGTATTCGGAAAGCAACACCCCGCATTTAAGGGTTAAGCTCAATTAGTCTTGTCCCACTGTCACTGACCTACTTCTGCAGAGACATAATCTGACGGGTGTAAGGTGGTCTGAGCCCTCTCTAGCAACTTCTTGAGCTGTTGCTTCTTGCTCTATTTTTCAATACTGATATCATCTATATTACATTTAAAGATTTTAAAACATTGTAATCAAAAGTTTATGAGAAGGAGGGCGGCTTTGCACTTTACTTCTGTCTATATTTATATATCGTTAAATTGGAGAGAGAAAGAAACGCTTTGAATTTTCTCCACAATAAAAATTTAAAAGCCCCCTCTGACTTTGCCAACAGGCTACATCCCTACATTCCTGTCGTTTTTATTTAAGATACACCAGTGAAAATAATTCTTATCTTCTTACTATGCCTTTCTGTTTTATTTTTATCCATGCATGACAATAACATTTAAAATTTTTGTTTATTTTTATAAAAAGTATTTTGTAATTTGGGTCGAATAATTTAAACATCGTGAAGTTTAAAAAATTACAAATGCATTTATTTTTAGTGAATGCTTGTGAAAACTAAAAAGGAATTATTTTGTAAGAAATACAGGATGTCCATAAAAGAATGTCCCAGATGTAAATTTTAATAGTATCAACTGTAAGCGTTGTAGAGTATTGGTTCAAGGTCACAAATAAAGAGTAGTTCAAACAGTTTTAGATAAGCGCATGCGCGAGTACTGCTTTGTTATTGACCCGCTTGCAGTGCCACATACGCAAAATGCCGACTCCTGAGCGTAAAGCGCTATTGCTGGGCTGAAGATTTAAAAGCCGTTAGAGCCATGTGTTTTTTTTCCTCTGGGGGGGGGGGGGTTATAAAAGATCGTGTCTACGTTCCACCGCTACTTAGTGATTCTCCAGAGTTGGGACACAGTTGAGGCTAGAGGAGGTTCCAGAGTTGAGGCTATTGCTTCCATTACTCTGGACTTGTTAAGCGAAGTGTGCGAAGAATTGGACTTCAGGTTGGATGTGTTCCGTATAACTAAAGGTGCGCATATTGAACATGTGTAATAAAACTAGGTTAGTTTACCTTTAATTTAGACTATTTACAACAAATCATACATCAAATTGAACTATAATATATACTTATAATATACCATTGAAACTGGTACATTCTTTTATGGTCACCCTGTATATTTATGAATTTATGCATTTTGGAATTTTAAGAAAGCTGTTGCATTTAATTTGAAAATTATGACAAAATATGTGCTTCATTCGTATAAGTAATATTTTTGTCCATTTCAGAGATGAATGTATGAGTGTACCAATAACGCCCTTAAAATTTAGTGATGTCGTCCCTAGCCATTATGACAAATTGGTTCCTCCGACAATTAATGGTAAGTAATAATTTATCAATTTATACCTTTTAATATTAGAGAATACTGAAATATATATTTTTAAATGTATTTTCTACAATATATTTTTAACAATGCAACGCGCTTCAACTCATATAACATAATGCCCATGCGTACCCAAAGAATGTGAATATAATTTATATATCCTCCTGAGACCCAAGCAAAATTTAATGCATAAATGTTTTTAAACATGAGTTTTTTTCAACAAATAGGCATAAAAAATGACGTATTTAAAGAAATTAATAAATTTAGGTTTTTTAATTTTGTTTTACAGCACATCCATCTAAATGGATGTTCAGGCCATAACTCGCTTTAAAGTAATTAAAAAAAAATGCGAGAAGTATGGGAAAGAATAGAATTTATTGTAAAGAACATAAGGCAAGTATTAACATCTGATTTAAAATTGCAAAATAAAAATAGTTTAAACAAATTAAAATAACATAAAAACGAAAATTAACAGCAGAACGTAGAATTCCAACTTGACTCATTTATTACACCATTTTGTAAACAAAGTAGTTAACGTTGTCAAAATCCAAAAGCTGAATGTTGATTTTTGATTCATACATTACCAATTACATTCAACTGGTTTTAGATTGCTACAATGAAATTTAACGCAATAGAAGGAGAAAGCAAAACATCCATTTAAATGGATGCCAAGTCTCAGGAGGATATAGACTACACAGCTGCCAACTCTTACGTTTTTTTTCTTACCAATATTTTTAAACAGAAAAAATTCTTTTATTTAATGTAAATTTTTGGCGATCAATTAAGACAAATTTTTCTGTTAAAGAATACTGATGGGAAAAAGCGTAAAACTTGAAAGCCACGAGAGTATTTAATAATATTTTTACCCTGTAGCTGATTCCAGATATGCTAGTCATGGATACACACGTCCAAGTAGAAGAATGTAGTTAAAGTAAATAATTAATATAATTTAGTACAAATTTGTAAAAGTAAAAGAATGTGAATAAGGTAAATATGCATTTTACATGTACACTGTAAAAAAATCTGAACAGTATTCCTGTAGGAATCGGAAAAATAATTGCCCTTATCGTACCGGAAAATTTTCCAACCCAGCTCGGAATAAAATCCGTAAAAAAAGGAAACATTCATTAAAACGGTACTTTACGGATTTTATTCCAATTTTACGGATTTTATTCCGATTTTACTGATTTTATTCCGAACTGGGTAGGAAATTTTTCCGGTACGATAAGGGCAACTATTTTTCCGATTCCTACAGGAAATCTGGTCCTATTTTTTTTTACAATGTAGCTTACACTGTAAAAAATATACGACCAATTTTCCTGTAGGAATCGGAAAAATAGTTGCCCTTATCGTAGTGAAAAATTTCCCGACCCAGCTTGGAATAAAATCCGTAAAAAAAAAAGGAAATAGTCAATAAAACGGTATTTTACGGATTTTATTCCAAGCTGGGTCGGAAATTTTTCCGCTACGATAAGGGCAACCATTTTTCCGATTCCTACAGGAAAACTGGTCGTATGTTTTTTAAAGTGTAGATCTATAATAAATTTCTGAAAAGAAATGCGATATTCAATATAAAAAATTGTTCCTTTCTAAAAATAAATAAATAAATAAAGAAGAAATACAGAATTTATCATCAATATTTTACATCTTAAAAATGGCCATAAAAGTTGTAACATTATTATCTTTAAAATGCATTTCCCATACATTTTCATTGATGGTTTTGTATTTTGTACATTTTTACTATTCATTTTTTTTTCTGAATTGTTTTTTGTTTATAAAATATATTACTATGATAAGACAGTTTGATGACTTAGTTATTTTGGCGGTTATCCAATATCCATTATTATTGTTTGGACCTGTGGGACCTATGCTCAAGCTTGAAATATCTCGAGTCTTTTCAAATAATTCTAACTCTATAAGTCTATTTTTTGCTACTGATAAAGAACTGTCGGTTGATAAATTCGGATATTTTATTGCATGCTTAAGTATAAGCAAATCAATATTTCAAACAATAATCATATAACTGACACATTTTAACATTAGTAAGGTTTAAACATCCAATCATGCGTATTTCTTGTATAAGCTATTTCTCGAAAAGCTCTCTTTTTTCAACACGAATGAAATAAAATAAAATGCTTTTGAATTTAATCCATAACGTCCATTCAATCCTAAGTTGTTTTTAAATTTTATATTTAACCATTTGCAGGCGGTGGCATATTATTTATACCACTTAATTTTAATCCCGAACTTCCACAATTGTACAAGAATTTTCCAAAAAAAAAAAAAAAAAAAAAAAAAAAGCTTTAATAATGTGCGCGAGTAATAATATATTTATTTACAAAATCAATTTGTTCATAAATTCTGGTGACATTCAAACCTTTTAATATTTTAGAAACAGAAGTACTTTGACCCTGAAAGAGTTAAGGGTAATTTTTTTTAGACTAACATTACAATACCAAAATATAAGAATTTCTGAAGTTTTGATATATAATACCAAGGAAAGATACTTTTGTAATTCACCATAAACATAAGATAATGCATAACGCTTTTCGAAAGAAATAATCTTTTTTCATCCGGCACAAAAGAACGTTCTACCATTAGCCCTCCTACAAGAGGAGAAGGAAGTCTTCCTTTTGCTCCGGTAGTGGTGGGATGTATGTCTTTATTTTGTTAGATATGCAAAGATTTTACTTAGTACATTGTGATATAGATTTTCTTCCTCCTGCTGAAACAACTTAAATGTGATTATTTTTTTTATCTGTGTACGGTTATTGACCACTAATTGTTTTTCTCAGTATGTAACTTTAAACGCATACATCTGATTCTAAAGCACAGAACATATAATTTTTAAAATAATTCTAATGCATTGCAATTGCACTGCAATTTTTCAATAATTACATGTTCCAGTATTTTTTATATCCTTTGTTAAATGTGCGTATTCGTGGTTAGTTTATAATCGAATGAAAAAATTGTATTCCAGTTTTAAAGATAAATACATTATGAAATATGAAGAAATATTTGATATTGTTATATTTGTATGCATGCATGCATAGAATTCATTAAGTTCTCGCATCCATTAGACGAAAAACGGTTAAAATATAACGTAGATTAAAAGTTGTCGTCTACAAATCTCTCTTGGGTATATTCAAGGATCTTCATAATACAGCTGAAGAAAGATGCTCTTCCAGAAGATCATCAAGGATCATTAAGTGCTCTTTTGGGAATCGCGTCTTTAGCCGCATTACTCTGCAATTACAGTCGAATCCGTTTATTCGAATAAGCATTTTGGCAAGATAAATTATTTTATGAAGCGGAGTATTCTATTTATCCGAATAACATCTTCACACATTTAAAAATTAATCAAAATATAAAATACATTAAAGGTTTAACGCAAACATTACTTTTAAATAATAAACTATAAGATAAAAAAATCATTCAACACATTAAAATTAAGAGTTAAATTTCAATATATATTTATTTTATTCTTTCGCAGTTGAAAATTATCAGCGCACCAACAGAACGTACGGTATAGAACTGACCATAAATATATCTCCAGGTTCTTAATGGATTTCATTAACTTTTTTTTCATGGAGCAAGTGACCAAAATAAATTTCTCTGTAACTGGCCGATCCGACAAATTGATTATTTATGAAACTGGGCATAAATTTGCCTATAGGTTTTCAATGAATTTCATTATTATTATATTTTTTATGGAACAAGTGATCAAAATAAATTTCTCTAACTGGCCGGTAATTGATTATTGAAAGTGTTTTTAATTTCACATTTTCAGCTTTCAGAGATAAACATTTAGGTGAAAAATTACTAACACTTGCGAACTGTTGTTTGCTTCTTACTATGATGTGCTTTGCATCAAAGCATTCAACATTCAATTCTTGCGGATGCAATATTTTCTAAAGTAATAAATAAATAAGTCTGAATGTATAAAGTGAACAATTGCTGAAATCACGAATCTGAAAAGTTAAAACAAATTAGATTGTCGCAGAGTTCAATGTATTGTACATTTCGGATTGTATCAAAATTACTAACACTAGCACCCTGTTGTTTGCTTCTTACTGTGATGTGCTTTGCACCAAAGCTTTCAATGGCATGCTTGCAATTTTTTCTTGATATCTATTCCTTTTGCCCCGGTAGTGGTAGGATGTACGTCTTTATTTTGTTAGATAAGCAAAGATTTCACTTAGTACACTGAAACATAGAGTTTGTTCCTCTTGCTGCAACAGCTTAAATATATTTCAGTAATTTTTTTAAACTAAATATTATCTGAAAATTGAAAATTTTAATGCTATTATTTTTTAAGGGGTCTCAGGACTTTTAAAAGCTTTATAATTTTCGAAATTTTAATTTTTTTAGATGTTAAACTCGTATCTTTTCTGAACATTTTGATACAATTGTTTCCTTGATATTCCTATTAGAACAGAAGTTATGGCGTTTAGAATTATACCCGCTAAATAGCTGAAGCGGTTTTTCCGAAACTTTGAAGTCATTTTTTTTCTAAATGACGCTTTTGTGCATAACGCGCACAATATCTCAAAAACTTCTGAATATTTTTTTCTGAAATTTTCAAAATATATGTTTCATGTTAGTCTGTACAAACTGAACCTAAAATTTCCATTTTATTGTTCAAAAAAATATTTTTTTAGGTGACTATATTGTTGAAATTTTCTAAATTTTACATTAGCTAAATACAACTTTGTATTAAAAATATAAACATGAATAAATGCAAATTTATTTAGGCTCAGAGTAATTATTATAATCCGAAGTATAAGTAGGCACCAAAATTTTCATTCTAGTTGCAAAATTTATTTTGCAATTATGCGCGTAATATGTTATGCCAATTTTCTGCTCGTCAAATGTCTGATAGTTTGGTGCTCCCTGTAAATGCTAATTCTGCATTTTGAATTTTTTTTTAAATACATGAAATGAAAGAACATACTTATATCTTTCCCAAATAAAATTTTGTCTTAAAATCGAATACATTTTAAAATATTACATTTTGAAAATGGTATCTTTTTCATTTTTTCCAATTTTTAGAGTCCTGAGATCCCTTAAATTTCATTTATTTATTTATTAATTTTACTCAGCTAAATTTTTTAATCTGTGCACAGTTATTGACCACAATTTTGTTTTTCACAGTATGTAACTTTCAACGCGTACATCTGATTGTAAAGCACAGAAGAATATTATTTTTTTAAATAATTCTAATGCATTGCAATTTTTCAATAATTACATGTTCCAGTATTTTTTATATTCTTGGTTAAATGTGCTTATTCGTGGTCAGTTTATAATCGAATGAAAAAAACTGTATTCCAGTTTAAATAAAACTTTAAAGATAAATAAATTATGAAATATTTGATATTTATAACCGTATGCATGCATGGATAGAATTCATTAAATTCTCGCATGCATTAGACAAAAGCAATAGAACGTAGATTAACAGTTGCCGTCTACGAATCTCTCTTGGGTATATTCAAGGATCTTCATAACAAAGCTGAAGAAAGATGCTTTTCCAGAAGATCATCAAGAATCATTAAGTGCTGTTTTGGGAATCACGTCTTTAGCTGCATTACTCTGCAATTACAGTCGAATCCGTTTATTCGAAGCATTTTGGCAAGATAAATTATTTTATGAAGCGGAGTATTCTATTTATCCGAACAACATCTTCACACATTTCAAAATAATCAAAATATAAAATACGTTAAAGGCTTAACGCAAACATTGCTTTTAAAAATAAACTATAATATAAAAAATCATTCAACACATTAAAATTAAGAGTTAAATTTCAATATATATTTATTTTATTCTTTCTCAGGTGAAAATTATAAGCGCACCAAAAGAACGTACGGTATGAAACTGACCATAAATATATCCCTAGCTTCTTAATGGATTTCATTAACTTTTCTTTTTTTCATGCAGGAAGTGACCAAAATAAATTTTCCTGTAACTGGCCAATTCGACAACTTGATTATTTATGAAACTGGACATAAATATGTCTATAGGTTCTCAATGAATTTAATTTTCTTTTTTTTTTATGGAGCGAGTGATCAAAATATTTCTCTGTAACTAGACGGTTTGACAAATTGATTATTGAAAGCATTTCTAATTTCACACCTTCACCTTTCAGAGATAAACATTTAGGTGAAAAATTACTACTAGCGAACTGTTGTTTGCTTGTTACTGTGATGTGCTTTACAGCATAGCGTTCAATGGAATGCTTGTTATTTTCCCAAGGTACTATTATAATATTCTTGCAGATGCATTTTTTACTAAAGTAATGAATGAATGAGGTTGAATGCATAAAGTGAACAATTGCTGAAATCACGAATGTGAAAAGTTAAAACAAATTCGACTGTCACAGAGTTCAATGTTTTCTACATCTCGGATGGTATCAAAATTACTAAGACAGCGAACTGTTGTTTACTTCTTACTGTGATGTGCTTTGCAGCAAAGCGTTCAATGGCATGCTTTCTATCTTTTCGAAGGTAATACTATAATATTTTTGCGGATGCATTTTTTTTCTAAAGTAATGAATGAATGAGCCTGAATGCATAAAGTGAACAATTGCTGAAATTGCGAATGTGAAAGTTAAAATAAATTAGACTACCTCAGAGTTCAATGTATTGTACATTTGGGATAGTATCAAAATTTATACTGTATAATCGGAGATTTTTAGATATGGAAACCATCTGAGATGGTTTGAGATATTAGGCGGGATATCCCTTTAAGTTAAGATGGGTTAACTGTATTTGTCTAAAAGAACTTTGTTTTTGAATTTTTATGAATTACAAAGTACCTCGAGAATATTGAAGGAAAAATCAGTACGATATATCTGTAGACTTATAAAATTCCAACTATGGCAATAATTTAAAAAAAGCAATTCACTCAAAATTTCCCCATTTAAAAATACTGAAATTCATACCAGAAACTGTAAAAGAACGTTGATATTGGTTTAACATTCCATAGCAAGTATTTTTACGTGACGAGCATAGGTTCTTAAGCGCGTTACTAACATATAGTAAATGCATAACAGACAGTTATGCATTTTGCAAGACACATAAGCGTGAAGTTTCATCAAAATCAGAAATTTATGTTCAAAATTTTCCTTTTCTACAAATGTTAAAAGTTTATTGTTGCGAAAAAACAATAGACCACATAATCTGTTAGATATCATAAATGTATGCCGATTTTCATAATTGTAAATTAAAAGAATTCTTAAATGTCCATGTGATTCAAATATTACATTTTGGGCTTTGAAACAAAAAAGGCCGGCCATAAATTAAGTTTACATATCGTGGGTACCATGTCAAACTATCCAGTATGAAAACAGTGTTGCCAAATGGGCTACTTTTTTTAAATTAAGATTTCTTGATTGGCTTGAATAGTAAAATTCGCCTTATTTAACCTTCTTTAATGGCATATTAATTAAGACGAAAACAAGGGGAATTTTACCATTTCAGAAAAGTGGTGCCAATCAAAAAATCTGAATTTAGAAAAGAGTAGCCCACTGTGGCAACACTGTTTTCATATTGGATAGTTTGACATGGTACCAATGATATGAATAATATGTTATGAAAAACGGTCATAATTAGCAGTTAAAGCATCTTCAGTTGTAAACTAAAGGTACTTCTTCGGGAGAAAATAATCTCTTCGGGAAATGGCAACTGATAAAGAAAATTAGAATAGGTAGTTTCCTCATGCAAAAGAGGCATTTGCTCCATCTAAAACCAACTTCATCAGAAAAACATGCTTATCATTCTGTTGCTGGTGTAATGTGACATGCATAATAGATTCAGAACTGAGAACAGCTCTGTCACATCTTGCACATATGTTTAATAATTTCAGAAGTTCGTCGAAGTTGTTAAAATGCTCGACATGTATTTCCTTCTACCTATTGAAGGACTCTGCTAAAAAATATATGGCGACAGCTGACTTAGGGAAGAAGGAAAATATAGTCTGCATTATTCGATTTCTTAACAGTTGCTCTCGATGATCAATCACTAGTTGATAATTCCAGACATTTCAAAAAGGTAAAATATTTTAAACAGATATCAAACAAACAAGAAAAACGCCAATTTGAGTTCACAATCAGGTAAAAAATTTCATCTTTCTTTTCATGCGATCCGACTCCTATAAATTATGTTATAGGCTCTCTTGTTTTTCTTGATCTCAGTGCAATATATACAGTCATGGTAAAAATGCAAACGCCCCCTACTAACTCTGCAACAAATTGTCGTAGAAGAAAGTATGATGTATATACAATTTTCTTAGGGAGCCATCTACAAATCAAAACTAGCCCAAACTTTGTTTTTTTCAACCGAAATTATAAGACAATATCAATTTTGACAATATATTATCTTTGGTTCAAACTATGCCTTGATACGAAATTTCAAGTCATTTGGATGAAAAGTTTTTGAATTAGGAACATTCAAAATTTAGAGCTTCTAATATTAAATTACATTTTCATATTTTTATTAATATCTCCCGAAATTATAATACATATATGATAATGTTTTGTATGGTTATAATACTAAACCCCTCCAAACATATATCCATTGAATTTGTAATTTTTATAATTTTATGATATGAATTATGAAACTAATATTCGAAAAAATTATGAATTTCAACTTTCGGCTTTTTGTGATGGATTTATATTTATTATGTCCTATACATTTCAAATTATGCTTAAAAAACGCGAAAATGCTGGTTTAAGGGGCGATCTATGATGTGCAGAAAAGCATAATTTGAAAAAAAAAATATTTTACTCATTTTATTGAAACATTTTGCTTGTGATTATGGTGCCTCGCTTAAGATCAACTTACAGCGTAAGTCTGTCTTACGATGTAAACAAAGCGTAAACCGTATTACAGTGTCTCGCGATCTTATGCTAACCTGAATCCTTTGTAAGTTCATGTGCTTGGCAAATCATTCAAAGAACCCGCCGATATTCTTCCCACTTCTACCAATAAATTTAGAAAAGAGCTAGTTAAATAAATTCAAAATATGAGAAAAATCATTATAAAAACACCTATAAAATTCCAATCACCTTCACATATTCGAAAACTATTTTAATTACAGATACCTTATATATTTTAAAATCTGATAATTCAACACTTGTAATCATTATAGAATGAATATTGAAGAGGATTATAACATAAATAATAATAATAGCTGAAACGTATTAAGTGAGTGAAATGGTCATGTTGTCAAGAAATAATACATTAATAGAAGTCACTGAGTCATTCTGTAGCATTTAACAATCGAGTACCGAAATTCAATTTAGATACAGCCCCTAAAATAGGCTCATTTAAAAATAATTAACTTATCTTAAACTAATCGTACGAATTTTATGCAAATTTGTATTTAAGCTAATCGAAGGGTGTAGAATTTATTTATAATGTCAAAATTAGGTGTTGCCATTGAAAAAACAGAGTTTGGATTTGTTTTGATATTTAGTGTCTTCGCATGACTAGCGTAGGTTCTTAACATTCGGAAATTAGTATTCTGCCATGCTGAATGGTTTTAAATTCTTCTGTAGACATTTTTCTGTAAATTAATAGGTTGGATTACGCTTGACATTTTATTAAATATATCCTTATAAATACTATGTTGTTGGTGTTTATTTTTAGAAAACGATCTCAGAATACTTTCGCTTTAATTGAATGTTCTAGCGAATGGTCGATATAGCATCTTAAAAAATTGATATTTATATTTCAAACTCATAATGGTTTTACTATTATAAGCCTTTTTTGGACAGAAAAAAGAGATAGCGTATAAACATGAAAACGAACTTGAATGAAATGGCATACTGTAAGTAAATTAAAAGAATTCAAATGTTCATTCCATAGATTATGGTTGTTGCGTTTTAACACCAGAAAGGTGAAAAAAAGCGGCCCACCGAGCACTTTTTTTTTTCTGACAATAGTTTGTGATGAAACAGCTTTCGGTATCTGTACGTTATTTTCTACCCAAGTGTTCAGAATAAAAGAGTTTCGGAACTCTTTGTGTAAGATGGCTCGTTTGATGTAAAGAGCTATTCACTTGCTTATTTTCGGAAAATAAGATCTGATAATCACGGTAAATTGTTCGTTCTTGTAACAACGCCAGGTTATCAAAGGGAGTACCAACCAGATAAATTCATACTCAGCACATATCTTTGTTGATACTTGTACATAGCAATCTAATCTAACTTTCTTTAAATTTCATTAAATGCATTTGAGCCTTTTGTAATTTACAATATGTGTTTACTTGAATGATAGCGCTAAAAGGACAATCAAGATTTTAAAATATTTATGAATACCGAAAGGAAATTTATGTATGATTATAAATGCATTGAACAACATCGTAATTTTCTTCAAAGATGAATCGTTTAAGTACTTTTAATAAAACTAGTAATAATGTACAGTGAATCCTGTTAGAGGGAAACCTTTTTTCATACTCACTAACTGAAATCTGCATTAAAGGATGCAAACATTTAAGTGGTATAAAAATCATTCCTTGCGTTAAATTAATTTAATTCAGTTTTTAAATAATTTAAATAGTTTTGAACTTTTTGCGTAAAGAAACAATGCTCTTTTAATTCAGTATTTTTAGTAAATATACAAATTAATTACATTATTCTTAATAAAAAATAACTATAGTTATTTTTTATTAACAATAATGTAATTATTTCAAAAATATATATTCTAAAAACACACTCAAAATATATATTAAACATTTAATTGCTAAAAGGACGTCAAATTTGACGTCCTTTTTAGCAGTTAAATGTTTAATATATATTTTGAGTGTGTTTTTAGAATATATATTTTTGAAATATTTTTAATGGACGTATAAGAGAACTTCTGTTTATAATTTAATAATGTAATTAATTATAATTACCAAGTGGTATAATAATAATACCTATAGTATCTGAGTATAATAATAAGTAATTATAATTACTCAGATATAACCAAATATACAAATAAATTGACGTACTTACATTATTTAAATATATTTAAATTATTAAGTCCCTTTTCTTTTAGATAGTAGGGTAAGTGACATTTTAACCGCATTGTTTTATAATTTTTCGATACACCTCCAAAATTGGTCTATTACATCCAGACTTTGGTTGGTAATATCGACGACCAGCCAGCAGCATTGTGTGAATCTCTCACGTTGTCGATTCTGAAATATTCTCTCTTTGCCAGAGTCACAAAGAATTTCTTAATCTTTCAATAAACGACGTAGCACCAAAATTTCTTTTGAAAAGTAATATGCAAAACAAGTGTCTTTAGATTGTGACCGGTTGACTATGAAAAAAATTATACGTATTATCCGATGAGTAGTACGCAATACATTACATGCTCTTAACATTAATTTTAAATAGAAAATTATGGGGAAAACGAAATTGTCCTCATTAACCGATCATACGTCTTAAGCGGAGACGCATTAACGAGAATACCCTCTCTCTATATATATGCGTGTGTACATGTATGTTTATATATATACACCACTGAGTATCTATCTATCCATATATACAGGGTGTTTCATAAAAGATGGGCAAATTTTTAAGAGGTAATAGTACACATCCAAACAAACAACTTTCATCAAAGAATGCATTGTCGGAATCAAAACGCAAAGATGCTAGAGGGCTCCAAAGCTGATGTCGTTATACGACACAAAGACACACAAAGAACGATTAAATGACAAAAGCAAGTTGGAAGCCGCTCTCTGTACAATCGTTGAGCCTCTGGGGAATTTCCATTTGCTGTTCCGTAGATAAAATAATTATTAGCCTTTTCCCTGTTAATGAAGCGCAACATCTTCCGATTGACACTTGGACACTCAGATCAGCAGCTTTTATGTATTAATCTAGGCGAAATTTTGCATAGGCCATATCACACCATGCCCCATATCACACTTGCATGCTATTAGTGTCGGTCTTCTCCCAATAACTCGAAACAGGAATGGAGCTTTTACGTTTTCATTGACCAAGTTTTCATATGCGCCAACACCTTTGCGTTTTATTTCCGACCATGCATTCTTTGATGAAAGTTTTTTTTTGGATGTGTATTATCACCTCTTAAAGTTTTGCCCATCTTTTATGAAACGCCCTGTATATATATACATCTATATATAAATGAAAAGTGTTAAAATCTCATTTTAGACGTAAAATCTAAATTAATGAACAATTTAAATCATTTTCTAAGACCAACAAATATTACTTGCAAACAGAAAATGATACCCATCTTTATGTGAAAATATACAAAAGTCAACATGACCTGCAGTTGCTTGTTTATGAGACCTGGAAGAGTGTAAGCCCGGGAATAGTTAGGATCTTGAGCACATATCAGTCAAAAACCATTAAACTATTTAAGTTAAAGTTTCCACTGAGGTAACACATTATCCCCCAGCTGGAAAAAAGTTCTCGATCAAAAGTCAAAATAAAGCGCTAAGAACGCATATTTTGAGCTAATCAGCTGGTCCTGGAATCACGTAGGATGTTAAATAAGAATACGGATCTCGGAGTCTCTGTAATAACGACTGAACACTGAAAATTGTGGATGTACTATGGAAATGGAACTGGATTAATAAATGATGTCGGTACACAATGAGGTCCCGAGTCAATAACTTCTTTCGGCTAGATTCTTTATGTACCCTCATGTTCAAAATTATCTTTACGTGCATAAAATCACGGATTTCTGAAAAACTATGTACTATAATTTTATGATTTTGTGTGAAATCATAAATAACACCATAAAACACAAATACAAAGTTAAAAATTACGATTACTGCATATTATATAAAGATGTTGCATGAAACATTAAAAAAGTGCAATAATATGTGACAAGCAGTGTTTAGAAAAAAATAATAACTGTAAAGATAACTTTGGACATGGGTGTACATATATATACACACACAATAACGTCCAAAATTAAGGACACAAACACGTTTTTGACAGTAATTAAAAATAGCTACCAGTAAAATGAATAAAATTTGCACAGTGTATATTATGAGTAACGGATAACATGATGTTAACGTCCAGTTTTCAATAAATGGTGTTTAGTAAGTTTTGTAACAGAACGTGACATTGGACGATTTAAGCATCTGAGATTTTTGGCTTCAGTATTGTGATTATTTCATTAAAACTCCCGGGACTAATTTCAGTGCGAATGAGTTCTCATAATCGTTTAGATGATTCGCTGAGATTGAATGCCGTCGGAAGATTTGAAGCTGGGCAATCTCAAGCGGTGGTGGCTCGAGGGTTACAAGTGGCACCAACACTGGTTTCCAGGTTGTGGAATTAATTCCAAACAAGTGGCGCTGTTATCAGGAAACTCGGACAAGGTCACTCAAGAGCAACGACACCTGCATACGATCGTTACTTGATTATAAATGCACGGCGGCGTAGACAGACGGCGGCTACATTGCTTTCTCGTGACTTTGCTACTGCGTCTAGAACAAGAATTTCCAAGCAAACTATGTACAAATGTCTAGCAGACAGAGGGACTTTAAGCCCAGCTGCGCGTCCAGTGGTATGCCTTTCTCTGAGCATATCGTACAAGAAAGCTCGTTTATCGTGGAGCCAAACACACCAAGAATGGGGGCGTGTTCTTTTCACAGATGAGTCGAGATTTAGCACACAAAGTGATTCTCGATGAGTATTCCCTTGGAGAGAATCTGCAGCATTCTATCATCTCTTTAACGTAAGATAAATTGATCACTTTGGGGGCAGAGGAATCCTAACGTGGGGAAGCAGCAGGTTCGGCAGTCGTACACCGCTGCACGTCTCTGATGCTGCTAATATCACCACACAGTGCTATAAGGACGAGATCCTTGAAGTCCCTGTGAGATTAGTGTTGTGGCTTCAGAGTTCTGATTATTTTATTAAAACTCCCAAGATTGATTTCAGTGCTAATGAGCTCTCATAATTGTTTAGTTGATTCACTGAGATTTGAAGCTGGACGGTCTCAAGCGGTGGTGGCTCAACGGTTACAAGTGGCACCAAAACTGGCATCCAGGTTGTGGAATTAATTCCAAACAAGTAACACTGTTATCAGAAGGCCCGGACAAGGCCACTCAAGAGCGGCGACACCTGCATAGGATCGTTACTTGTTATTAAATGCACGGCGGCATAGACGTTAAAAGTTTTATTAGAGCAGTTGGCTACAGAGCTTTCGTGTGACCTTGCTGCTGCATCTGGAACAAGAATTTTAGGAAAATTATGTACAGACGTCTAGCAGAGAGACGCCCGGCGCGTACAGTGGTATGTATCTCTCTGAGAATATCGTACAAGAGAGCCCGTTTGTGGAGGAGCTGAACGCCAGTCGTACGCCACTGCACGTCTTTGGTGCTGATATTTTTTTTGGGGTGCTTCAGATCTAGACTTTCTTTTTATGCATGACAATGCGAGATTATACAAGCCTGAATTTATTGATGATTTTCTGGAAGAAAAGGATATTCGCAGTATGGACAGGTCCGCGAAGTTTCCGTACCTCAATCCCAAAGAGCATGTTTGGGATGGTCTAGGAAGATTAATTGCACGACGCACCTCCCTCCCAGGACCTTCCGCCATAACAACACATGCTTTTAGAAGAATGAGATTTATTGTCACAAGCATTTCTCTACACCTTCATTAACAGTATGGCGGCTCGTTTTGCGGCTTGTAAAGCAGTTCGCGGGGGCCACATTCCACATTAGATGGACCATTCCCGCGATATAATGCATCATGGTTTCATTGTTTTTGGTATAACCTGTATCTTAATTAGTAATACACCTCTTTTTCATATTGTTATGTTTCGATATACTTTCCCATAGAAATACCTCTATCTACCGAATTTCGTTGCAATAAACCAAATACATTTCTCCAGTTATCACAGGTTTTTCTGTTTGACTTTAATTTTGGACATTAATATGGTTAAGAATTAAAAGTTTTCCTAAAGCTAACAGGTAAGAAAATCATCAATAATTTTTATCAACAGCAAAAATCATGGGTCATTGATGTTAAAAAAATGAAAACATGATATACCGTGCACAGAATATATTTCATTTGAGATAGAACTACCCTTATACAAGTGTAAAGACTTTAGAAAGTAATTATTGATATTCTATTTGCAGTTTACCTTCGAAAAGTTTTCCTAACAATTCTAACAACGAAATACGAAAGCACCATAGGGTTTTATCGGACTAAAGTCACATACATTCATCTTTTCAGCAATTTTTATTCCTGAAGGATTTGTTTCAGTGTTTACAGATATTAGATACGTGGAAGAGAAGAATCTTATCGAAGATAAAGACGTATATATATATAGAGAGGGGGAATATTATACATTCTAGCATATGCTATGAAAAGTCTGAGATGACAGATGAATTTTCAGAGCGTACCATTATCATTTTAAGTCCTTTGGCTATATAATATTTGTTCTATTCGGAACAAAAGACTGGGAAAAAAAGTTTGTTAAAAGCACTCATCGAAATTAAGTAATAAAAGAATCTTTAAGAGATGAGAATGCTATCATCAAATTGGAAGCATATAAGCCTTTAAGATGTAAATATAATAAAATGTGTGAGTGTACTTTTGAAAATGATATTGATATTCTGCTCGCAGTTCACCTTCGAAAATTTTTCCTAACAATTCTAAAAATAAAAAAAGAAAGCACTATAAGGTTTTATCGGACTAAAGTAACATACATTCATATTTTTTGCAAATGTTATTCCTCAAGGATTGGTTTCAGTTTTTACAGAAATTAGATACCTGGAAGCGAAGCATCTTATCTAAGATAAAGAAGTATATAAAGAGAGAGGGGGAATATTATATATTCCAGCATATGCTATGAAAAGTCTGAGATGATAGATGAATTTCAGTGAGTACTATTATCATTGTAAGGCCTTTGGCTATATAATGTTAAAAAAAAAAAGACAATGAGAAAAAGGTTTTTTAAAAGCACTCGTCGAAATTAAAAATATTATAAAAAAAATCTTTATGGCATGAGAATCCTATCATCAGATTGGAAGCATATAAGCCTTTAAAATATAAATATAATAAAATGTATGATGGAAATTACATTTAGAATAAAAAACTAAAAAATCACTTATTTTTTCATGACCTCAACCAAACGATTAATAAACCTATAATCGATGAAGAATGAAGATAGAAAGTTGTGGATTGCAGATTCGAAGATTTTATTTAGTTCTAGCAAGAAGCCGTGAATATTTTTCAGGATTTTCATTACTCATAGTAAGAATTCAGGTTCAGTTGCGTAGCTAAGGACGGTCCGTCCTCTAAAGAAGAACGGGTTTACTTAATCATAATTACAAAATATTAAACTGCTAAGGCGTATTAGCAAACGAATTCCGTTTAAGACAGGTTCCGTGTTCTCAGGTATCCCCTAAAATTGTTAAAATATCCACTCTATAATACACTTTTGGAGAGTAAGAGTATAGATTATTACAGTACATAATATTATAGTAAAACCTACGGAAACGAAACCTGCCAATAACGGAATCCTGTCTTAAATGAAATAAAAATCAAGGTTAGACGAAAATAAAAGCTTACTTTTGTGTCTGTTAAGACGGAAACGAGTCTAAAGTGGAACTTTTTTCCAATCTCTTGCCATTACTTCCTGGTAGGTTTTACTGTATTACAATAAAGCCTGTCCAAACGGAATCCTCTCTTAAACGAAAATATTTAATGCTTCCGATGAGGGAAAGAAACTTATAAAAGTATACCTAATAAAATAGTAACTTGTTTATAACAGAATTTGTTCCCTATCTCTAGTGATTCTGTTTTCACAGACAGAGATTTACTGTAACTCTGGGGCGCGCCAGCAGTATCCAGCTCCTGTGTGCAGAACTACAGTTGGCGCCCTATACCCCACCCCCCTCCGAAAATAAAACTTTAAAAAATATATGAATATCTATAAATGCTGCCATCATTCTAGAGTTTTCCCCAGGTCAAGTAATTATTTTGAACCACAAAATTTATTTAATGAAATTTATCTTGTTTCTATAGTGTTCATATATTTTATTTCATTTATTAAATAAAATTTCTGGTTTCAAACATGTTTAAATTTCTTGAAAAATAAGGAATGTTGGCAGCTACGTAAATAAAATTCGAAGCACAGCAAAGCCTGTACAAATGGAACCTGTCTATATCAAAATCCTGCATTAAACGGTAAAATTTCATTATCCCGGAGAAAATAATACAATACAATAGCAATAGATTCCATCTATACTAATAAAAGAAAGTTGTTTGTCAGTTCTAATTTTCATATCTATATTAATAAAAGAAAGTTTTTACTCTGAATGTGTTAGCTAAGAAAATCTACCACACATATATTTCTGAAAATTTGGTTAAGAATAGATGATTGCATGTCCAAATGCACCTGAGGCTCAGATTTTTCATTTCTTTATAATTAGCCGAAATATTAATTAAAAGCCATAATGATCATCGCAAAATGGCGAGCTTCCTTTCTTCAAAGCGATCATGCCTGTGGATTTCCCTAGACGTTAAGTCCCTAGACTTTAAGTTCCTTCATACGGAAGAAAGCGTAGCGTTCTATTTTTACTGCATTTTGAAATTGTGAAGGCCGAGTCCCCGTAGAGTTAAAAAAAGAAAAAAGGAGAAAGAAAATTGCCTTACCTTTCCTATTCCAACGGTGTCATTCATTTCTACTTCAAAAAACCTTTTTGTTTGCCCGCGATTCGCGTCGGCTTTCAGGTTTTCCATTTTTCTAAAGTTTAAAATTAAAAAATACTAATACATTCTCAGTATTTTCCCGCTTCTAGCGATGTCTCTGGTGTAAAAAAATATTGATAATTACCCTAAAAAAAATCTTGAAGTCATTTCAAGGATTCGCAAGAGATGTTTTTTCTCTTGGGCAAGTTTTTACCGCAGATATCGTTTCCTTTTATGAGATATGTGCTTTGGATATTATTTCGCGTTTCAAAAAAGTGAGGGGATTGTGCGCATTTTAAGATATTTATGTTTTATCAAGAATTTTTGGTCAGAATTGAAAGTTTTATGCTAAATACCAGAAATTGAATACAAATTCGAGGTTCGCTTGAAAAATCAAACCTGATAGGGGATAGCAATCCCGCTGTACGCTACCGAAGATAAATGGGCCCTCAACTTGAGGTTAGTTGGATGGATTTTCATTTAAAAATGAAAAATCGTTTAAATTCGAGGATGCACCCTGAAGAAGGCAATTCTGCTGACAATATTAGGTTCGTTTGGAAAGATTTCCCTTTCATAGCTGCTAACTTTTACGCTTTTTTCCTACCGCTATATTTTAATAGAAAATATGTCTTATTTAATCATCGAAAATTTATGATTAGATAAGGCAAATTTTTCTGATTAAAAATAGTGGTAGGAAAAAGGCGTAAAAGTTGACAGCTATGCCATTCAAAAATATAAAATCCAACCAAACCGGACAGTGTGTTTGGAAAAAATATAAAATCCTTCAACATTTGATTTTAGGAATATAAGGTTATTATCATTGGCCCGGGCAATGCCAGGAGGGTCAGTTAGTAAGGCATAAAGTACACGGGAATTTAAAGCTCTTTTTTTCATGAATCTATATTTGTTCATTCATATTACAGCCACTTTCTTTTGTCATTCTAGTCTCTGTAGCGTCTAAGGTTATATGTTATGCTTATAAGTGCTCTTATTTCAATATTTTCAATTTTATGTTCTGAAATGAAATTAACAAATTTTACAATCATCAAGGTTTTTATCCAGTATGTGATTAGACACGAGCGTACGCAGGGAGTGCAGAGAAAAGCCGCCCCTCTTAATCTTTGAGAAAGTAGGAATTTTTGGACAGTTATGGCCAAATCGATCCCATTTTTACCATCTCTTCCCTCTTAACAAAATTTTGTTTCCCCCATGATTATAAGTCCAGAGTACATGATAGTATAGGTAAAAAATACCCTGGGCTCCAAAAGTTAAGATATAACTGGTTTTTTGCGTCTAATTTGCATATGAATGAAGGTAGAAACAACAAATTTGGAGGAAATGTGCACTAAACAGTTATTTATTGAATGCGACATAGAGATTTACATAAGTTAAACACAAAAACAATTTTCAACAAAAAAGTACTCTTGGTAAAAAGTCCATTCTTGGACAAAACAGTACATCATAATATTATGTGGTAAAATGTCTTAGAAACATTACTAAAATGGGTTCTAATAAGGAATGTGTCCACCCTTGGAATGCATTGACGGCACCGACTTTCCATGCTGTCAATTAAGTTGTCGGACATCGAAATGGGAAGCAGGGACCAGACACGAAGTAAGCCTTGTTTCAGCTCATCTTACGATCTTGGAGGAGGACTTAAAGCAGCAACTTGTCTGTTAAGATAGTCCCAAAAATGTTTTATCGGATTTAGACCTGGAAAGTGAGATGGCCATTCCATTCGCTCCAAACCGTGACTCTCATGTTAGTCTTCAACAACTACAATTATCATCCGTCAAAATGAAATCGTTGCCAATAGCACCAGCATATGGGAGGACATATGGATCAAGGATCTCATCCCGATATCTCACACCAGTCAGAGTTCCTACATGGAACACATGCAGGTCAGTGTGACCACCGAGCGAGATCCCTGCCCAAACCATGATTCCACCACCTCTGTCCCTGTGTGTTTCAACAGTGTTGGATTGATGGTATCTGGTGCGTTGTTTCCTACAGATCAGTAGATGCCCCCCGAATCGCTCTCCAGCGTGATTCTGGACTCATCTGTGAAGAGTACTGAAGCCCATTGCTGTCTCTGTCTGGTTCAGGAAAAGTGTTCTATGTTGTACTTTAACTTTTGGAGGCCAGTGTACTTTTTATCTATACTATCTTGTACTATGGACCTATAATCATGGCGGGAACAGAATTTTTGTTAAGAAGGAGGAGATGGTTAAAATAGGCTTAATTTGGCCATAATTGTCCAAAAATTCTTACTTTCTCAAAGAATGAAAGGGGCGGCTTTTCTCTGCACCAATTTTTTTGGTGCTGCTCAGTTTTTTTGTCCAATAGATAATAGGTTCTACAGAAGTGATCATTTGTAGAAGCGCTGAAAAAAGATATTGATTCGGCTGCCTAAAGTAGGCTTTGAGCACGAAAATCATAGCGTTAAACCTACGGCACGGAATTCCAAAATCTTCACAAACGGCTGATGCTTCATTTTTACCAGTTAAAAATTGTCCTATAGCTGACTCCAGTCTCTCTAATCTAAAATCTCTACATTGAACAGCATACACATACAAATTCTGTTTTTACACTGTTTCTCTATTAGAGCTGTCCAATGAGTCTCTTGCGAACAAGGCGACCGTTGGAGGTTTTCTTGGCGCTCATTCGAATGTTTCCTCTTACTAGCTATTTTTTTAAAATTAGCAAGAAGGAAAAATCATGCGGTAAGCAGCGATTATGAAACACTTTCCAACACATTCAGAATAATGTAACAAAACTTCACCGTTTAATAAGTTGAAATATGACGTCTAATCGAATTATTTGGAAACGCATAACGCATTTGACAATCCAATTTCAGCAATTCTCTCTCTACAGTCGGAAAATTATCCGAATTCTTTGAAACTACATGCATACAAAAATTTAGTTCAGTTAGAAAATACACGCCACAGTTGAAAATTCCGGTAATAAGGTGAATGGTATGTGAATTCTTTTGTACAGTTTTGTGTAGGAGGTATACAATTTACACACAACAAGTAACATGCAACAAGATTAGTTAAATTTAAAAGCGCACACCGAAATTATAAACGTAAGTCCAGCAATTATTGCCGAAGACATAGTTAATCATCTTGTAGTGAAAATAAGTGATTTATATCAATTTCAATACATTTGAAATAGCGTAATGTCATTAAAACACACTGCAAACAATTTTTCCCCCATTAACCAATGTAACGAAATTTTTTTAATTTCCCTGTCAATAATCTGTCAATGCTACGTTCTTCATAAATACAGAATATGCCTTGGTAAACATCATGCCTTGGTAACATATATCAATTGCATGAAAATCCGCATTATTTACGCGAGTTAGAGCATGGACAGATGGACAGACAAACCGAATTCATAAACTCTTTTCAACCATGTTGGATGGTGTTAAAATCTATTTTAAAGGATAAATTCTTTAAAATCAATAATATTTGAATAGGGTCTTTTCATTGTTATCAATGACCGTTATTTAGTGTTAATTATTTAATAATATTAATTTGTTATTTAGTGATTAAGGTTTCTGGTACCTTCACCTACAAAGCTTTTGAGATAAGTTGTTCATCTGAAAAATCTAATTTTAAATTTACTATGATTTATATTATTTCTGGAAATTATTTTTAAATAGAGTTTCTGAGTCGTCGGGAACTTATGGATATCACCGTGAGATGTACCTATGTGCATCATAAAGACGCTTGTGACTTGTGATGGATAAGCCAACAACTATTTATGGCCTGATTATCGCAGGCGAAACTTCTACCCGTATTTCCGAATAGTAATTTCATCTTATTTATGACAGAAATTCTGCAGTAATGCGACGATTGCTATTTAAAACTAAAAAAAGCGGAATTTAGCCCCTTTGGTATTAAAACTGCAGTATGCGTTACCATTACTTCAGTGAAATAATAGAGTTGCATGTTTTCAGCCATGTGAATTAAGGCGCCTTTCATTGTTTGCAACTAATTACGTGCGCCTCTATTTATTGAAAGGTTAGACAGGTCTGTGTCTAATTCACTCATTAGAAGACTCAGAAGTAGAGTAAAACGAAATAAAGAAAGAAAGAAAAAAAGAATTGAATGTTTATAAGTAAGTTTGTCTCACGTAAATCTACAAAACATAATTCAGATTGTCAAGAAACTATAAAATATATTAGTATAATTAAATGAAGATTTTTTTCTTTTAAGTATTTGCTCCTCAACTGAAATCTTTGGCGCCTTTACTACTTCGGCGCCTGTGTGCGCCGCACACTTTGCACACTGGGTCGGCGCGCCCCTGCTGTAACTAGATAAACTGTAAAACTTCTTCAACACAAACTTCTTTGGGACCAATTGTTGCCAACACTTACGGAAAAAGACGAATTTACACGAATGGATTACAGTCCACTTTAGAGAATTTTACCTTTGTTCATATTATAGTTTTATATATTGTAATTTAGCAATACCATTAACTGCTTTAAATCTGCTGACTAAAATTGTGAAAAATAATTGTATTGTTGGATAGGTTATTTGTGATTTTTTATTCAGTGTTACATTGTCCTTTGAAAATATCTGCAACACCCTGAATGTGATTTATCTTCTGCTCTAAAACACGCTGGTGGTGTCATTTCAGCCCTACGAAGTTTGAGTCAATCAGTAAGCAAAACACAGAAAAATGGTGCTCAAAAGTTTTCTGACTTGTTTTAGAATGCAGAATTCTTAGCTAAAGAAAATTTTGGTGCGATTTTCTTTCGCCACACACAGCTCATCGTCAAATTGGCCATGAGACAAAGAGAGATAATAAATCTCATGACAATATTTCAAGGAATCAATGTCTTCCTTTCTTAAATATTTGATTGTTTCGGAATAAGCAGAAGCATCTTGGAAGGTTTTGATTATATACTTAAAAATCTAGTACATTAAAACTAATTTTTTTACAAAGACTTAACATTTTTCTGACGACCGGATATTGGAAACAACTATCCAGGCCAAATATTTACTTTAGTACAATAATGGCAAAGCTTTTGAAAAACAGAGAAAACCAGAAGAATTATGGCTGTTTTAGACAATTGTAACCAAACTATGTTTTCCAACATGAACTATTTATTGCATGTGCTTGCTACATTACCAGTTTCTTCACAGCCGAAATTGAAAGATATTTTTCTTCTTTAAAAATAAACCCTTATCTCTGAAACTTCGTGCAGAATGAGCAGCTTATGGGATTGGCACTTATGTCAATTCGTTATCCAGTACCTTTTTACCGCAGAAGAAGCGGCTTGATTCAATGACAAGAAATGGAAAAATTATAAACTTAACCATTTAATCCTAACTTTAATGTAGTTTTTTGTACATTGGATCATTTAATATAAGCAAAAAAATCTTATTGTCCAAGTTCTTTGAAATTATTATGATTTATAAATGTAATAATTAGAAAGCCTGTGTATAATTTTCGTGTTAAAATATTGAGATATAGTTGCAAAAAGCAGTGTTTATCCTCTAACCTTTTATTTTTTTGTTACATCGAAATCTTACTGAAAAATTTTTGATTTTCAAAATGATTATTTTACCCTTAATCTCCCTATTTCTAAACCAACATTTTACTCCTAAAAGGTACAGCTAAAAGGTTAGTTTAAGGTATTAAAATTTTAGAGCAATAACACAAAAATAACTTGACGTTATAAGGGTAAATAAGCATGCGCAATGTTAATCCTATGGGAAAACATTTTATTTAATTACATTAACTGATTATTTTCACCTTATCTAATTGCTTCTGAACCAAATTTATACTCGATCATTTGCTAAAGGGTAGTAATAGAACTAAAACTTCAGAGTGATTATGCAAAATGGAATGTATTTTTTAAAACAAAAGTACGTAATGTTAATCCTACGGGAAAATGAAAAATGACATTCGGAAATGAATTTGTTTCAAAGGGTTAATATTCTTTTTTTTAAATGATTTACAACGTCGGAAAAAAATTGAACATTTGATGCTCTTTGGTATTTTTGTTGCGATTTTCTGAGGTGAAGCATAATTTTGAAGTATGCTGTAAAAAGAGAGGGAGGGAAGGGAAAAGAGGAGGGGGTGGTCGTCTGGTACTTTACCGAGAGCCCCTCTTCCGTGCCAATAGTAGGAGGTGGAAGCCTGACCTTGTGTCTTAGTGCATTGATCATGTTCTTGTAATTGATTCACAAGTAACTAACGATCAATGTTCTCCTGTTGAGGCCCATTTCCAAAAAATTCAAAAGTACGAAGTCCTAAGGCCACAGCTTCAAAATCTTAGACCGAATGTGTCTTTTTTGGCTCTCTGATGTTTTCTTAGCGAGGTCTCATGTCCTTAGATTCGGCCAAGTTTCTCTCAGCTTTCCATCTGCTGCGTCCGGTCGATATAAAGATCCTAGCTGTTCGAACCCTTTCGTGGACCCAGTGACTTTGGAGCGCTCGCCAGAGGATGACTTTGCAGCTGCAGAAGAGATCCTGTGTCACCAATCGACGATTCCCATAACTTTATGTTTGTGTTGTCGGGTTGAGCACTACCTTTAAGTGTGCGCATGTATTTTTCGATGTAAAAAAGAATAGCCTTTATCATCCAAACTCTTCGAAATTTTTATGGGTTAAAAATGTAATGTTTTAGTAACCTGAGTAAAAATTTCGCAAAAAGCGGTAAAAGCGCTCGTGAAAAGACATTTTCTTGTTTTCTTAACTCTTTCAATTTGTTATCGGTTATAAATATAACGGTTTTGCAATCCCTGTAAAAATACTGATATCCAGTTGTATAAGAAATGTTTTCTCTTTGCTTTTTTCAGTTTTGTTTTCGTGTCAGGTTCTTTAACATAACAAAAAGAAATACTTCTTATCTTTCGAACGCTGAAATTTTTATCGGTTATAAATATAACTGTTTCAAAGCCCTGGTAAAAAGTTTGTGAAAAAATATACATATTTAGTCGGGAAAACACGTGGCGCACCCGAGCGAGGCGAAAATTTCTCAAATTTTATTTTTAAAAATACTTCTACTTGTCCGAATGTTAGGATATCTTTATAGGTGATGTAAATCCGGCCTGCCGAGATAGTGTATAAACATTGTATCAAAATGCGGACGTTTAGTTACTTTTAACGTAGAACAAAGTGCTTCTGCATGATGCGTGAAGTAACCTGCAAACAGATTGCAGCGTCAAAGAGAAGAATGTCTCATACATAAAAAGGTTATTTTTTATCGGTACCTCTGAAATTGAGCCCTAGGGGTGCGTCGACGAAAGGGAGAAATTGTCCACCACGAAAACGACACCTTTTGAAAACATTTTTTCAAAGGGTCAGCAACAATATTTTTTAGAACGAATTGTGGCCTTTAAAACTTAAATGTGCGAAATTTAAAAATATGTCATTCTTCTTTCAGTGTACTGAACGGATCCGTTGATGAAAGTTAAGAAATATGGGAAAAAACGTCAACAACAACCAACATTCGTTCCTCCCCCGCTACGCCGCTTTGGAAGAGCAATCCACTCTATCTTGAAGCGCCGGGGCTTTGATGCGACTTTTTACTTAAAATCTCGAATAATAATCAAAATTCTGAGCCTCAAGTTCATCAGGACTTTCCTTCTACTATCGTCACCCAAATTTTCAGACTTCTACGTGCGATAGATTTTGGTAGCCATCGCACACAGACAGAAAAACAGTCACACACAGAGAGAGAGACAAACTCTTTTTTCTTAGTATAGATTTCAAAGTCTTCAATTGATTTATTTGCGTTTAAATTTCGGTTTCAACAACGACTGCCAATGCGCGCCCATTTCTTTAAATTCCTTATCAACACTATACATGTGTGGAAATCAAAAACTTGCATACGCACAATACTTCTTACTTCATTCCGCACTTATGCTACTTTCCACATGCTGCTGCCTTCGATTTTGTGGCTGTTATCGTTGATAGTGTCGACCGTCCTTAGCAATTGTCCACCATTGTGTGTGTGTGTGTATATATATAACTACAGCAAAATCTGTGAAAATGGAACTTGTCTATAACAGAATAATTGCTTTAATCGAAAACAATCCACGGTCTCGTCAAAACAATTACAATAAATTATCCCTGTTAAGATGAAAACCTGTTTAAGACGGAATTATTCACCGGTGCCTTGCAATACCGTGTTAGCATGTTTTATTGAATATATAACCTGAAAAAAATTTGGTGCCCCCCCCCCCCCCCAAAAAAAAAAGAAATAATGTTTGCGTCACTGGTTGGGTTCACATATGATATTTGAAATGAAGGAATCTTGACCATTGAAGGGCATCTATATTTTTTAAAAATGTGCTCATTCGAAGAGAATTTCCGTTTTATTTGAAGCTCCTTGTGGGTGTTATTGAACATATTCTAATGATAAAAGAATTATGACAATGTACCTCTACAAACATATTTTGAAACTTTATTTTGAAGAATAATTGTTCATGTTGTTGAATAATTGTTCGCTAATTTATGTGAGAATGAGTGAAAAATTTACTTACTGATGCTAAAATTTAGGATGAAAAATTCTTCCTGCATTTCTTATAAAATTTGTGCCTAATCATCTTTGCCAAAAACAGTTATTGATAAAGTAAATTATGTTAATTTTTAGGTTGATTAGTTGATTAGTATAATCAAAGAATGGCTAGAAAGTAAGTGGGCTTAGTAGAATAGCAACAGAGAGCTTAGTGTGGCAGAAACGTAGTAGTTATCAACTGCAGCATTATTATCAGTTGAAGGCTACAGAGTACCCTTTTTCAAAAAAAAAAAATTTTTGGAGACAATTACTTTAAAAATAATCAATGACTTTGTTTGAGATTATAAAATTAAACTGATTCTGGTAAAAAAAAAATCATTTTAACAATCACCGTTTTTTTTTAATTAAACTTTTTAAAAAATTTGAAGTTTCTAAAAAGTTTTATAACATTTTTTATTTATTTTAAGTGACTTATATTCATTGGATTATTGGGAACAAAAGTTAGTATGGAATTAAAGATGTAACTTTTATTTAAAGTTTTATTTATTTTTGTAGCGCGAAACCTGAAAAAAACACGAAAATTTTGGAAATATTAACTTTCACATTAAACAAAAATAACTATAACCCTCAGACCTAAACCCATACTAATCATTGTAGTACATATACATGTAAGTGTCTGCAAAAAATTTCAAGACTCTATCTGTAACAGAAAAAAAGCCTTAGGGATTAGCAAACACTAACATCAACAAAAATAAAAGTCTGAGAAAATGCATTTAAAGTTTGTAAAGGAACACTCAGAACATTCTGAGAAGAAAACACTCAGAAAAGTTCAAATATCTTTAAAAATATTTGGGTTTCAGATCTACAATTTGGAGTAATGATTCACAACCGTATGGACCGCTGAAAAATTCAATAAAAAAATATTCGATATTTTTGTCATTTTTAGGGTACTGTGTAGCCTTAACAGTAAGAATTTTATCATTTAGGTAAATTGCAATTTTTGGTAAGAATAAGGCACAATTGAAGAAATCTCTGCGTCAGATGAATCATTAGTTGTAGATATAGTGCCTGCTTCATTCCATCATAAAATACGCTTTCAAATTCAAGGTTCGTGTGGCAGAGCGTGTAGCATCGCCGCTGTATACTATCGAAGGCAGTAAGACACCCCAACTCTAGGTTCGTTTGAATGTATTTCCGTTTAAAAATATAAAATCATACAAATTCGAGGATGTACGCTGCTGAAAGAAGTGGTTCCAACAATATTATTTTCGTTTAAAAATATAATATCAAAACAGACAGGAGCATGCCTAGCACGCCGGATGTGCTCTGTCGAAGGTAGTGGGGCCCTCAACTATAAATTCCATTGGATTGATTTTTATTTAAAAATATAAAATCATACAAATTCGAGAGTATGCGTTGCCGAAGAATGCGGGACTCCCAACATTAGGTTCGTTTGGGAAGATTTTAGCTTAAAAATATAAAATCATACAAACTCGAGGATGTACGGTGCTGAAAGAAGTGGTTCCAACAATATTATTTTCGTTTAAAAATATAATATCAAAACAGACAGGAGCATGCCTAGCACGCCGGATGTGCTCTGTCGAAGGTAGTGGGGCCCTCAACTATAAATTCCATTGGATTGATTTTTATTTAAAAATATAAAATCATACAAATTCGAGAGTATGCGTTGCCGAAGAATGCGGGACTCCCAACATTAGGTTCGTTTGGGAAGATTTTAGCTTAAAAATATAAAATCATTCAACACTGATTTTTAGGTGCGCTCTTAATTATATAAAGACGTAGTACCTGTAGTCGTCATCTGGTCCGCCCGTTTGTCTATCTGTCCGTCTGTCCACACATAACAACGCAAAAACTACTCAACCGAATAGTTTGAAATTTAATATATAGAACCATTGCAGAATTTTGGCGAGTTATTTCAAATTTTCTGAAAACCGAATCAAAACTTAAAAAGGTAATAATAAAAGTTTTCTCCATTCCATTCAATCCTATCATACGTAATTAATTCAATGATATTCTGTGATAGGTCATGAGTCTAGGTTGCCACGGTGATGACGTCCTATTTAAGATGGATTCATATTTCCGTATAACTGAATTTGATATATATGATCATAATAAATTTTGTATTCATGCATTTTTGCATAAGAGTGCAACAGCTATTGCACTAAGGTCTGAATATTTATAAAACCAGTTATAGTACGAACGAACTTCATTTGCCACGTTTGACGTACAATTTCCGACTTGTATGTAATCTTAAGGTTATTATCACTGGTTAGGACACAGCTAGGCTATTGAATATTCCAATAGATTGCTGAAGAAAAGAAAATTAATTTTCTTTTATGCAATAAATTTGTCTGGCAAATGAAATACTATAACTTATTTTAATTATGCTACAAAATTTTATAATTATATCCATTTAAAAAAACAAAGCTGAAGCACGCATGATTAGTATTAATTATGCGTTAAAAGATTGAAGTTCTAAAAAAATATCAAATATATAATTTATAAGAGCTCAAATTAAACTGTCACTTTGAGTTACTTATTCTTATTACATAGAAGTTTATTTACAATTAATTGTTGTTTTAAAAGAAAGAAATTGTTTTTAAATCTTGATTTTAAAAGCATCATCTATATTAGCATCTCGTAATTATGAAAATGATTAAACACAATAATTATTTCTATAGTGAAATCTAGTGTCACATAAGGAAAGACCAAAAAATCATGATTTTCATAATGCCACAATTTCTTGGAATCTCAAGAAAAATGTTTCTTAGCCAGATTATATGAAATCAACTTGAGCAAAAAAAATGTCTTATGGATGATAGCCAAAGAGATTCTTTAACATTTTCAGTTAATATGATATAATCTTTTCAGAAGAAATATTATTGATGGCAGCAGACAATATAAACCACATTTCGTTTCTAAATAATTCAAAAGCAGTAACATAAAAATCTGATTATTATCTTTTTCATGTCTGACTTGGGCTTTCTGAATAGAATGAGTACCAATTTATATGTAAGGAAATGTCATTTTACGTCTTAGATAATAAAATCTTGTCGTGATTCGAAATTCATATTTAGCATACTACTTTTTAAAAATCCAAACCTGTCTAATTTTACACAATGTATTATTTAAAGTATAAATGACAAAGATGATTAAAAACTCATGGATAAGAATTCAGAGAAAAGTTGCACCAATTAAATTTAAAAATATTAATTATTATCATTTTTAACACTTTCCAACATAGCTGCAAAGTGTTTATGAATTCGATTTTTCTGCCTGTCTGCCGTGTGTTCCTGCTTTAACTCGCGTAAATGTACCCGGATTGCCCTGAAATGAATTATATGGGGTTTACTATAGTATGTTTGTTATGGAAAATGAAGTGTGCAGCATGTATGGCTCGTTTACAGGGGCACTCAAAATAATTCTGTTAGATTATGGTCTATGGGGGAAAAACCTTTTGCGGTGTATTTTAATGATGTTAAACTATTTTGAAATTGGCTTAAATTGAATTGATTGAACATATTGAAATTAATACATATTACTAAAGCACACTAAAAGGCGCTTGCTGTAGAATAGGGTGCGCATTGAATTTTTAATTCATTACAGGGGCACACAAAATAATTTGGCTACAGTGATGTTTATGAACAATAATTGCTGGAAGTGCATTTTCAGTTGTGGTACGCGTTTGTAAATTTCAATAATTTCTATATTTATATTTAAACGAATATCTATATACAAACGAATCTAAGAGGTTTCCTCGAGAACGTTCGTATTTTTCTTTCTTTTCTTTCTCCCTTTTGTGCCCGGCGATTGCGATTTAGAAATGCAGAAAAAAAGGAACGTATACTACACCTGTGCTTAAAAAACGGTTTGGATTCTTGGGACATGCGTGGAAGTAATTTTAACGCTGGCGAACTGCGGAAAATTGAAGTTTGTTCATTATGTTTCTTACTTAATACCTCGGCTAATTTTCAAAAATTGGAAAATCAGAGCCTCAGGTGAATCCATGTAAATGTGATTTACACCACAGTGATTTTAACTGGTTGTATTCAAAGCGGTTCCTATAAATTTAATGTTATTTTTTATTTATTTTTACAGCTTAAAGCATATGGTATCATTTCATATTTCGATGTTATTATTAGATACTATGTTTAATTTTAAGCCTATCTGTTCGATAGCTTTTCCTTGAAATGAACCACAATTGTTGCCATGTATTTGCCGAAGTGTCATGTCCTGTAATTTTAATGACATTTGTATAGGTTATATACTTAAAAAGATTTATAACAAACATTATGTGTGCTATTCTGACTGAGACAGAACAGCGAAAATATATTAATTATATTTTTCATTTGAATTTTTAAATAAATTTAAAAAAAAGGCTGATGGTTTTTTAATATCATTCACTGAAGTGTATACATCTAGTTGTACTGAAGTTTAAGTGCCTGATAAATCTCGAACCGTGACTGTAAACCTACATTTAACCCGGCAGGACGGGCGCGGGGTGTTTTGACACACCACGCACGAAACTATTCGTCTGCTGTCGGCGAGTGCTTTTAATTTATTGTTTATTAATTTTTAAAATTAAATATAATTTAACATTCCAGTTATATTTTTTCATGAGAAAGAGTAATTATCATGAATTTCACTAACAGACAGAATTCTAAAGCTTTTTTTCGTATTTATGCCATTGAATATGTTTCGGGTGTGCTGACACCCCATGCCCGTTCTCGTGTTACGTTTCACGGCGCGCGTCCTGCCGGGTTAAATCATCTCAACTGTGCTTCCAACGGCTGTTTTCCGTCTTTTCCAGATCTTTGGTTTGATAGACATGATTGACAGGAACATTTTCTCTACTTTGCCTACAGTGAAATAGAATAAAGCTTCAAACAGTGGTTAAAAATATTTTTTCGTAACAGAACGACTGCTATCTTTAGGCTGATGGGAGAAATCTTTAAATGCCTTAGATATAGTTATGCTACACAAAGTAAATTAATCTTTAAAATAAGTATTTAATTGAAAATGTATGGGAGTATAAATTATTTTTCGATACATGGAATCTTCCTGAAAAGCCGTTTAATTCTTAACTGCTGTTAGCGATCTCTAAGACCACTCCTTTGTTTTTCCATTTTCACAGTTTAATTTGTAATTTTCAGTTTAACTATCTATACTAGTTAAATTGTGTTTCTTTTGGTGCCCTAGTACCATCAAGGAGACTTCTGAATAGGGTGAATTTTAATTATGATAGTTCTGTACATAATTCTTTAGTACAGAAACAATAACAAAGTGAAGCGAGCCTTTTAAAAGGTGCATTCGTAATCATATACGTAGCACCTATAGTTGTCGTCTCGTCCGTTTGTCTGTCCGCATATAACAGTAAAACAACTACCCAACCGAATGGTTTGAAATTTAATATATATATATATATATATATATATATATATATATAATTGTCGCAGAATTTTGGCGAGTCATTTCAAATTTTATGAAAATCGAATCAAAACTTAAAAAGATATTAATAAAAGTTTTCTTCATTCTATTAAATCTTATCATACGTAATTAATTCTATGATAGGTAATGATTACGTCATATCTAAGATCGCGTCATATTATTTCCGTATTACTGAATTTAATATATATAATCGTAATAAATTTTGTATTCATGCATTTTTGCGTAAGAGTGCAACAGCTATTGCACCAAGATTTGAATATTTATAAAGCTAGTTATAGTACGAACGCACCTCATTTGCCACATTTGACGTACAATTTCAGACTTGTTCATCTTTCAATCAAGCGGTCTTAGAGACCGCTCACAGTACTATGTGACAAATTCTGTCCCAGTAGTTAAGGGTTAACAAAAAAGTCATTAAACAAAGTTTTAACTTTATTAATTTATTAATAGTGCTAATTATACATTTCTGTTAATTCAATTAATTGTTCTAATAATACATATAGACAAAACCGAGTACAGAAAAAAAAAGCAAATCAACATACCCGAATAGTTTTTGAAATGTTGATATTCAGTTATTCAAGAAAAGTCAATTCTAACAGAAAGAATTGGTTAAAATTTTATTCATGCAAGGAAAATGTTACTAACATTATACATGAAATACTTTTTATTATCTGTTTTTAAAGGATCATGTGAACTGTGAAACTCAAATGTAGTTCATAAGCTTCAACCACAACTTTCTTTATTGTTGATGAACAAAAATAGGTTAACACCGATTTCCATTATATTTTTTAACTCCTGTGTAGCAAAGTGCAGATTAGATTACATTGTATATTTGATTATGCTTCAGTAACAAAATTTATAAAAATATGAAACATTATTTTGTCGTTTTAAGCTGTGCTTGAACGTCACAAACGCTAAAGATCGAAGCACCGAATCCTCTAAATTTGCAAGTTGCCAGATCGTTAAAGTGATTGATTGTTTATTGTATAATTTGTTTATTATGAACATTTTTCTCCAGTGAAAAAGTTTTGATATCCGTTTTATAAGCTAGCTTTTTTTAAAAGTTATTTTTTCTGATTTCGTACATTTCTCCTGAATTTAAAAGATAATTTCAAAATGCCGAAATAATCTCTAAGAACAATTTAATTCATAGGTAGCTTTTCACAGTTTTTGTACATATTTGTTTTAACTTTATGATAAATATACAGAGTGTTTCACGAGAATGATTCAAAGGAATAAAAATTCTACGATTTATTCTTTACTTAGAGTAAAATATGAAAACTTATCCAGAAAATGTTGGTACTAGGTATAGTAGTTATACAAGTCTAAAATAATAATTAAGATTCATACAATTTTTATGTGGCTTCCTATCACAAACATTTCAACTGATAAAATTTAATATCTGAAGATATCCTGGAATTTTTAAATAATAATAATGGGAAGTTTAGATATGTTTTTTTATTAAAACTGTTTAAATAAATCGGTAGTTATAACTTTTTTTGTAAAATATTAACAAAAATAATCAGATAAACCCAAAATACTCTTATAGAAAAATCACAATTCTTATAAAAGCAATGTATTTAAATGTATTATGATCCTCTCTGTAAATGGAAATGCCATTGCAATTGAAAATGTTTCATACAACTTGTTTTTAAAACGGAAAGCTATAACAATGTAAATGATTAAGAAAATTATCACTTTTTGAAAATATTTAACTTCGACTGATTCTCTACGCTTTCTAAATTTGATATAGAACAGAGTATTTTGTGTGGAAAGAAAAATATTTTTTTTTTTTAACAGACAGAGTAAATAAATCTTATATTAAATTTTCTTCAATACTTATAAAAATACCGTCGGTGCATAAAGGCTTAACGTAACTAGCCAACTCCTTATGGTTAATGTTTTCTACAATTTAATTACAAACCACCGTTTTCAAAGAAATTGATTTTACTGACATTTTAGAAATTATTTGTTACGACATTAGTTATTTAATTAGAGTAAATATTCAATTAAATTTTTTTATCAGTTTTCGTGATAAATCCAGAGCAAGAATATCCAAATCAGTTATAAAACATTATCTTAAATAAACAAGAACGTAAAATAATGCGTGAAGCATGGATTATGAAACCCTTTCCAACGCATTCAGAATATTATAATAAAACGTCACAGATTAATAAGGTGAAAAAGGTACTCTAAATAAACAATTTGTAAAACAAACTCATTCGAAAACACAATTTCATCAATTATTATCGAAAGACTAAGAAAATTCTCAATTTTTTGTGCAGCCCTGTATATGGACTATATATTTATCATGTAATGCATAGTATTCTAAAATTGAGTTCAACTAGAAAACGTATATCACAATTGAAAAATCCACTTCAGCAATTTCCATTAATAAACGGAAATGTACTTCAGATGTTTTGCGCAGCCCTGTACATGAAAAGTAGACTTTATACACACTAAGAAATATGCAAAAAAAAAATAAAAATAATAATTTAAAAACACGTACCATAACAGAAAACGCATTTCCAGCAATTATTGTTCATACAGAGAACTGTAACCGAATTATTTTGTGTCCCTGTATATCAATGATGAATGCTATGTACATCATATTCTATAGTAAATATCTTGCAGGCCACCTCAGAGATATATATCAATTCTAATAAGTAACATGAATAAAATACACTGCAAACAATTTTACCCCGTAGACCGTAATGGAATGGAATTATTTTAAGTGTCTCTGTAAATAAACGATGAATGATATCCATACCATATTCTATATTAAGCATCTTGTAGTGTATTTCCAGAGCAATATATAAATTTCAATGAGTTTGAAATTGTGCAACATTATTATAAATCACCGCAAACGACTTTCCCCCATAGGCCGTAAAGTAACGGATTTTTTTTTTAATGTCCCTGTAAAAAAACTGTAACTGCTACATGCTTCATTTTCAACAACGAACATGTCATAGTGAATATCAATAACATATATCAATTGCATGGCGATCCGCCTATAGTTACGCGAGTTAGAGCACGAACAGACGGCAGACAGACAAACCGAAGACATAAACACTTTTCAACTATGTCGGAAAGCGTTAAAAATATGATCTTTATCTTAACATTGACCAATTTCTAATTTAAAAATTGAGCCATGTTTTGCAATGCCTATGTTACAAGTTGGGATTATTTTTTTTCTTTTAATCCTTAATAGTCCAGACAATAGAGACCGTATAGGGACTCTACCTGGCAAAATTCATAGTAGTTCTGGAAAAAGGCTTACTATATGTTTTTTGGGTCACTGAATCCAAATTTTTAACTTCCCACCAAAATTTCCCCCGACAACCCCCCCCCAAATTTTGGTAAAATGACCCCCAAAAAAGGTTTTTATTTAAAAAAATCAATTTTTTTTATTGTTTTAGGGAAAAAATACCTAGAAATTCAGAAACTAGACAAAATTTTCAACAAATAAGATATATGACATTATGACGTAGGATGAATGGGGAGGAGGGGGGATCTGCCTTGGAACATGCTCCGCGGTGCTGCGTGGACAAATTTGCGCAATTTCACTTAACCACTCACATTGTTTACATTCGCCCTCGCGTCTCCCCTCCGAACTTTCCCTATAAGGTTTTTTTAAAGTTTTTTGGGTTTCTGAATCAGAATTTTTAACTTCCACCCAAAATCCCCCCCCCCCCGCAACCCCCCCCAAAATAGTTGTTTTTAAATTAAAATTTTTATTGTTTTAGGGGAAAAGTATGTAGAAATTCAGATAGTAGACAAAATTTGCAACAAATAGGGTGGTAGTTGACTTTATGACGTAGGATGAACGGGGTGGGGTAGGGCTGCCTTTGAACATGCACTGCAGCGCTACTTGTACTAAGTTATGCAAGTCCAGGCAATAGGGGATTTTACCTGACAAAATTAATACTAGTTCTGGATTTCGACTCACTTTATGTTTTTTGGGTCGCTGAGTCCGAATTTGTAACTTCGCACCAAAATTTCACCCGGCAACACCCCCAAAAAATTGATTATTTGAAAAAAATTGGTTTTTGGGAACAGCGTGCAGGGAATGTTCCGAAACAGCCACACCCTCTCCCTTTTTATCCTAGGTGATAATGTCATATATCCTATTTGTTACAAATTTTGTCTACTTTCTGAATTTCTACATATTTCCCCCCTAAAACAATAAAAAATTTAATTTAAAAACAACTGTTTGGGAGGGGGTTGCGGGGGGGGGAATTTGGGGGGGGAGTTAAAAATTCGGATTCAGCGACCCAAAAAACTTAAATAAACCTTATAGGGTACGTTCGGAGGGGAGACGAGAGGGCGAATGTAAAAGATGTGAGTGGTAATGTGAAACTGCGCAACTTAATCCACGCAGCACTGCGGAGCATGTTCCGAGGCAGATCCTCCCATCCCTATTCAACCTACGTCATAATGTCTTATATCTTATTTGTTGCAAATTTTGAAATTTTGTCTACTTTTTGAATTTCTAGATACTTTTCCCCATAAACAATAAAAAAATTGTTTTTTTTTAATAAAAACCTTTTTGGGGGGGGCATTTTACCAAAATTTGGGGGGGGGGGGTTGCTGGGGAAATTTTGGTGGGAAGTTACAAATTCGGATTCAGCGGCACAAAAAACATAAAGTAAGCCGATTTCCAGAACTACCGTTAATTTTGCCAGGTAAAATCCCCTATTGCCTGGACTATAAACGCTGTGACAGAAATTGCCGCATAACTATTGTGAGTCATCTCTGAGACCGCTTGACCGAAACCTGAAAAAAAGACTCGAACAACACATAGGATTCTGTTATATTTAAAATTAATCTACTCAGAACTCTCTAGCGACAGTACTAGAGCTTTAAACAAACATTTCACCAGTATCTATAGTTAAGCTGAAAATTCTAGTTAAACTATGAAAAGTCCTTCCGGCCAGGGCCGGGAGGAAGAGGTAGCTTTCATATTCCTTATTTTAAAAAAGCCAACTTATATCATTCAAACACACGACGCTCAATTTAGTGGAAACTGAATATAGGAGATTCAATACTAATTTTTATCAATATAATGAATGAGAATTTCGCGAAATTAGTCAGCTTTATCCAAGCTGCTTTTCTTCAAAGTAACTTATATTTGGCTGCCAAATTCGGCGATTTCTTAAAGTGCCTGCCATTTTAAGACAACATGGTGGATGAGGCTAACCAGTGAACTTGGTCGAGACCTTAGTAATTGCTGTGCACATGCTCACTCACATCGGAATCGGTTGATATATACGAGTGCTGCCACATGCAAAAAATCAGATTTTTCAAAATGTCACCCACAATAGAAATTGAGACTGCTATATCTGAGCCATTTTTTAAAATAAAGACAAGCAAAAAATGCTCCTGAATCCTTATTTCAATGTCAAATAAACCTTTTTCAATTTCTAATTTTTTTGCACCTCACTTTAAATATATATATATTTTTAATTTAATGGCCGCCATTTTGAAACAAGATGGCTGATGAATCTGGCCAGCGAACTTGGTCGAGGTATTGATGTATACTATCCATATGCCTTCTTACATCGAAATAGGCGAATACGTGTGTTATCTCGTGACAAACACAAGATCGTTTCAAAATGTTAGCCATGCTAGAAATTCAAAGTGCTATAATTCAACCATTTTTTAAGATATAAACAAAAGAACAAATTTTCAGAAACAAAAACTGCTCCGGAATCTTTGTATCAAGGCCAAACACATAAAAAAATCTTTTTCATTTTCCATTTTTTTAATACCTCGTTTTAAATTTTAAATTTAATTTTTTTAAAATGGCAACCCTTTTGAAACAAGATGGCGAATGAAGCTGGCCAACGAACTCGGTCGAGACATTGGTATGTACTATGTACAGACCAAGTTACATCCAAATCGGTTCATAAATACGCCTGTTATCGCGTGACAAAAATCAGGTCGTTTTAAAATGTCAGCCACAATAGAAATTCAAAATGCTATTACTCAGCCATTTTTTTAGATAGAGACGAAACAAAAACTGTTCCGGTATCTTAGTATTAAGGTCAAACACATACAAAAATAATCTTTTTCATTTTCCAATTTTTTGGTATCTCATTTTAATTTTTTTATTTTTAAATTTTTTTTAAATGGCCGCCATTTTGAAACAAGATGGCGGATGAAGCTGGCCAACGAACTCGGTCGAGATATTTGTATGTACTATGTACACACCAAGGTACATCCAAGTCGGTTCATAAATACGCCTGTTATTACGTGAGAAAAATCAGGACATTTCAAAATGACAGCCACGCTAGAAATTCAAAATGCTATAACTCAGCCATTTCTTAAGATATAGACAAAAAAAAAAAACTGCTCTCGAATCTTTTTATCAAGGTCAAACACATAAAAAGAAAATATTTTTTCAATTTTCAATTTTTTGGTACCACATTTCAAATATAAATTTTTCTTAAAAATTTAAATGTGAGCCATTTTTAAACAAGATGGCGGATGAAGCTGGACAACGAATCCGGTCGAGACATTGGTATGTACTATGTATAAACGAAGTTACATCCAAATCGGTTCATAAATACGTCTTTTATCGCGTGACAAAATTCAGGACGTTTCAAAATGTCAGCCACGATAGAAATTCAAAATGCTGCAACTCAGCCATTTTTTAAGATATAGACGAAACAAAAACTGCTCCGAAATCTTTGTATAAAGGTCAAACACATAAAAAAATATTTTTCCATTTTCAATTTTTTGGTACCACATTTCAAATTTTAAATAAAAAAAAAAATTTAAATGGCCGCCATTTTGAAACAAAATGGCGGATGAAGCTGGCCAACGAACTCGGACGAGACATTTGTATGTACTATGTACATACCGAATTACATCGAAATCGGTTCATAAATACGCCTTTTATCGCGTAACAAATTTCAGGACGTTTCAAAATGTCAGCCACGCTAGAAATTCAAAATGCTATAACTCAGCCATTTTTTAAGATATAGACGAAACAAAAACTGCTCCGGAATCTTTGTATAAAGGTCAAATACATAAGAAAAAAATATTTTTCCATTTTTAATTTTTTGGTACCACATTTCCAATTTTACTATTTTTTTAAAAATTTTAAATGGCCGCCATTTTGAAACAAAACGTCGGATGAAGCTGGCCAACGAACTCGGTCGAGACATTTGTATGTACTATGTACACACCGAATTACATCGAAATCGGTTCATAATTACGAGAGTTACAGTGTGACATAGGCCAGATATATAAATTTTGAACGGAGGGTGGTTTCGGAGTCATGATCGATGAAAATGTACCAAAATTTTTTGAAATCGCTTTCCTCCGAACGGCTGCAGTAGGTAGCTTTTTGTAATGAAAGCTACCTAAAATTGAACAACAGCAGCGGTCTGAGATTGCTAACAGCAGTGAAAGGTTAAACAGCTCACATTTATTACTTTTGAGGACAATTATTCCAACTAAATGATCCGCCTTTTCGCATAAGTTAGATATTTTGCTTTATATCAAGAACAAATCTTTGAAGGTATTTTCTGTCAAAAATTTTTCGTGAAAGACATGGTGTAATGTCTAGCGTCGCAGAGTATCGAAATAGAAGAGTAGTGTGTATTTGCGGGTTCAGCGCCATGCGGCGTTCGGCGGGTCATTAGAGGTCAAATGAAGGTCATTCAGGAGTTTTTTATCTTACAGTACGACGTGGATAAGCGCGTTTTGGAGCGGAAGTAGACCGGAAGTGTTGTTAGATAGTGATATTTTAGCGGAAGTGTGTAGCGGAAGTGTGAATGGATAAGATTTTTTGAGAATGATCGTGTTAGAGTACGCTGATAGTTAGGGCGCGAAGATTTATTTTGAAAAGAAATTTTTTTTTAAATGATTTAAAAAAAATTAGTTAAAGATTTTTTCAGGAGATAAAAAATTTTTCTTTTAAATATTTTTTTTTTTTTCGCGTGATACAAAAATTTTTTTCTTTAAAAAAATTTTACGAATTTAATTTTTTTTTCGCGTGGTAGAAAAAACTTTGTAGAATTTATTTTTCTTTCTTAAAAATTTTTCTTTTAAAATTAGCAAGACATGGAAAATTTTTTCTTTTTAAAATTTTCTTTTACGAACTTAATTTTGAATTTGGACTCGTTAGAAAATTTGTTGTTCGAAAATTACTTTTAAGATATAGTCTTTTAAGATATGTCTTTTAACTCGGGTAATGTTAGTTGAATTATTTTTTCCTGAACGCTAACATGGAATTTGAACACGGTAAGTTTGTGAAATGAGCATTCTTTCAGAAAAATGATCCCATTTTAAAATGTCTCTTGCGAAATTCTGTTAAGTGGTTTTCTTTGCATGCTTTTGTTAGTCTAGCATGTTTAACAAATCTCTAGTCATATAACATCAATCGCTGAGTTATTTTCGTGAATTTTTTCTGGAATGAGTGTGAGATGATTTTTTTTTTCACTTAAAATTTTCTGAAGTGTGTTGTTTGAGAAGTTCATATGTGTAGAAAAACCTATTTTATCATTTTAGTATAAATTTTTGGAGGAAATGTACTATAACATGACGATATATATCAGGGAAATTAATTAGCGAGACTTAGAAAATGTCGCGATTTGCTTAAAATTTTCTTATGTGTGTCGTCCCAGAAGGGATGTTAGACTTTCGCATAGAGTGTTGCCACCGAATAAAGATTAATATAGTGTTGTCACTGAATAAAGAGAAATGTAGATAACGAAATAAAATTGAAAGATGTTGGCATTCAATAAAGTGAAATGTATATGACGAAATAAAATTAAAAGATGATGCCACCAAATAAAGATAAATATATGCAAAGAAATAAAAGGTAATGCCACCGAATTAAGAAAAATAAAGTGTTGCCATTGAAAAAATGAGAAATAATAAAATAGACATTTAAATTCTTCTTAACAACACATAAGAAAATGAAATGCAAAAATTGTGTTAAAATTAAATTTGTAAATTAAAGTGTTGCCATTGAAAAATGAGAAATAATAAAATAAAATAAACATTTAACATAACATCACATAAGCAAAAGAAATATAACATTTTCTTTAAAAAGTAAGTATGTAAATTAAAATAATAATAATAATAATAATAATAACATTGAAATAATAATAAAGAAAACGTTGAAATGAAAAATAAATAAAGAAAGTTTGTCTTTTGACTCATACACATTTTATAGCGGTTAGTATATATTAGACAAAGTGGGAGAAAATTCAAAGCTTCAATTTTTCAGAAAATTAACTCTATTTTTAGACGATTTGAGCACAATGTTTGTATGAGAGATTTTTTCTTGCAAGGAACTATTTGTCGTTTCTTTCATAAAACGGTAGTTTAACAATTATATCGACATTCAACAATTTAACATAGTTTTTCTGAATAAACATTTAAATAAAAATAAGTTTAAAAATTCCTTTTCCACAATTGATGTGGAATGATATTGACTCCCGATACTGTATGAAAATTCTTTCACCTACTCCCCGTTACTTAATTAGCATATGATCTTATACATATTGAAACTTAGTTAAGTTTTTAAACATTGTGATTAACATGCTAGAAGAAAATTAATTAATTCAACGATTATTTAACGGAAAATGTAAGACATAAAATATTTGATTTAAGAGATTTGTAACAGTGAATTTATATAAGGAGTTTTACCTACATTTACCTAAATATATCTTGTTCTACATGATTGTGTGAGGAAATACTCAAGTTTAACATTATACATATAACATAGTTGAAATAGTTTCGTTAAAATAAATTTTTTGACTCGTTGAACCCTATATCATAAACTTATTTGAATTACACAATATTCACCAACTTAAACATTTTCTGAAGAAATTTTCGTATAATAGCTTTGAAATTTCTCTACATTTCAGTAAGAATTGAGATTTGTTTAAACATGTTACCTGGTGGAGTTATCATGCCTTTCAAAGGTTTTATCTAATCTTAACTCATTGAATAATCTACATTTGCAGATAACCATGTTCGGACTTGCTTAAGTTTATCTTTTCGAGAGAATGTTGTCCCGATGATAATTTTAAAAGTTATCATTTAACTATTGATTAGCAATGTTTGAATAATTGTAAAAGCCATATGCACTGCTTTATTATTTAACACTGATAACACTGAATCGCGTTTAATGAAACATACAATTCTTCCATTATGTTTGCACATGTTTCAAACGTTATTATTCACATAAAATCATATAAGTTATTATTTTTTTGGAATTTTCCTAATGGCAAAGACATAGAAAAGAATTATGACATTAGACGTGTCAGCAATTAAATTTAAATTGGTTATTTTTTTTTTACTCGAAGAAATATTTGAAAGATATGAAATTGTTCTAATTATTTGTAGAAATTATTTTTCTCGCATATTTGAAAATTTATGCATGCTGAAAAATATTGAAAGATTTGAAAATATTTACATCACTTGTAGAAGACTTGATTTTTTTCCCCTCATGACCAAGATGAGATTATGAAATTGTTTGCAACAAGCTTCATTTATTTATGATGTACCCTTGAAAATTTCTACAACTATGAAAATTTTCACACCACTGAAAAATATTGAAAGAGTTGAAATCGTTTTCATGTCTCGATGAAATTATTTTCTCACAATTAAGCACTTGAACAATAATGGAAAAAGTTTTTGTATTAACACCTTTGAAAAGAGGTTGTTTTATAATTTTCTTTGCAGCAAGGATTTTGTAGGAAAAACGATGATAATCCTTGGCTTCATTCATTATCATGATTGGAAAAAAAGATGATAGTCCTTGTTTTTCATCCAATTTCATGAAGGGAAAAACGATGATAGTCCTTGGTTTCATTCACTATCATGATTGGAAAAACGATGACAGTCCTTTATTTCTTAAAATTCTTGAAAAATGTTTGAAAGATATGATTTCTTGATAACTGAGTCTTGATAGTTTGATGAAGTGCCACCAACTCCGTCGTATTTGAATAAAGCACCAAAACAAGAAGAAAAAGAATGTTATTAAAAATAATTTTTTCGTCATTGTCCCCTTTTTTCAGAAGTCATTTTTAAGACTTTTTTTAAAAAGATGAGTACATGATTGAGAATACTTGCAAGAAATAACGATGAGAGTTTGTTAATGAGAGATCATTGTTAGTTTATGAAAACTCATTCTTAAAAAATTTCTTATCGGATAGTTTTTGAAAAATATTTGATAAATATTTACTTGAAAGGAAGAACGATGAAAGTACTTGGGTACTTCATGAGAACTTATTCTTGAAAAATGTGGTTTCTTGCCCAATATCAGATATGAAACCCGGTCCGCTTTGGCAACCCAGCAGGTAGGGGCCTGATCATCTGTTAGAAAGAACTTATACTTGATTTTGAATCTTTGAAGAAGTACCTTTCATTCGCTGGATTCACACAGAACTTTCATCGCGTCAAAAAAAGAATTCCCATTGGTAAAAAGGGGGAGAGAATTGAAAAACAGTTTAAACATTAAAGTGATTTTTTTAATAGTTTCATGAATAATGATAACTACGAATTTAACAATATTTCCGCGAATGAAATTTTAAATGCTTGCTATGCATATTGCAGGGTATAGACATATATTTTATTTCAACGACATTTAGAAACCTTTCGAAGGAAAGATATTTTAGCATAGGGTGTTGCCACCAAATAAAGCGAAATATATTACCTTTCAAATTCCTCCCTTCACGTATTATGTAAGTGGAAGCATTATTTTTACGTTTTACATATTAAGAGAAAAATTAAACATACCTTAAACAGCTTGATTTAAATGCGTCTGCATTTATCACACGTTCAACGTGAAATAAGAAAAAAAAAGATGGTGGATTTCTTATCAGTTAACAGAATATCACATGTCATCGTCATATCGTGCGATTGGTGAATGGCAGAACCATGTGATTCGATATCAGTGAACGATAACATTTCCTAGTTTAACGGGTATCACAATCTTCTTATCGTGTTTCGACAGAATTGCCTTACCTCTTATCCTCACCTTCTGTAATCCTGTCTTTCTTACCTTCCTTGAAATGTAAATGTTATTTTCGAGAATTGTTAGAGATGTTTATTTTTAATTAGTACTTAGATTGTTAAAGCCACCAATAGCTAAATGTAATTAGAACATTAATTGATTTTTATAATAATTGATTTATCTTTATATTATTTTAGATCTCATAGTATGATTTTAGAAATAAATTCATTTTTTTTTTATGAAAGCGAAAATCCTCAGTAATTTAGTTCAAGTATGTGAGTTTGAAATGGATAGCTTTTATTTTCGAGGTGAACACGATTATCCGAATCGTAGATTGCATCAAGGGTTAATATTCTACTACCATGGGTAGTGTTGAAACGAAAATTTGAACTTAGTTAATACATATCAACACTATCGTTTACCTAAGACACTACTCTCGTTTACCTCTCTTGTGTATGCAACAAAAAATTAGCTTAGCTGATGTAAAGTGTAAAAAGCTGATGTGCTTAATGATTTTAAAACTCTGATGTTTTATCCTGGTGAGGGCGAAGATTGTGACTTAGAAGTATTTCATAAGCACGAGTTGAACTTCAAGAAAGTTTAACAGATGAAAATACACGAAAAGGGTCTCATTAAATGGTATTTGCTGATAAAAATATCGCTTTAGCATACGAGTGACAATCGGGAAATGCAGGAGATTTAATTATTTTTTCATTCTAAATGTTTCATCGAACTTTTTGAAGAAACTGTAGCACACCACATCAAACAAGGATTTTTAAAGATAACTAAATTTTTTTTGTTGAAGAAATCGATTTCATATAAGGAAAATCCCTAAAAAACATTACACGGTCACTTTGTCTCGACCCAGCAGGATTTGAACATGCAAACTTATGCCCAAGCATTTCAATATATGACAAGACTTAATGATTTTAGGAGCTATTCTATTTTTGGCGGTCGATTATCCACATGAGGGATTTGAGATCGAGGAGAGATGGCATTCATGAGGGTCATTCTAAAGAAAGCTAACTCGTCTTTACGCAAGTTTAGAAGAAAATCACGGATATCTCTGTTTATCATGTTACTTTTTCATGTCAAACTTTAAAGACCACCATTTTAAAATCTTTGTTCTACCCAATTTACCCCTTTTACTTAACTTTGCTATATGACAGAAAATTATTTTTGCTATTTGACAGAAAATTATTTTAACAACTTGACCTCCTCATTCTCAGAGTTATCTAACATACTATTAGTTATCAACTGTTATGTACACATCCCACAAAAGCAAGATATTCTTAAAACACTAAAGAAAATTAAATATACATTGAAGGAAAAATTTCAAACATCATTTAAAATAACAACAAACTCGAAGTTATGAGGTGAACGAATATATATATATAAGACAAAATAAATAAATAAATATAAAGGAAGAATTTGAATTATTTACAGAAAAATTTTACAAATGAACAAAAATGTATTAACTTGGTTAAAAGATTTTTCCCAAGTTTTCAAAAAGCTTTTGGATATTTACAACTTAACAAAAATTTTGTATTCTCAAGCTAACATATAAAAATAACCATTGAATGATACAAATAACGTTTTGGTAACCAAAATGTGAGAGTCATTGTTTTCTAAGAAGGTTTGTTTAATTTCTTTAAAGCTCATAAAAATCGCACGAGGTGAACTCATGCTTGGGAGAATGAACGATGAAAGTCCTAAAGCTTTTGAAAAATGTATGAATTGAACACTTGCTTCGAAAAAAGAATGATGATAATCCTCGGTTTTTAGAAAATTTGTTTGATTTCTTAAATGTTTTTGGTAAATGCACGGTTTAAACACATGCATGAAAGAAAGGACGGTGATAGTCCTTGGATAATTCATGAGAACTAATTTAAAAATATATGTTAGTTAACAAAACAAAGTTTTTGAGAAAATTAAGTTTAAAAAAATCTTTGGTAGGAAGAAAAAAATGAAGCAAAGAAAAAAACAACTTAAGAAAAGAAAATTACGTTAACAGAAATATTATTAAGTTGGAAGTTTGTAAAATTTGATCGTTTTCTGTTTTAACTCATCAATGAATTCATCCCACCATTCAATTGTTTATCCTGGCAACCATATGTTTATTCATCACATAACGAACCAACCAACTTCTTACCAGACCAGTCGATTATTTATAGTATTAACGATTTATTTTTATTTCTGCCCAAGTGCAGAAACTAAACCGATGACATAATCCAAAAATAAGTGACTATCAAATAGACTTTGTTGTAACTTGAAGTAGACAAACATTTTTGAAAAAATAAACTTAGACTCAGAAACTCATTTAACATAGAGTTCGAATGAAAATTTGCAAAGTTTATTCAATTCCTGCGAAAACTCACTTATGCATTTTTGGACATATGTAAAAATCACCACAATGTTATATTTAAATTAATTAAATACTCACTATTTCACATTAGTTTGCAATATAAGTAGCTTGAAATATTTCTTTGCTAACTAGGGTTAACATTATTCCGACTTAAAAATTTCTTTTGCAGATTTTCTATGATAAACCTTTTACCATTTTCAGCTCAACTTAGTTTCATGAAATATGTCTGCAGAACTTTAATTTTTACTCTGTTAGTTTATTATTTCAAATTTTCGTTGAATAGTTCCATTATTATTTTTAATAAATAATTACATACTATAACAATTTAATTTTAAAACACTGAAATTCTAACATCTAACTTATTTAAAATGATAAAATATTCAACACTTACCTAATGCACCAGCTAACTCAAAAGACGTGCGTCTCACACAACGACTTGGAATGAAATGACAGAATGTTATCAGGGAGACCGGATATCACGTGAATACTTCCTGCCGTTTGATTGGATGATAGCGCAATCACGTGATTCCTTATCAATGACATCACCACCTAGATAAGAACAAGTAGATAAGCAGCTTTTGTGGCATTTCCATCAATGTTTTCGAGTGAGTGGACATCCATGCTTGTCTCTGCTATCTATGTCTTGTCTAAATTCGTCCAAACTTGTCTAAAACTGTTTGTACTTGTCTAAACTTGTTGTTGCTTCTTTGTTACCTAGTTTATTTTTAATTACTATGCTAGATTAGATTATTGAAACAATCAATTACTAATTATAATTATATGATTTCCCTTAATTAATAATTATATTAATTAAAAAAATTATTCCTGTTTGAGAAAACATGAAAAAAAAAGATGGACGAATGACTTTGCAAATTTTCTGAGAACTTAGACGAACAAAATCTGATTTCTCATATATTTATATTTTTGTTAGATTAGATAATTGAAACAAACAATTGCTAATTGTAATTAAATCATTTCCGTTAATTAATAATTATATTAAATACAATAATAATTGATTTATATATGACTTAATTCATAATACATAAAATCGATTCTAGAAATAACTTAAATTTCTTTTGCAAGCGAAAAAGAATACTTCAAATCTGTACGTGTGTTAAAAAATTCTTATGTGAGGAAACTTAGAAAGAAAAAATGACGAGACTCCTTGGATATTTCAAGCAAACACTAATCATACATTATTCAAGAGTTAAAAGAAATCAGATTTTTCATAAGTGAGTTTTCAAGACATATCCAAAGGTTGTCATCGTTCTTCCTTTCTAAGTTTCCTCACATAAGAATTTTTTAACACACGTACAGATTTGAAGTATTCTTTTTCGCTTGCAAAAGAAATTTAAGTTATTTCTAAAATCGATCTTATGTATTATGAATTAAGTCATATATAAATCAATTATTATTGTATTTAATATAATTATTAATTAACGGAAAAGATTTAATTACAATTAGCAATTGTTTGTTTCAATTATCTAATCTAACAAAAATATAAATATATGAGAAATCAGATTTTGTTTGTCTAAGTTCTCAGAAAATCTGCAAAGTCATTCATCTATCTTTCTTTCATGTTTTCTCAAACAGGAATAATTTTTTTAATTAATATAATTATTAATTAAGGGAAATCATATAATTATAATTAGTAATTGATTGTTTCAATAATCTAATCTAGCATAGTAATTAAAAATAAACTAGGTAACAAAGAAGCAACAACAAGTTTAGACAAGTACAAACAGTTTTTGACAAGTTTGGACGAATTTAGACAAGACATAGATAGCAGAGACACGCATGCATGTCCACTCACTCGAAAACATTGATGGAAATGCCACAAAAGCTGCTTATCTACTTGTTCTTATCTAGGTGGTGATGTCATTGATAAGGAATCACGTGATTGCGCTATCATCCAATCAAACGGCAGGAAGTATTCACGTGATATCCGGTCTCCCTGATAACATTCTGTCATTTCATTCCAAGTCGTTGTGTGAGACGCACGTCTTTTGAGTTAGCTGGTGCTTTAGGTAAGTGTTGAATATTTTATCATTTTAAATAAGTTAGATGTTAGAATTTCAGTGTTTTAAAATTAAATTGTTATAGTATGTAATTATTTATTAAAAATAATAATGGAACTATTCAACGAAAATTTGAAATAATAAACTAACAGAGTAAAAATTAAAGTTCTGCAGACATATTTCATGAAACTAAGTTGAACTGAAAATGGTAAAAGGTTTATCATAGAAAATCTGCAAAAGAAATTTTTAAGTCGGAATAATGTTAACCCTAGTTAGCAAAGAAATATTTCAAGCTACTTATATTGCAAACTAATGTGAAATAGTGAGTATTTAATTAATTTAAATATAACATTGTGGTGATTTTTACATATATCCAAAAATGCATAAGTGAGTTTTCGCAGGAATTGAATAAAATTTGCAAATTTTCATTCGAACTCTATGTTAAATGAGTTTCTGAGTCTAAGTTTATTTTTTCAAAAATGTTTGTCTACTTCAAGTTACAACAAAGTCTATTTGACAGTCACTTATTTTTGGATTATGTCATCGGTTTAGTTTCTGCACTTGGGCAGAAATAAAAATAAATCGTTAATACTATAAATAATCGATTGGTGTGGTAAGAAGTTGGTTGGTTCGTTATGTGATGAATAAACATATGGTTGCCAGGATAAAAAATTGAATGGTGGGATGAATTCATTGATGAGTTAAAACAGAAAACGATCAAATTTTACAAACGTTCAACCTAATAATATTTATCTTAACGTAATTTTCTTTTCTTAAGTTGTTTTTTTTCTTTGCTTCATTTTTTTCTCAACTTATTTTTTTCTTCTTACCAAAAATTTTTTTTAACTTAATTTTCTCAAAAACTTTGTTTTGTTAACTAACATATATTTTTAAATTAGCTCTCATGAATTATCCAAGGACTATCACCGTCCTTTCTTTCATGCATGTGTTTAAACCGTGCATTTACCAAAAACATTTAAGAAATCAAACAAATTTTCTAACAAACCGGGGATTATCATCATTCTTTTTTCGAAGCAAGTGTTCAATTCATACATTTTTCAAAAGCTTTAGGACTTTCATCGTTCTTTCTCCCAAGCATGAGTTCACCTCCTGCGATTTTTATGAGCTTTAAAGAAATTAAACAAACCTTCTTAGAAAACAAGGACTCTCACATTTTGGTTACCAAAACGTTATTTGTATCATTCAATGGTTATTTTTATATTTTAGCTTGAGAATACAAAATTTTTGTTAAGTTGTAAATATCCAAAAGCTTTTTGAAAACTTGGGAAAAATCTTTTAACCAAGTTAATACATTTTTGTTCATTTGTAAAATTTTTCTGTAAATAATTCAAATTATTCTTTTATATTTATTTATTTATTTTGTCTTATATATATATATATTTTTTCGTTCACCTCATAACTTCGAGTTTGTTGTTATTTTAAATGATGTTTGAAATTTTTCCTTCAATGTATATTTAATTTTCTTTAGTGTTTTAAGAATATCTTGCTTTTGTGGGATGTGTACATAACAGTTGATAACTAATAGTATGTTAGATAACTCTGAGAATGAGGAGGTCAAGTTGTTAAAATAATTTTCTGTCAAATAGCAAAAATAATTTTCTGTCATATAGCAAAGCTAAGTAAAAGGGGTAAATTGGGTAGAACCAAGATTTTAAAATGGTGGTCTTTAAAGTTTGATATGAAAAAGTAACATGATAAACAGAGATATCCGTGATTTTCTTCTAAACTTGCGTAAAGACGAGTTAGCTTTCTTTAGAATGACCCTCAAGAATGCCATCTCTCCTCGATCTCAAATCCCTCCTGTGGATAATCGACCGCCAAAAATAGAATAGCTCCTAAAATCATTAAGTCTTGTCATATATTGAAAAGCTTGGGCATAAGTTTGCATGTTCAAATCCTGCTGGGTCGAGACAAAGTGACCGTGTAATGTTTTTTAGGGATTTTCCTTATATGAAATCGATTTCTTCAACAAAAAAAATTTAGTTATCTTTAAAAATCCTTGTTTGATGTGGTGTGCTACAGTTTCTTCAAAAAGTTCGATGAAACATTTAGAATGAAAAAATAATTAAATCTCCTGCATTTCCCGATTGTCACTCGTATGCTAAAGCGATATTTTTATCAGCAAATACCATTTAATGAGACCCTTTTCGTGTATTTTCATCTGTTAAACTTTCTTGAAGTTCAACTCGTGCTTATGAAATACTTCTAAGTCACAATCTTCGCTCTCACCAGGATAAAACATCAGAGTTTTAAAATCATTAAGCACATCAGCTTTTTACACTTTACATCAGCTAAGCTAATTTTTCGTTGCATACACAAGAGAGGTAAACGAGAGTATTGTCTTAGGTAAACGATAGTGTTGATATGTATTAACTAAGTTCAAATTTTCGTTTCAACACTACCCATGGTAGTAGAATATTAACCCTTGATGCAATCTACGATTCGGATAATCGTGTTCACCTCGAAAATAAAAGCTATCCATTTCAAACTCACATACTTGAACTAAATAACTGAGGATTTTCGCTTTCATAAAAAAAATGAATTTATTTCTAAAATCATACTATGAGATCTAAAATAATATAAAGATAAATCAATTATTATAAAAATCAATTAATGTTCTAATTACATTTAGCTATTTGTGGCTTTAACAATCTAAGTACTAATTAAAAATAAACATCTCTAACAATTCTCGAAAATAACATTTACATTTCAAGGAAGGTAAGAAAGACAGGATTACAGAAGGTGAGGATAAGAGGTAAGGCAATTCTGTCGAAACACGATAAGAAGATTGTGATACCCGTTAAACTAGGAAATGTTATCGTTCACTGATATCGAATCACATGGTTCTGCCATTCACCAATCGCACGATATGACGATGACATGTGATATTCTGTTAACTGATAAGAAATCCACCATCTTTTTTTTTCTTATTTCACGTTGAACGTGTGATAAATGCAGACGCATTTAAATCAAGCTGTTTAAGGTATGTTTAATTTTTCTCTTAATATGTAAAACGTAAAAATAATGCTTCCACTTACATAATACGTGAAGGGAGGAATTTGAAAGGTAATATATTTCGCTTTATTTGGTGGCAACACCCTATGCTAAAATATCTTTCCTTCGAAAGGTTTCTAAATGTCGTTGAAATTAAATGTATGTCTATACCCTGCAATATGCATAGCAAGCATTTAAAATTTCATTCGCGGAAATATTGTTAAATTCGTAGTTATCATTATTCATGAAACTATTAAAAAAATCACTTTAATGTTTAAACTGTTTTTCAATTCTCTCCCCCTTTTTACCAATGGGAATTCTTTTTTTGACGAGATGAAAGTTCTGTGTGAATCCAGCGAATGAAAGGTACTTCTTCAAAGATTCAAAATCAAGTATAAGTTCTTTCTAACCGATGATCAGGCTCCCTACCTGCTGGGTTGCCCAAGCGGACCGGGTTTCATATCTGATTTTGGGCAAGAAATCACATTTTTCAAGAATAAGTTCTCATGAACTACCCAAGCACTTTCATCGTTCTTCCTTTCAAGCAAATATTTATCAAATATTTTTAAAAAACTATCCGACAAGAAATTTTTTAAGAATGAGTTTTCATAAACTTACAATGATCTCTCATTAACAAACTCTCATCGTTATTTCTTGCAAGTATTCTCAATCATGTACTCATCTTTTTAAAAAAAGTCTTAAAAATGACTTCTGAAAAAAGGGGACAATGACGAAAAAATTATTTTTAATAACATTCTTTTTCTTCTTGTTTTGGTGCTTTATTCAAATACGAGGGAGTTGGTGGCACTTCATCAAACTATCAAGACTCAGTTATCAAGAAATCATATATTTCCAACATTTTTCAAGAATTTTAAGAAATAAAGGACTGTCATCGTTTTTCCAATCATGATAGTGAATGAAACCAAGGACTATCACCGTTTATCCATTCATGAAAATGGATGAAACCAAGGACTATCATATTTTTTTCCAATCATGATAATGAATGAAGCCAAGGATTATCATCGTTTTTCCTACAAAATCCTTGCTGCAAAGAAAATTATAAAACAACCTCTTTTCAAAGGTGTTAATACATAAACTTTTTCCATTATTGTTCAAGTGCTTAATTGTGAGAAAATAATTTCATCGAGACATGAAAACGATTTCAACTCTTTCAATATTTTTCAGTGGTGTGAAAATTTTCATAGTTGTAGAAATTTTCAAGGGTACATCATAAATAAATGAAGCTTGTTGCAAACAATTTCATAATCTCATCTTGGTCATGAGGGGAAAAAATCAAGTCTTCTACAAGTGATGTAAATATTTTCAAGTTTTTCAATATTTTTCAGCATGCATAAATTTTCAAATATGCGAGAAAAATAATTTCTACAAATAATTAGAACAATTTCATATCTTTCAAATATTTCTTCGAGTAAAAAAAAAATAACCAAATTAAATTTAATTGCTGGCACGTCTAATGTCATAATTTTTTTCTATGTCTTTGCCATTAGGAAAATTCCAAAATAAAAAATAATAACTTATATGATTTTATGTGAATAATAACGTTTGAAACATGTGCAAACATAATGGAAGAATTATATGTTTCATTAAACGCGATTCAGTGTTATCAGTGTTAAATAATAAAGCAGTGCATATGGCTTTTACAATTATTCAACCATTGCTAATCAATAGTTAAATGATAACTTTTAAAATTATCATCGGGACAACATTCTCTCGAAAAGATAAACTTAAGCAAGTCCGAACATGGTTATCTGCGAATGTAGATTATTCAATGAGTTAAGATTAGATAAAACCTTTGAAAGGCATGATAACTCCACCAGGTAACATGTTTAAACAAATCTCAATTCTTACTGAAATGTAGAGAAATTTCAAAGCTATTATATGAAAATTTCTTCAGAAAATGTTTAAGTGGGTGAATATTGCGTAATTCAAATAAGTTTATGATATAGGGTTCAACGAGTCAAAAAATTTATTTTAACGAAACTATTTCAACTATGTTATATGTATAATGTTAAACTCGAGTATTTCCTCACACAATCATGTAGAACAAGATATATTTAGGTAAATGTAGGTAAAACTCCTTATATAAATTCACTGTTACAAATCTCTTAAATCAAATATTTTATTTCTTACATTTTCCGTTAAATAATCGTTGAATTAATTAATTTTCTTCTAGCATGTTAATCACAATGTTTAAAAACTTAACTAAGTTTCAATATGTATAAGATCATATGCTAATTAAGTAACGGGGAGTAGGTGAAAGAATTTTCATACAGTATCGGGAGTCAATATCATTCCACATCAATTGTGGAAAAGGAATTTTTAAACTTATTTTTATTTAAATGTTTATTCAGAAAAACTATGTTAAATTGTTGAATGTCGATATAATTGTTAAACTACCGTTTTATGAAAGAAACGACAAATAGTTCCTTGCAAGAAAAAATCTCTCATACAAACATTGTGCTTAAATCGTCCAAAAATAGAGTTAATTTTCTGAAAAATTGAAGCTTTGAATTTTCTCCCACTTTGTCTAATATATACTAACCGCTATAAAATGTGTTTGAGTCAAAAGACAAACTTTCTTTATTTATTTTTCATTTCAACGTTTACTTTATTATTATTTCAATGTTATTATTATTATTATTATTATTATTTTAATTTACGTACTTACTTTTTAAAGAAAATGTTATATTTCTTTTGCTTATGTGATGTTATCTTAAATGTTTATTTTATTTTATTATTTCTCATTTTTTCAATGGCAACACTTTAATTTACAAATTTAATTTTAACACAATTTTTGCATTTCATTTTCTTATGTGTTGTTAAGAAGAATTTAAATGTCTATTTTATTATTTCTCATTTTTTCAATGGCAACACTTTATTTTTCTTAATTCGGTGGCATTACCTTTTATTTCTTTGCATATATGTATCTTTATTTGGTGGCATCATCTTTTAATTTTATTTCGTCATATACATTTCACTTTATTGAATGCCAACATCTTTCAATTTTATTTCGTTATCTACATTTCTCTTTATTCAGTGACAACACTATATTAATCTTTATTCGGTGGCAACACTCTATGCGAAAGTCTAACATCCCTTCTGGGACGACACACATAAGAAAATTTTAAGCAAATCGCGACATTTTCTAAGTCTCGCTAATTCATTTCCTTGATATATATCGTCATGTTATAGTACATTTCCTCCAAAAATTTATACTAAAATGATAAAATAGGATTTTCTACACATATGAACTTCTCAAACAACACACTTCAGAAAATTTTAAGTGAAAAAAAAAATCTTCTCACACTCATTCCAGAAAAAATTCACGAAAATAACTCAGCGATTGATGTTATATGACTAGAGATTTGTTAAACATGCTAGACTACCAAAAGCATGCAAAGAAAACCACTTAACGGAATTTCGCAAGAGACATTTTAAAATGGGAACATTTTTCTGAAAGAAGGCTCATTTCACAAACTTACCGTGTTCAAATTCCATGTTAGCGTTCAGGAAAAAATAATTCAACTAACATTACCCGAGTTAAAAATAATTTTCGAACAACAAATTTTCTAACGAGTCCAAATTCAAAATTAAGTTCGTAAAAGAAAATTTTAAAAAGAAAAAATTTTCCATGTCTTGCTAATTTTAAAAGAAAAATTTTTAAGAAACAAAAATAAATTCTACAAAGTTTTTTCCACAACGCGAAAAAAAAATTAAATTCGTAAAATTTTTTTAAAGAAAAAAATTTTTGTATCACGCGAAAAAAAAAAAAAAAAAAAAAAAATTAAAAGAAAATTTTTTTATCTCCTGAAAAAATCTTTAACTAATTTTTTTTTTAAATCATTTAAAAAAAATTCTTTTCAAAATAAATCTTCGCGCCCTAAATATCGGCGTGTTCTAACACGATCATTCGCAAAAAATCTTATCCATTCACACTTCCGCTATGCACTTCCGCTAAAATATCACTATCTAACAACACTTCTGGTCTACTTCCGCTCCAAAACGCGCTTATCCACGTCGTACTGTAAGATAAAAAACTTCCGAATGACCTTCATTTGACCTTGAGAGTGTGCAGGCGTGCAGGTGCCGCATAACCCGCAAATACACACTACTTAGAAGTTAAGATATACCAGCTAAAACTGAAACATATTATTTCCCAACTTTTACAATAAACTCTAAGTTGGGAAAATTTTGAAGTATTACGCATCGTAAAAACATAATTACGAAAAATATTCATAATATTTTCTGATATAATAAATGCCAAAGTAATCGCAAAATTAAAATCTTGTCATTTGGAAAATATGTTTTACTATAAAATGAACTATCTATTTAAACGACAACATGGTTAAAAATTTCGCGCTGTAACAGTCGATTTATCATATTATACAAAACTGTTTTCGGTAGTATTGATTTTGATGTACAATGAAATTTTCCATAAGAGGACATCTTAGAAGCTCGGAATTCATAGGTGGCTTTTGTACAGTCTTAAAAATCCTGAATTTTCAGGGAGGTGGCGAGCGCTAGTCGTAGTTTTGTGATAAATATGCAGGGTGTTTCACGAGAATGGTCCAAAAGGAATAAAAATTCTACGTTTTATTACACAAAAAAAAAACATTAGATTAACTCAAATAACATAAGTAATTTGGGCTTTTGCACTAGCAGTCCATTTTTTTTAAGGAAAATTATTTCATATTAATATTTTGGAACATTTTTCTGCACTGATATTGAAATTAACAAAAAATATGAAGTTTTTAAATAAATTCGGGATTTCGCCATATTCAATAAATAAAAATTTCTTACTTAATTTTGTTTAAATAATTGAATTTTCTAATAAAATTTATTCTCAATAATACAGCACTGGCAAGTTTTGAAAGTAAAAGGTTACGCTGCGCCATTTCTTTGTTTAAGTAACTGCATTTTTATATTTTACAATTTCTGTCTTTAATAAATTTGAAAGTGATTTGAATGTTTTCTTTTCTTTTAAATAACGCATATCCCGAATGTGAATTTCACATATAGAATTATAGTTGTATTTAACTTTAATTATTATTTTCCCTTCTAGGTGAACCAGCAATTGTGAAAATAAAGATAGCGGTGCTCAATATTAATTTTGTTGACGAAGTGAAACAGGTAATTTTTTCTGATAAATTTCGTATGTGTGTGACGTGAGATAACGACGATATTTTAAACAAGAGGAGAAATTAAAAAATCGTTGATCAATCGCATTTGAATGAAGCAAAATGTAATGTTGCAGCATTACTTTGAGTGCACTTATGAGACATGCAATCTATCGTAACAGTTAATATATGATAGTCTTCGCAAAACAGATATGCATAATTCAGTCACACATGTTAATTTTATTCTAGAATAATAAGTACCAAAGTGTTTCTGGTGAAGAGCAGAAGGAATTTTTTATGAATATTAAATGATTTACTGAATTCTAACAGGTCTGGTGGAACAATTATAATAATTATGAATTGTTCAATTTATATACTGAAATAAAATGCGTTTCATCATGCCAAAAGTAGGAAACATTTACAAAAACTATTCAGTTAAAAGTGAAGCTCTTCAAAATTACCCTTTTTGTGCTCATGCATCTGAAAAATGTTTTGCTGATATTGATTTGGCTAATAATAATTTTCAGCTTTTTTAGTTTTGTATTTTTTAATTTTTGTATTTTTTAGTTTTGTAATTTTTAGTTTTGTAATTTTTAGTTTTGTGTATTTTTTGTGACTAATTTATTTTAAAGCTCATTTATTTATCCAAATCGAACAAGATTTCATTGCAGATAAAAATTTTAACTTTGTTCTAATGAACAGTTTTGTAGCTTTATCAACATGACTTTAAAATATTATAAAAGTGTTTAACTCTAGATATTAAGAAAATTCTGCGAATATGTAAATATTTTATTATATATCTTTAAGCCTCTTAAATTGTCATACGATCTTAAAAAATTCATTTTTGACAAGCAAAAACAAAATCCTTTAAAAATGCGTAAAAGTATATGAGGCGGAGAGTTAAGAAATATATTTTTATATCAAAATGCTTTTTTTTAATGTATTTTTTCATCACGTCAACTTTTAATAGTCGTATTTTTCCTTAAGTGTTCTAAAATTAATTCCTTTCATTTTAAAGATATGTTATGCAATACATTGTAATAGGGTGGCATTTGTTTTAATGTGTTATCTATTATCTCATCGAATGAGTTAAATAAAATGACTGGAGTAGTTTTGGTTTTCTGCCAAAATAATTTGTTCCCTGGCTTCAGTTTTGAATTTCATGACTACTGCAAGAATAACTGGAGCTGAAAGCATACTTATAAAAGAAGACAATAGAACAGGGAATTTTCAAAGCAACGGGTGTACTCTTTGTATCTTTCCTCGTCAATCTGATAAACGTAGTTCTTGTCAGAATACATAACATCTCCACCTTCAAAGTGGTGTGAAAAAAGGACCTCAATAGTATAAGAAAAATCATTTGCGAAGTTTTAATACAAATGCAGTGTTTTTGCTATTTTTGGATATTAAGAACTGACGAGCGTTAATAATTTGGATGGCAGCATTAATAAAGTATAACGCCAGTTAAAAAATTATCAGCTTAAAATCTTGCTCGTTGCTTGTGAGTTACTGTCTTCTCACGTCTAAAAAATTTTTTGAGATTATACTGTAGCCTCTCGTTATACGTATGTTCATGCTGGGAGACAAGAAAAAGAAAGATATCATCGGGGGTATTAAAAATTAAGAAAGATGATGAACCACAAGTAAATGACTTATATTTGTTTCCAAAACTTTAGTTTATCCGTATATTATTTATTAAAATTTTTACTTATCCTCTATTATTAATTGATAATAAAGGATTACACTTATTGTAATTGTCACATATATAAAATTACACGTATAAAAAGTGCAATCGGGTGAAACTTTTTTTTTTCGGGAGCCAGAAAAAAAAAGTTATATCAGAATGAGCGATATAACCGGAGTGATATAATAGTGGACTACTTTATTTTTATTTCATAAGCATTATACAGTTTTGAGAGGTTTATCCTAGGTCATTATTTTCATAGATCAAAATTTTAGGTTTATTCAATGTTTCTTTTAAAATCCTATTTACTTTAAGAACAAATTATTCAGTATTCTAAATTAAAAAAAAACATGGATTTTATTGATGAATTTTAGTTTATAAAAATGAATTTTTAGTTTTTATGATTAAGTATTTATATAAAGCTTTGTAATATGAACAATTCCCACACCTCAGATTATTAAACTATATTAAAAGGATCATTTCAAGAAACTTTATATTCGAGAACTGCCAATTTCCTATATATAAAGGAAAAATGTTTATTCGGTTCATATAGTGCAAAGTCATGAAAGAATCTTTAATTAAAAATACATACGGAAATTTAAAATAAACTTAGTAGCATTGTTTTCTTTGGATAGCAATCGTCTACTTTGAGTGACTGGATGTTAAAAGAGTTTTCCACAGTGTTTTGAGAAGGTTTGTTTCAATGCCTGTTGTTTAAATAGAGACAAAAAAAAATTGCTACCAAGATATGAATTTATGCCTAAATCGATTCTCATTTTATTCTCAATTATACATTTCTTATTATGAAAACTATTACTTATAACTTTTCTATGTTTATTATTATTTTACATTTCAATGTATCACTCTTTCAGTTTTCACCTTACTTTGAATAGATTCAGTAAAACTAAGAGTACATTGTTACTTACTTTTTAGCACACAATTAGTTTCCGCAGGACAATAAAAAATTGTCATCTTATTTACAGCTTTGTTTCTTCTCCTTCTGAGTTTAAATTAGAATCTCAAAAGAGGTTGAAAAGTTGTGTTTACCTTTAGAAATAGTTTCCCTTCTGTTTGACGAGCTGATGATCAATTGCTTTTCTTTCTCTGGAAGATCTTATCTTGAAGCGAGAAATCTTATTTGCAGAAGAAACAGAACAATGTATCTTTTTACTATATAAATAAACACAGCAAGAAGTTAATCATACACCAAACAATATTTAAAATAAATTCTCCAGGAACATAGATAGCTTATAGTTAAAAAATTACAAGAAATTAGAAATTTGTAAATATAACAAAGCAGTTTGTAATGTATGCATCATAAGTGCCTTGGTATACAATACTTCAGATTTTAAGCATATCAGTTGGCATCTTATATATATTAATTTTTTTATAATATTCATCCTAAGATGTATTCTTTTAAGAAAATTAACGGAATCTTTTAAAAACGAAACCGAAATAAAAGTCTAAAGTCTAAAAATACATAGCTTTTTCAAAGCATTTTCATAATATATTGCATAAAATTTTGTTTTTTAAATAATTTATTACTATTAGAATAAACTATCTAGATGGGGAGAGGGGAAATCATTGTTTAAACGAGCTATTTATACCATCATGGAAAAATTGTGAAGGAACACGGCAATTTAAGTATCAAATAAAAAATTATTTATTAAAAACCTTTTTAAAATGTTTGAAACCTCTCTGTATATATAACACAGGGGTTTTTATATAATGTAAATGAGTTTAAAAAGTAATGCTTGGAAAATAAATCAAATGTAAAGTGTAGAAAGTTCGCTAAATATTTAAGTGTTTGAGGTATTCTATCAGTACATTATAAAACTATGTTCCGCTTAAAAAATGGTTAATATTTGCATAATTTTTTTCTAAGTTACTTTTTCTCTATTGTTTAATGCTTGGAATTTATTTCTTTTTTTCCTAAAACCTTTTACATGCATCTATATTTTTCTGCCCGTATGCTAAAAATTCCCAATTGTTATTTTATTCAGGCATTCGGTATTGATATATTTTTTCATCAAGTCTGGAAGGATCCAAGAGTCAAAATCCCTCCTTCGCACAACACAACTCGACTTGTTCTCGACAGCAAATGGAGGCATCATTTGTGGACACCCGACACTTATTTTAAAAATTTACTTGATGGCAAAGTCAATGACATTATTATCCCATACAGTTACATGGTGGTTGATAGTAAGAGTAATTTGTTCTTTGCCGCAAGGTAAGTTTGCATAAAACTATGACAACTTGTGATAAAATGGATTCATTTCAATAAATATTTAAAAACATAAATTAGAAAGTTTATTTTATATTTATTTTGCGTTTAACGTAAAATATTGGATCTGAAGATGGCTAGAGTAATATTTTTCAACTTTTGGCTTTATTAATATTTTTATTCTCAAGGTACATATAAGTGTAATAGGGGAGATCGGGGGAATGGCGCCACCTTAAGGGAATTTAAATTTTTTCACCTCAAAAAAATGTTTATTTTTTAATAGTAAAAATTCTAAAGCTGAATCATGATCTTTAGTATCTGTATAAATTTAACCGTAATCATAACTGTGAAGTAAGCACACATATTTTTTTTTCTTTCAACCTCTGTACAGTGGCGGGATTACCCAGGATACTGGGGTAATTCCGCCACCTGTATCGGTGTAATGACGCCACTATTTGATGACCTAGTAAATACATAAAATGGATACTAGGAAACACATAACCTACTGAAAATATTTAGAAAGCAATAATTTCGTAAAATAATGAATAATTATAATGTTCCTTAAGCTAGATTTATTAATGTGCTAAGCTTATAATTTAACTCAAATTGGAAAAGTCACCCTTTGCCATGGTGGCGGCATTACCAAGAGAGGACAATATGGCGGAAATCCCCCAGCAAAGCCGAAAGAAAAACCGAACTTGTTCAACAAATTGCATGAAAATGTCGAATGCATGCAGATTACGGGTAATATTATCTTAAGTATCTAATGTTTTAATAAAATGTGCTTACCTCTACTCATTTGAATCTCCAAAATAAGAAGCAACTAGATGAAAACTAAATTTTTCACTAGAACAAACGAACGACGTACAACAAAATCACTCTCACTCTAGGCACTGTTTCTATTGTTGGCCGCTATAGCGTAGGTGGGTACGCTATCACAAATTGCCGTTTATTTTTAAACTAGGCGGGGTGGCGGTATAACCCCGAGTGGCGCCATTCCCCCGGTCTCACCTACATTATAGTATTATAAGTATGGCTTTCGTCATCACAAAACTTTCTTCTATATTATACTAATGTATTAATTTAACACAGTCAAAGTGATTATTTTAAAAATAAAAAAAATCTGCCCGCTTGGCCTACAGGCGTAGGTATATTTCGAAAATAAGTACTAATTTCACCAAGAAAAACTAAATCAAGATTAGACATAAACCCAGTTTAACAATTTTATCTGGACGGTTTTGACAAGTTTTTAATTTAATTATTCTGTAAGAGATGTTTTTATCAGAATCATGTTAATATGATAATTTTTTTTCTTCAACCGCTGAATTGGTCCTATGAAAAACTTGTCAATATAGAAGTTGTAGATGATATTAAGAAGATTTATAATAAATTTAAGCGGATTGGATATCTTTTATCAGCTCACATGAATTAGCATTGCTTATGTGAAGTTAGAAGTTTTTAGCGTTTTCCGCTGTTGCGTGAATTTCAGGCAAATTCGCTGCATTCACACCCTAACTAAGACCATTTCAGATAGTTTCTCAATTTTTTCTTTGCACTTCTCTGAAACAAGATTAAAAATTACATATTTAATTTGATTTTTCGATTGCAAAAATCTCAAAAATTAAAAAAAGAGGAATTTTTTAAAGAATACATAGTTTTAAGGAATTTTTGTACATAAAAAGTGATATATAAAAAATGTCCTTCCGAGTTCCTAGGAGTTTTATAGTACAAAATGTAGAATGAGCCTTCTAAAATCACATCCCAAGAGATTTATTGCGACTTTTTGCGGCTTTTTGAGAAATAGCAGTTTGAAGTTGGACATTGGATATTGCCAGTATTAGTCCAAAAAGGTTAATCGGGTTTAAAGTCAATCTAATTTTCGCACTGACCCGAAATTGTCAGTGTTTATATAATGCAACATTCTAATTAACATAACACTGTGAATTTCATTTTTTTAATTCGCGGGGGGGGGGGGGGGGGAGGTTAAGAGTAGGAGATATTTTTTATGTATATTTTTTAATTTGTTTTTAGAACTTTTCCTTTGCTTTTTTCGTTTATATCAAAAATAATATTAAAACTTGACCTTATTTTCAAAAGTACATATTAAAAGTTCAGTTTATCTCTCTCTCTCTATATATATATATATATACTAAATTCTACCAACAAGCATGTATGGGAAATTCAATCAACTGGAAAACATCATTTAATGTTTTAAATTTCCGGATTATTTGAAAAGTATATTTTACATGCTTACAAATAAATTTTATTATTAACCCCTTCGAGACCGGAGGCTTTTACGCAAATTTTATTCGGTTGGCACCACTTTTTTAAAAACCTATACCTTTACTTAATGAATCAAAAAAATGCTCTAATTGAATAAAATAAATATTTAGTTTAACTAAACTAAATTTATATATATATAATTTCTTTTTTCACTGGTGACTTTAACAAATTGTGTATGCTCTTTTTCAGGGTGCATATATGCACCCATAGTCCCGAACGGGTTAAGAAGTATTATTAAGTTTTACTTTAATTAAGTTGTGCCGTGTCCTAAGAAGGCGGTAGCGATGGTCGAGGGTGTTAACTTCGAAGGCTTAGCAATTTATATTCTCTTAGAATATGATAACATGAAATTTATTTTATACAATAAAAGATATTCTTGAGTAATGATTAGTCGCTATGTACACAACAATGTAAATTTTGTTGAACATAAGTTTATGTATCAGAAATAGTGTCTATGAGAAGGTGGCAGCTAGTCTATTAAGTCCACAGGCATTGCATTACTTGAACGGAAAACGCTTGTCTTGTCTCGAAGATTAAGATCTCCTTTTCCGCGACGGCACCCCGGTGCCCTGTCGCCGCTGATTCAGGTATCATTCCCCGGTACTAGGGATCGTAAAGTCCGGCCCTTACGGCCTTCAAACTCTTCCACTCCAAAAGTCGATCTTCCAACTCCAGCCAAAATCTAATCTCCTCTCTGCATCCTCCTCTCGTATATATATCTCAATTATCTCCCTCTAAAAACAATAGTGAGTTTCTCAGCCACTAACTGTCCGTTCTTTTCAAGAACTTCTCAGGGACCTTTTCCGCTATCTCCTGAGTGGACACCTTGAGCACCTCCTCTTTTTTGCACACGCACTCTCTAAACATCTGTTCATGTGAGAAGGTCTGAGAGATATTTCCTCACGCTAAAGTTCACAAGAGTTCCGCCTGTTTTTTTGCATTAGCAAACTGTCACCGATTGTCAAATGTCCAAGATTGATGGTGACTGAGTATTTTACTTCATCTTGCCGTGCGTCTTAGTGGACTTTAACATATTTTTACTCTGTTTTAGAAATGCATTAGTTCTTTCTATATGGCGAATCTGATATAGTTCAGATCTTTACAAAGTTTTACTTTAATTTTCACGTATCGTCATATAAATCTATTGTAAATTTTTTTATTACGTTTATTTTTTTTCAGTTTATTATATGAATGTTAATTTAATTGTATTAATTTATATGCACATTTGAATTTTAATTGATACTTTAATACTTTAAAAAATTAAAAAATGTATGAAAATTTCACTCAACCCTTGGGATGAAATGTTGCAGTTACTTGAAATGTGTAAATCCACTTTTCTGAAGGTTTATTTAAAAAACAGATTTTATTTTATTTTTCGATAAAAAGATGTAAAATTGTTTTATATTAAAACATAGTTTTGATTTTTTTTGGCAAAAATTTTAAAACTGTTAGGATGATATAATTTTATACCGGAGTGGAGAGGGGAGGGGGGGGGGGGGGCGTGGAGAAGCAGAAATTTCAAATATACTAGAAAATTAGTGAGGTAATTATTTATTTAATATTACCAAAATAAAGTAAGAAAGGCAGATTCTTCATTTTTATTGGAATTTCAAAGGTATTATTCTCTGTGTAATAGAGAGAAGCAAAAGAAATGGTGGGGGGGGGGGGAGAAAATTTTGAAAGTAATCTAATAAATGAATTTAATAATTTTATTATTAATTCATAGTAAATAGATGTTGAAAACTTTAAAAATAGCAATGAAATTTTTAAAATTTCCTTGGTATAGAGGCAAATGGAAAAAGGGGAGATTTCATGTGTGGTTGTGTGTGTTGGATGTATTGGGGGGGGAGGGGTGGCAAAATTCAGCTGATTGATTATTTATGTATTTTACTGATTGCTCTTTATTGTTATTTTGCAATAACATTAAAAAGAGAGAAAAAAAATATGATTTTAACCTGTATATTTTCAGGGAGGGAGGGAGAGTGGGGGTTAAAATTTCACATTTTCATCATCTATTGAATTAGATGATTTGTTTTGAAAAAGGCAAAATATTCCCCATAATCAAAAGTGAAAAATTCTCATTACAGTAAAAATAAAATCCTGTAAAAAAAGAAAATTTAAATTTAATAAAAACTTGGCCCCTCTATTGGGACCCTCCCCCCAAATCCCCTCCCCCGGAACCCCAATTACATTTAGTTTAAATTCGCAATGTAATGTCATTTAGAATGTTATAAAATTAAAAATGAAGGACATACAACCACCAGGAAAGCCAGAAATGATTTTTGGCCACTTGATCACGATTTGGGACCACTGTGCAACGTAGGGTTGGGTATAGCTGTATATACTAGAAAAGTATGAATGGATAAATATAACATAAAAGTTTAAAGAGATATCAAGTCTAAATTATATCAAATATTGCTATTCTGTATAACTCTTTTTTTTTTTTTATGTTATCCTAATCTGTCTATGATGAACTTAATTCGGTACTGACAATAAAAGTAATTCATATTAAACCCCTTGCGCTCTGGCGCTGTTAGTGGATGTATGTCACTAGCCACCAGATTTTTTTTTTAGAAATTTTGAATTCACACAACAAAAATTTAATTGGTAATTTTCTTTTACTTTATTTATGGAAAATCAATCATCTTGTAAAGCAAAAATAAGAGTTAAAACTTTCTGGTGAGAATTTGGAATGTCGAATTAAAAAATTTTGCCACATATCATTGTCGGAAATGGCCAAAATAGCATGACGTACGCTGCGTACGTCATAGAGCACAAGAGATTAAATTTCATTTGGCATTTCATAAAACTAAATTCAGCGTAGTAATAATTTTTTCTTTTTAAAGTGTAGCTAAACCAAAAGACTTGATCAGAGTTTAAGCTTGGTATTGTGCTAAGCGCGCTTCGAAAGGAGGTTGCAAAGTTTCAACGCTACGTTGGTTCGTGCCGCGTTTTTCCTGATAGGTTTTTAATTAACTTTAAAGACACAGGGGGCGTATTGAGAGATCCACTCAATGCAAACTAGCCGCGACTCTCATACTATTTATGTGATTAATTCTGATTAAATTAGTCTGTTTTTAACAATTTTATGTTTATTGCTTTTATACTGCTACTGGGTATTGCATTACACAAATATATTATTAAAAGTTGCTATTCTGGGCTTTAAGAGTCGAAGGTACATAGCGTATGTCGCCCCTGTCATTATGTATGTCCAAACCGTCCGTGTCTTTTAGGGTTAATATCTCGGCTAATTACCGACGATTTTTTTCAAAAATCATTATCAACAATGTTTTTATACTTCTGCTACGATAGGTATGTCAAGCGCTCCTCAACAACTTTGCTGAATGCCTGCAAATCGAAATTTGTGTGTAACTAAAAAATGTGTTTTTCTCAAAAACTATGTGACCCAGGGTAATCGCTATAATTTTCCTGAAAGGTTTAACTTAACGTCTACTACCTCTAATTTTTTCATAATTTTTGTTTCAGTAGATTTGGAAATAGATAGGGGGGGGGGGATATATTTTTGAGCTACATTTTCGAGTGTATCTCTGAAAATATAATACTTTAAATTAAATGAAATGTATTTTTGAATTCAGCGTTACGAATGCTTTCACACAATATCCCACACGATATATAAAGAAAAGATTTTTTTTCAAGTAACTTAATTAGCCCTTCAATATTTTTCCTATATATATTTGTGAATGCCTAATAATCTGTAAATATGTGGGTCAATTGCCTTTATTACTTCTTTCCAATTTGAACTTTCCACGTTCCACAGTTTACGAATAAAATGGCTGTGACAGACGGACAGAGGAGTGATCTTATAATGGTTCCGTTTTTAATTAAGTACGGAACCCTAAAAATCAAGGAAATTCAACATATAATAATTTCATAGCTTGATTTTTTTTTTATCTACGATATAATCGAAATCGACCTTACCGGATTGCAATGATGGGATTATTCTTCTGCAGCCTTTTTTCTATTTTAAATACAGTGCATTGCATATACATTGCATCATTGTATGTGTTCATATAATTATAAAGAATATCTTTCAAATTTACTTAGAACACAATATTGCACAATTTATTGAATAATTACTTTTTAGATATAGCAATTTATTAGTTCAGTTCAATTGCTCTTATTAAGAGTCTAAGATAGTAATAAAAGAACTAAAAACTGGAACTAACATTATATAGACGATAAGCTAGGCATCGACCTCAGATATCTCTTGCAAAAGAAAAAAAAACATTTAAAAATACTGAAATGCAAACGAATAATTTGAAAAGAACTGCACCACTGGTTTAACATTAGCTTGCTTGTGGGCTTCTGCACGTTACTAGGTAGGCTCCTTCATTAAATTCTCATTAATGGAAAATGGACAGTGCTCAAAACCTTTTGTATTCCATATTTCGGGAAAGGGGGGGGGGGTCGGAATCAAAAATAAATTTTGTTTTCCCCAATAACCATTTTAAGTTAAAATTTAATTCTTTTAGTTCAATACTAACTGTATGGCATAAAAATTATTGGACTCTAAAAATTGTTGTAGGTGTGTGTTAAACAACTAATCCTATTATTGATTGATTCAAGAAAATTGACTTTTTAAAATCCCAAATCTAAACCCAAAGCTTTAATGTGTTTTGAAATGAAATTAAAAAAATATATATATTTATATATAGTATATTAGAATAAGAACATAAAATATAAAGGGTGGTTCAGAACTATATGTCAAAAATGTAAAGCAGGTAAGAGGGGACCTAAATAAGCAGATTTCGTATAGGAATGTGGGTGCGAAAATGCAGTGTTGAGGCAGCAGAGGTCCCTGTTAAGTTCAGTGGATTAAAAAGCACTTCACTTGCTTGAATCGTCATTCTCAGTTCGGATTTCGAACAACGTTCTTTGTTACACCAATTCGGAGCATGCCGACATGCATTTCATGTATTGGGCTGCATAAGGAAATGGAGCGGTTGCTCAAAGGATGTACAGTCGTGGAAAAAAAAAAAGTAAACACCCCCTACTAACTCCTCAACAAATTATCGTAGACGAAATTTACTGGTACCGAACGATTGGAAATAAAGTCTACTTTTAAATGACGTATAAAAAATTTGCTTAGGAGGTCATCTACATATTAAAACGAATCTATACTTCATTTTTTCCAATGGCAATACCCAATTTTAACGAGATATTTCAAATCTTTGTTTCAAACTTTGCCCAGACACCAAATTTCAAGTCATTTGAATGATAAGTTTTTGAATTATAAACATTCAAAATTTAGTGCTTCTAATATTAAATTACATTTTCATATTTTTATTTATATCTCCAGAAATTATGATCCTAATGTTTTAATTTTTTGTGTAGCAATAATACTAATATACCCAAATATAAATACGTTGAATTCGCAATTCTTATAATTTTCTGATATGAATTATGAATTATGAAATTAATATCAAAAAAAATTATGAATTGCAACCTACAATTTTTTTGATGGATTCAGATTTATTAAGTCTTGCTTTATGGATATCCAAAATTTCACATTTTTCTTCCAAGTAGTTTTCAAATTATGCTTAAAAAACGGAAAAAAGATGGTTTAAAAGGCCGTCTATGATAGAAGTGACTAAATATTTTGAAATTTCTTATGCTATCCAGTAATCTAACAGGCTTAATTGACTACTTAAGGTGCCTTGATCAAGAAGGGAGCTCTCTCGGTTAACAATCGAGTACCGAACTTCAATTTGGATACAGCCTTTAAAATACGTTCTTTTTAAAATAAATTATTTCTCGGAAACTTATGGTTCGAATTGCATAAAAATTTGTTTTTAGACTAATTGAAGGATGTAGACTTCATTTATGCTGTTAGAGTTGTGTACTGCTATTGAAAAAAAACAAAGTTATGGTTCGTTTTAATATGTAAATTGCCCCCTATGCAAATTTTATATACATAATTTAAAAGCAGGCTTTATTTCCAATCGTTTGGTACCAGTAACTTTCTTCTACGATAATTTGTTGAGGAGTTAATAGGGGGTGTTTACTTTTTTTTTCCACGACTGTACATCGAACGATTCCAGGGTAGGAATCTGCCGGATCTCTAAACGTTTGAGCATCTTCATCGGGAGTGGATCATTTTATGCTTCGAGGCATGATACAGGCGCTGTAAGATATCGCAGAATTCATGTAGTGGCACAAGCAGTATTACGCACAATAGAGGATAGTCCTTCTATAATCTCGAGAACTGTTGAACGTGCGTTGGGTGTAAGCTATTTTCTTGCGCAGCCCCATACATGAAATGCATGTCGGCAAGCTCCGCATTGGTGTAATAATCAATGTTGCTCGAAATCCGTGCGGAAATGACGATTGAAGCGAAGAGCATTCATTAGCGCCCTCTACTACCTCAACGCTGCATTTCCGCACCCAAATTTCTATACGAAATCTGCTTAATTAGGTCCCCTCTACCTGCCTTTACATTTTTGACATATAGTTTCTGAACCACCCTGTATATCAACATTTTAATCAATAAGTTTGGTTTTGTGGATATTGCTTTTACGACAGTCCGTCATTTTTATGTAGAAAATATACTACTATGTAATTTTTTGAAGAATTTGGCAGCTGCTTACAAAAACAAAATAAAACTAATCAGGTCAAAATATAATTCGGTAATACAAATCGTATTTTTCGAAAGTCACACTGTTTCTTTTAAAGCCAAGCCATAGATTTATGTAATTCAAAAAAGTAATATCCGTTTCTAATGTTTAAGGAACTCAAAAGGAATAAATAAGCAGGAACTTCCTTTTTGTAAGAGTAATGCAACTCTTCTTATATTAGCATTAATTGAGAATAGATGTAGCATTAATATTTTTGTTAACACGAAAGTTAACTATTATAATCTTGGCTGCACGGGATAAAATTGTTTAACCTGGTATTGCATAAGAGGTATTAATAGAGTAAATAGATTGACATAGTTTGGTTTGAAATTCATACCGTATTATTTTATTCTATTTGTTCATTACATTACTACAGTAGTTTTGAAAGAGAATTTGGTAAAATGTACGTAGTTTCCTTTATAAAATATTTAAAACGATGTTTTATTACATTACTTTAACAATTTTGCACAATGTATTTGAAAAAGGAGGTAGTTCTTGAATTCATTCTTAATCAAAAATTTCTCATTCACTTAAAGCATTTAACTTATTGTAAATAAGAAAACTTTATTAGTTTTTTCCAATATTAATATTTTCTATTTAAAATTACTTCGAAAACATACAAATGTTAAAACAAAAAATACTCGAAAAGTAAGAAAGTTTTTCATTTTTTAAATATCTAGCATTTTTTTTTACCACGGATTAAATAGATACACAATACTCAGATATGACTTCTTTTAGCGGAAAGTATTAGACCGGGAGGCAGCTGCACAAACCATCACCTCATCGAGTTGATGGCTGAAATTCCAGGATTAGTTAAAACTCGATTCGTATATTAAAATGTAACTGGTCTGTCAAATCATATCTTGGGAGAAAACACCTGAAAACTCGATTTTAGAGGTTGACTGGTAGGTTTACCATTGTGTTTTCTTGTTCCCGGTCCTCCATGTTCTCATACCTTTGGGTGCAGGAAAACACAATGACAAACCTACCGATCAACCACTAAAATCGAGCCTGCAGGTGGTTTCCACCAAGATATGACATGACAGGACCAGTTGCATTTTAATATGCTAATCGAGTTCTGTTTAATCCTGGAATTTTAGTCTTTAACTCGATGAGGTGATGGTCTGTACATCCGCCTCTCGGTCTATAATACAATAACGTTCGTATTTCGATAACGCTTTCAGAAGCATTAAGGTATGTGCCTATCCTAAAATCTCTTTTTTTGCGAAAAAATTCGATTGTTTTTTATATTATTTTAAATTAAAGTTCAAACATTTAGGATTCCAAAATGCCTTACTTTTGGTTCAGAGATAATTAGAAGCAAAGTTATAGGCCAAAATATAAACCGGAAATGAACGTTTAAAAATCCACAAAAGATAAACAATATATTTTAATAGAGTCAAAACACTATTTTAAACACTAGTGTCGTGAAGGAAATTTTCACCTTGTTGTTAATAAACTTTATAATATACTTATAACTACTTAAAAGGTGACAAAATCATATAAAAATATTATTTAATGCAACCCGAGATCTTTCGAACACACACGCGTTCATTTTCAAAGGGAAAAAAGATGTTTGACTGAATAGAAATACATTTTAAAAACAAAAACAAAAATAGTACGCATGCGCAAGCGGAGTTCAGTCCATTTCTCTGCAGAGGGGTGAAAAGATCAGCTCATATTATCAGGAGGTCTGGAAATATTTAGGATATTGTACCAAATTGCGGGAATATTATAGGAAAGGACATCGTTACAAACATTATCACTTCTAAGTAAAATTTCAATGGATTCACGGATTATTGACGAGTAGTGGTTAGACGTTGAAATGATAATCTTAGCTTTTTCGAAGTATATGTATATCTTAATAGTTTCTTTTTGATGCAATCTGGATAAAGCTGTATTTGGTTTGTTAAACTTGATATCAGAAATGTGCTCTTTTAATCTTTCGCTTAAATTTTCGACTTGTCATACCAATATAAAATAAACTCTTATGCTGTTCTGTGCTGAATGGGATGATGTAGATATGGAATAGATGGAATATGGAAGAATAGTTATGGAAATAAATTAGAGCGTACTATTTATAGAAAACAATGCAGATCTAACAACACTATTCCTTTTGATTGTAACTCACCATTTTCATATAAAATTGCTGCCTACAGATTTTACGTTAAACGTGCTTTCGAAGTTTGTACAGATAAATACCTAGAAAACGAGATTAGTATAATAAAACAAATTGCTATTGAGAATGGTTTCCCTCCTCAATACATTAATAAATTAGTTAATCAAACAAAACAACCAAGACAGAAGAAGAAATTAAGTTTGAGAAAGTCTATTTATTGTATATTTGATTATATCCCACAGCTTTATGAGAGATTGAGGTATGCATTACTAAAATATAATATTAATTTAATAGCTAAACCTCCAACAAAATTAAATGAATTGATTCACAGTAAAATTGATCCTATTCCCGATTATGAAAAAGCAGGAGTCTACATCATCCCATTCAGCAAAGAACAGCATAAGTGTTTATTTTATATTGGTATGACAAGTCGAAAATTTAAGGAAAGATTAAAAGAGCACATTTCTGATATCAAGTTTAACAAACCAAATACAGCTTTATCCAGATTGCATCAAAAAGAAAATATTAAGATATACTTCGAAAAAGCTAAGATTATCATTTCAACGTCTAACCACTACTCGTCAATAATCCGTGAATCCATTGAAATTTTACTTAGAAGTGATAATGTTTGTAACGATGTCCTTTCCTATAATATTCCCGCAATTTGGTACAATATCCTAAATATTTCCAGACCTCCTGATAATATGAGCTGATCTTTTCACCACTCTGCAGAGAAATGGACTGAACTCCACTTGCGCATGCGTACTATTTTGTTTTTGTTTTTAAAATGTATTTCTATTCAGTCAATCATCTTTTTTCCCTTTGAAAGTGAACGCGTGTGTGTTCGAAAGATCTCGGGTTGCATTAAATAATATTTTTATATGATTTTATATGTTTTTATCACCTTTTAAGTAGTTATAAGTATATTATAAAATTTAATATATTTTAATACACAAATATATAATATATAATATATACACAAATATATGAACACCTACATATATGGTGGATTTTAAAGTTTTAAATTTTATATATAATTTTTATCAAAATCTTAATTTGCGTTTTCTGGAAAACTGCGTTTTTCACGGAGTACGTTACGAGAAACATAATTTCTTAAAAAGTTTTTAATATATTGAAATAAAATTTTGTAACAAGGTTCTGCTTATCTATTGGTATGTTATGAAGCAAAATATAGCTTGTAAGTTTGTATATACTAATTTAAGAGCTATTTTTATTGAAAAATACACATAAAAAAAAATCAAGTTTTGTATACAAAATTTGGTATATGTTAGTAAATTTAAGAGGTATTGCAAATCTTTTGCTTCATAACACAGGTAAGTGGTTTGCTAATATATTGTAGAAAAAAAAGTGAAACATATTGAATAGCTTTCGTTAATAAAAGGTTTTTTTACTAAAATTTGAATAAAGATTGCCTAAATTTGAAAAGTTAATTAACATTCCATTTGAAAATTATATGAATTCATACTTTTATTCACTGTTTTAACTAAAAAAACGTTTGTTTGAAACAAAATTCATATTTTTCAAAAAAAAATGCCCCGAAGGTAGGCAGATACCTTAAACTAAAAGGATTGAAAATATTCCAAATATACGATATTCCGAAGCAATTTATTTAGTATGTTTGAAAAATGTTCCGTGCACTAAATGATTTGTCTTAGATGATAATTACATATTTAGACGTGAATAGAAAAATACCACCGCGTCTTAAATAACATTATGTATATTGAAATTTTTTTAAGTTGTCCTAAAAACTATGGATTATTATATTATTGTTAATAGGAAAACGTATTTTTCCCTCTTTAGTTGTACGTTTTATGTTCCAGTGCAATTACGCTTGCTTCTAAAAAAGAAAAATACGATATATATATATACAATAGCGCTTTAAATGATTAATAAAAATGATAAGTAATACCTATGAGTTCATTACTTACACAATAGCCTTACATAAACAAAATATTTTCTTGATACACGCGAGACTTAAAAAAAAATATTTGCATGAAAAACATGGATATAAATTCAAACACTTATTATCAGAGTAATGCTATTCTATCCGTCCATTAGTGTCTCATTAGTGGTTAAACATTTCATGATTGGCACAAACTACTAAATGCAAAATTTGTTTCCACGCAAAATGATCGTTTTTTCCATTCGAAACTAAGCATTATTTTGACATAAATGCTTTTTTTAGTTTTTAGAATATAGTTCTCAATATCTCTTAGAAGTATGATTTGAAAATTATAGTTTTCTTTTAGAGAAAATCCGCGATAGGCTACATGTGCTTAATCTACATTATAAATAAACAAACAAACAAACAAAAAATAAATAAAACATCAGAAATATGTTACATGCAGCTTATGTTCTATTTATTGACGAAATAAATAATAAATTTTTGAATTCCTACGTTTACATTAACTTTTTCTGGTGATAATTACCACCTTTTTCGGCATTTCATTGCAGTTGTTCTGCTACATAAAGAGAATCTCTTATAACCATATTTTCAATTAACTTTCAAATCTTTCGACACCATAATTTACAGCCCACATCACTATAAAATTCTCTAAGCCGTCATGGTATTCAAAATTTATTAAGTTCTCGAGCCGTATCTGTCCCGCCGATTGATGTCTTAAAACCGATTTTAGCTTTTAACCCGGGATTACAGGCGCCGGGTACGATATACCCAGGGTGCGCACTGTTATTACACTTCTCACCACTATTTTCCTAAAAGTAATCTTCAAATTATTTTACCGCAGAATGTGTGAGAACTGTCATCGATTAAATAACATGACGATCTTTATTTGAAATTGTAGGTGCAAAAGTATAAATAGTACATTTCCTGGATATGCGCGAGCATTCCCAGGTTAAATGTTTCTGGTAACATCTTCCGTGATTGGGTCTATCGCTGCCGTTCCGGGATAGTATTGAAAGAGTAAAGGGATCTCCTACGGGCGCGGGGCCGCCATTTTGGCAGCCGTAGTGATGGCTTCTAGATCATTATAGCTCTTGGCGGCGGTAAATGGAATGGGTGAGTGGGAACGACCGACGCTACTTCGCGGAGAAGGCGGTCTAGCGCCCAAAGAAAGTCCCTTTACCCTTCCAATCAATGCACATTGCATGATAGTATGTTATCAATATGTATTGATATTATCAAATCCTCAGTGAACATATTATCAAAACACATTTTAGTGTATATTCGAAATTTGTCCTTTAAGCTGACATTAGTTTAAAAAGAAAAATCAGCACACGTTTAAGGAAAACAGCACCGATGACTTTAAAATACATAATCTTTTTTCCAAACTGTATTTTATTCAACCCCGTAGTTTATGTGATCTCTTTTTATGGATACAACTAGCTTGAGGTTAGAGTTCGTGGGTTCGATCCTACAAGATTCAAGTGAAATAACTTTGTACGATTTTTTTAAAGATTTTCTTCCTCAAAATGAACGGAAATTAGAACCACTCTGTTAGATTCACCTTTTCGAAAGAATACTGATCAAGGCATTTCAGCGTAAAGTGCTCATTGCTCAGTTCGCTTAATTTCAGTTTGAGCAGGAATTTACTATGATTTAGATTTATCTATTTATGATTTATTGAATAAATTTGTAAGATTATTTTATATATACATCCTCTAACTCCACTGTTTATACCTTAAAATACAGTAGACACTCTCAAATCCACACAGCTACCACAGGTTGTGCGAATTTTAGAATTTTGTAGATTTTTGTTCATTGCTTTGTTTACATTTTTTAATCAGTAATATGAATAAGAGTTTTTAAGAGGACTTTGTACCTTTCGGCGAAAAATGATGGAAAAAATCAATTTTCCAATATTTTGCCTAAAATTTATTTAGGCCATTTAGTACTCTATAATATTCCAACAAAGTTAAGTAGAGATTCGATGATTATAAATATGTGAAAAAACTTTTTACTGGGTCTGTTTGCCTTTAAATGATTTTGAGTTGTAATCTTCAAATTCATTTTTCTCAATTAGCGTTTTTCAATACACCAGTGTGTGATACAAATGCTAAAACTTCAACATGTACTTTTCAAAAGGTTCTCTCTCTTTTTTTTTTTTTTTTTTTTTTTGGACGATCCCTAAGATTCCCATTTCATAAAATTAGGGATCGATTTTCAGTAATAAAAATGTTAAGTACTTTATTTTACTCTATTTTTAAATATGTCATGACATTTTTAATTTTTTTTCTAAAACTAATTAACTTTTTAGAAATTTTATCCTTGTCGTTATAGAGCACACTTGTAAAAAAAAAAAAAAAAAAAAAAAAAAAAAATGAAAAGTGTCCAGAAAAACTGGTGGCATTGAGCTCACAGGCTATTTACACTAATTGTATATTATACTCTTATTTCAAAGAATAATTCCCCTCAAAAAGTAAATGAAGGGAGACTAGCCCCCGTTTCCCCTTTTATACTTAACCCATGAACCTCCAAATCTAATTAGGGAAGTTCCTTAACATAATAAACCGGTATACCAAATTTGAAGCAAATCAGATAATTCTGCATGAAAAGACCAGTTACCTCTAAATGAAGGGGGGGGGTCTAACCCCCCTTTACCCTCTTTATATTTAACTAATGAACCTCCAAATCTAATCAGGAAAACTCTTTATCAGAATAAACATAGGTAAATTGGATAATTCTGCATGAAAATCCATTTATCTAAATTAAGGGGGGGGGACTTGCCCCCTTTCCCCCCTTTTATACTTAACCAATGAACTCCAAATCTAATGAAGGAAGCGCCATATCGGAATAAACCGGTATATCAAATTTGAAGCAAATCGAATATTCTGCATAAAAAATCCATTTATCTAAATTAAGGGGTATAGCCCCCCCTTCCCCCTTTATACTTAACTAATAAACCTCCAAATTTAATCAAGGCAGCTTCTTTACATAATAAACCGGTGTACCAAATTTGGAGCAAATCGAATAAGTCTGCATGAAAAACTCATTCATCTAAATTTAAGGGGGGTCTAGCCCCCCCCCCCCTTTACCCCTTTATACTTAACTAATGAATCTCCAAATCTAATCAGGCAGCTTCTTAACATAATAAACCGGTATACCAAATTTGGAGCAAATCGAATAATTCTGCCTGAAAAACCCATTTATCTAAATTAAGGGGGTGGGGGCTAGCCCCCTGCCTCACCTTTAGGCTTAACTAATGAATCTCCAAATTTAATCAGGGAAGCGCCTTATCAGAATGAAGCCAGTAAAAAAATTTGAACAAATCGGATGTTTCTATCAAGTGTTATCGCGTTACGTACATACATACGTACGTACGTACATACATACGGAGCCGGCGGGCACATTAGCTCTCAGGATTTGATCGCCTGTGAGCTAAAAAGCATGTAATGAAAGTGAATTGTTTCATAAAGCTCAAAATTGTAAAACATTTAGTTTTACAATTTTCTTAATTTTTTCAGACAAAAAAAATAAAAAAATAAAATAAAAATAAAATAAAATAAGCAAATAAATAAATAAGTAAATAAATAAAAAGTAAATAAATACATTTTTCAAAAAAAAAAAATCAATTTTTCAAATTTTACCTCACAAATTCGTTTATTTCTTTATTAAAGCATTTTAAGGCATAAAACCATTTAATAAAATGTGAAAAAGTTATAAAATACTCAAATAAGAAAAGTAACTCAAAAGGTACCAAGTCCCCTTAAAACTGTTTAAAATTTTTGATGTATACAATGATTTATTTTATGTAAAACTGTCTTTTAGAGTCAGCCTCAACCTGATTTGTGGAATGAATCTTGCTAAATACCCACACGACGTACAAGAATGTGAAATATTGGTCATGAGCTGTAAGTTATGATGCATTTTAACAATATTTGGATTATAAGAAATACAGCATGTTTTAATCAAATTATTTCACTGGGGCTTTATTCACAAAAGTTAAAATCAATGTTTTATTGGAAAAGCTTCAAATTTCTTAATATTTAAATATATATTATCAATCTATTTCGAATTTAAACTAAATAATAATATTGTTATTAGTATGCATTAAAAATAATTTTTATTTGCAATGTTTATCATATTTTTTTTCTGTATTTTAGTACAACAAACAACCGACAATGTTGTTCTGCAATGGAAGGAGTTTCAAATCACTGATAAAATATTACTTGCTCAATATTACGTGAACGGAAATTATAGCATAAACGGCACAAAGAGATACAATATTGGTAAGTGAACATATGTAGCATAAATAAATTTATATATGTGCTTCTGAAACAAATTTGAAAGCTGCCTATTTATTGTAAAACACCCCTAAATTTAATGTACTATATCATTGACTACCACCATCAGTATTCTAAGAATTTGCATCTAATATTTTTCAATTTGCATATACTCATAATGATTATAAAAGATTGAACTTTCATAAATAGATTTGCTGCGTTTAATTACACTCTAAAAAATTTACAGCAAACTGTCCAGCCATTCAACCATTTTTATTATAGAAAACGATTACATACCCGTAATTTAACTCTATTATGAACATAATATATGCCATAATAAGATCAAAGTAAAGTTAAATTACGGTTATGTAACCATCTTCTATGAAAACGGGCGAATGACTAGCCAGTTTGCTGCAAAATTTTAACAGTGTAGCACATATTTGATGTAGAGTGAACATTATATGTAGATTATATACATGCTATAAAATTGATAAGGTGCTTTATAAACTTTTTCAATTAGTATGTTTTCCTCAGTTGCTAAGTCAGATTCTATATCTGCTCCAGATAACACTTCAAATCATTAGAACCCCACGCATTAGAATATCTTAATGAATGTTAAAGATTCTGAAAACAATATACTAAATTAGAAGTTGATTTACATGTTTATTTTGAAATGAGTACTTAAAATCATAACAATAAACTTCTGCTAAAATAAATATTAGATGATTATTTGAGCTATAGTTAAACATTAGATGATTACTTGAGCTATAAATTTAATTAATTTTCCTCATATTGGACAGTTATGAGATTCTGAGCATATAAATCAGATTTAATCATTATAATAAAAGATAAATTCAAATTAACATCAAAATAAGGTTACATTTAAGCCATAATTGCTAATTTGCTTTTCTCTAACATGACACTTATTACATAGAAACACTAAGATTTCAGGCAGCCTCCTAGTTAGTATCCACGATGTCATGACTACTGGGAAAGAATTCAGTTCCAATAAAGCAATGTGTACATGAACCGTGTGTGCTTTTTTAAAAGAATTACACCAGCCACGACACACCAACCACGATAATATATATATATATATTATATGTAGAGTAAATATACATTACAAAGTATGGGAAGATGACGTAAGAACTTCAAGCTTACGTTCTGGTTCATTTAAAAAAGAAATGTTATTTTATTTTATTTCATACCTTGACAGAAGGATAATGCCTTGGCAGTGACATTATATACACTCATAGTCCTAAATTAAGGATCATGACCGGACACTTTCGATTTTAAACATTTTGTCGAATAGCTACATAAAAATGATGGACGAATCGTCCTTGAATTTCGGGATTTAAAGAACGTGTTTGACTTCATATTTTTAGTGAAGATTTAGTCACGAGGCAACTGAGGGCCAACAATAATTGGAATAAAAAATGTTTTTTATCACCCTGTAATAAAAAATGCTCGAAATGGTTTTTCACTAATAGTCTTCCCTAAGTTGGCCTTGTATAACATTTGTATGCATTTGTGTAAAACTTAGCACGCATATTCGTGAAGAAGATATAAACCATACTCTGTAAAAAAATCAAATGATTTTTGTTAATAGCATGCAGAGTTTTTAACAAAATTTAACGCCACTTTTCGAAAACTTGACAAAGTGATGCTGAATACTATACTATTTGTTTACTGCAATATACTGCAATTAAAAAATAAATATGTGGAATATTTGATGAGATATGAGCATTTATGTGAAATACTTTTTAATTGCGCATGCGTGAACGATAACAAACTTTCCTTTTAATAATTTAGTAGTCAGATACATAGGACAAATATAAAATAGCCAGACGAATATCGCGAAAATTCAGAAAGATATTGGCGATACAGTGAGCTGAATTTCAGTTGCATTGTAAAAGTATGTGAGTGATAAAGGAATTTTCTACAAATTGTCAATCATCTCACTGTATCGCTGATATCTGTCTGAATTTTCATGATATCCCACTGGCCTTTTTATATAGTTGCCCCATACAGTTGATTACTGAATTATGAAAAAAAGTATTTAATATCATTCACGCATGTGCAGTTAAAAATATTTCATTTAAACGCTCATATCTCATTAAATATTCAATATAGTCATTTTTTTTTTTGAATTATAATGTTTCTACTGCACTTTGTCACGTTTTCGGAAAGTGTGGTTCAATTAGAATGAAAACTTTGCATGCTATAAATTAAGATTTTTTGCTTTTTTTTTCCAGAAATGTTTATATATCCATGTAAATGTGCACTAATCTTACTCAACCCTTTGAGCTCTGGGGGTGAATTTCTTCAAAATGCCCAAATGTCACATTGGCACCAGTATTTTGTAAACAAAAGATTCGTTTTATAATATACGCGAAAAAATGTACTAATCTATTTTCAAATCAATTTGGTTGATTATTCCGATGCCAATGTGACATTTGGAGATTAAAATTAAGTGGGAAGAAAGTCACCCATCAGAGCTCAAAGAGTTAAATGCATGTAAACATTGTACAGGTTCCACGTATTAATTTCATACAGTGACAGACCGTTTCGAGCATTTTATTTTACAGGATGATCTCAAACATTATTTTTTTATTCAATAATTCATTGTTGACCCGTAAGTGCATTCGTGATTAAATCTTCACGGAAATATGAGGTCAAACACGTTCTTTACGTCCCTGAATTTCAAGGACAATTCATCAAGCATTTCTGTAGATATTCGATAAAACGTCTAAAACCGAAAGTGTCCGCTCATTATGTCTTTATTTTATGAGCATGAGTGCATTTTGAAGTATTTTATATGATAAACCATCGCAATAAAATTCATCAAAGAAACAATGTATTATGTTTGAAAATGTTTGATAATGTATTATTTAGTGGACAACTAACTACATTGTTAATGAAAATAAATATAGATAACAACTGATAAAACTCCTAATAGAACAATATTAATTGCTTAAAAAAATGCTTCCACGTCAACTTGTCGCTAATAGGTGAGTAACGTTAATAGATAAATTCATTCGTTTGTTGATGACAATCTCTACTTGCAACTAGCAGAATCTAGTTTTTAATTAAATAATGCATTTCTTGAACCATTTGTGCCTCTTAGCAACTTTTTTTCCCCATACCATCGTGAACGCTTCCGACGTCGCCGGCCAAATTATGGAGGGAGGACTATACATTATAATTATAATGAAAATTACACATTATGTAACTCACTGAAAAACAAATAGTTGCTGTAAATTATGCCTCAAAAGAATGGTGTGTGTAAGTTTTTAAAACAATAATTTTTTTTAATAACTTTGAAGTATAATAAATTCTGAAGTATCATAATAGGGCATTAAAATTTTTTTCGTTTTGCAGATGTTGATTTCTGAATACTTTTTTACAGAATTTACAGAAATGTAGTAAGATTTGTAGTAGACTGTGAAAGAATTTACAGAAATACAAAATGGATTTAGGACTTTTTATTTACATAGTAAATTTGACGTAAAATTATGAGCATCAGACTTTTTTGGTTACACGGTTAATAATTATTGCATTTAGAAAGTTTACATAGATAAATGTTCAAAAAATAAATATCGCCACATTCGTTCAAAAACAACTTTTCGGTGTTTTTTATTGTGAGGATACTACAAGATTAATCTACTTGATTCTTATTCTATATTTATGTTAAATACTTTCATCTAAATGAACTAAAACATTATTCCTCTTAATCATGACGAGTAGAAAAAATAAAGAAACTAAAAATATTGATAGTAAAACACACTGGAGATGGAAAAAAAATAGTTTTAGAATTATATATGATCATTTTCTTCCAGATAATTAGTAGCCACACAACTTTTATTAATTCATCGGAGAATAAAGAAGATACCTTTTGCAAAACCTTTAATGTTATAAATTCCGATGATTGTTTTTGTTTTGTATATTCTAATTTATGTTTTTCTATTTTTCAAGTCTTTTTATTTACTTTTTTACTGGTTCTAGCATTAAATATAAAAAAGTAATCACCCAGTTTTACGGAGGGGGGAAAAAGATATCATTAATTTATATAAATATTTGTATGTTTTGACAGCTTTTAACCCTTACCGGCGCGGAGTAATTCTGTTTATAAACTGATGAAATAATGGACTCACACCGCAATTTATAAATGAATTTATTAGAAAATACGAACTTGCTTATTTTCATGTACATTATAATAGGAAAATTTTAGTTAAATATTCTTGGTGCCGTTTGTCAGTTTTGGAATTAAAGTTAGGTGTCCTTTTTAAGGACACCGCGCCGGAAAGGGTTAAGATATACATTTATGCCCTCTGAAACCTTTTAGATTAACTGCTGTAAACAGGAAAGATGCTACTAATCATAAACAATCGTTCACTTCACAATTTTCTTCTATGCAGCAGATTAAATGTTAATCCCTTGAGGCTAATTTTTATTTTAACTTAGTTTCTTTTATGCATGTTAAGTAGCTTTCAGTAATGAAACCAAAAGACAGTTCAGAGTAAATGACATCATCAGCAGTTTATTTCTTTAACAAAATCAAGAATATTTTTTTCAATAGCTAATAAAGAGGATTTTGATTAGTACTACAGATCATCTTAAAAATATTTTACTATGTAATGAAATTTTCAAAGGCAGGTGTTTTTGATAAAGATAAAATTTCTACCTAGTATAAAGTCAGTGTAAAGTAAATGTCTGTTTTAAAACTTGCACTTGGAAACTTTTCAATTAAATTTTAAATTACTGAAAACATTAGAATATAATGAAATAAAAATTTTAAAATGCATCAAAATAACATTGATAGACAAATGGAAACATTTTTAATAAGAGAGAAAAAAAAAAGCCGAATAATATCCCATTCAGCTTTCGAATAGGAAAACTAATAAAAATATTTGTTTAGACAATTACGACAAATTATTTAATATGCCATTCCATTATATTTATCATTTATTATTTATTTATTAGTCATTAGTTATTATTCATTATTCATTAGTTATTTGTTAATTATAGATTCCATTTTTATTTATTAGAAATTATTTTTAACAGAGGTATATTAAAAGAAATAGCACGAAAACAATAGTTACCTTATTCTACTAGTTGGCTGACATTGATTGATATCTATAAACTGAACAACCACTATTCTTGAAATAATGCCAACTTATTGGGTTGTCGAGGGGAGTTTTGAGTGTTCTCTCAAATGTAAACATTAAACATATATGGGTATTTTTATCGTTTGAAAATACAAGTTTTTGTTAGAATGAGGAATTCCGAAATCTTTGAAAATGGCCTAGAATTTATCCCTATGAGTGTAGTCCGATATCCACAAGGAATACAGTATAATATATTGTGTAATTTAATGATTTATTTCATTTTTTTTTTTTTTGGGGGGGGGGGCTTAATTTTAGACAACTGAATTTTTTCTTTTTACATTTAAGGTAAGTGCCTACCTTCGGGGCACTTTTTTTGAAAAATATGAAATTTTCATCAAACACATGTGTTTTCAGTTAAAACAGGGAATAAAACTATGAATCATATAATTTTTTAAAGGAATTTTTATTAACTTTTCAAATTTAGGCAATATTTGGTCAAATTTTAGTAAAAAAATGCTTTTATGCTAAACCTTCTAAAGCGAAATCTTTTCAATATATTTCACTTTTTTTTTCAACAATATATTAGCAAACCACTTACCTGTGTTATGAAGCAAAATACTTGCAAAACCTCTTAAATTTACTAACTTATGCCAAATTTTGTATACAAAACATGATTTTTTTTCTAAAAAAATGTGTATTTTTCAATAAAAATGGCTCTTAAATTAATATATACAAACTTACAAGCTATATATTGCTTCATAACATACCTATAGATGAGCAGAACCTTGTAACAAAATTTTATTTCAATATCTTAAAAACTTTTTAAGAAATGATGTTTCTCACAAACGTACACAATGAAAAACGCAGTTTTCCAGAAAACGCAAATTAAGGTTTTAATAGAGCACAAAAAATTATGTACAAAGTTTACAATTTTGAAATACACCATATTTGTAGGGGTTTATATACTTGTGAATATGTTTATGTTATACTAGCTGTTACCCGTGACGTCGTTCACGTAACATAAAAAGAAGAAATTAATTAATTAAGCAAAGCATTTCCCTTCCGATAATTAAAAAACATATATAATAAAGCAATTCTTTATCACATTTTATAGGAGAAAATCTCTCCATATCTATATATTACGCTATCGCACGTGGCACAGAAAGCGCAATTATTTGTTAATTGTTTAATGGCAACGCCCAAATTAAACACATCTCATTGGTTATTGAACAACATTTAATTCATCCCCATACCTATAAGGGGGTTACCATAGGGCACCCTGTTCTGTCGCCAAATACCGCCAAGTTTGTTGCCAAAAGTGACGCCAACTTGGCGATATCTCTAATATTTCGCCAAATTCCCATAGATTTCCATTGTAAACCAATAGGGTTTACTTGCTTACAGAAAATTAACAAATTGAGATATTTTAATGCAACAAAAACTGATATTAGCTTAAGGGATTATATTAATTATATTTAACGCTCTCTCTGCGTATTTTTTTTAAAAATCAAAATAGGTTAAAAAATTGCACCTTTTCTATTACATGTTTCAAATCTATATATAGCTTAGAAACTTAGAGTTTAAATATGTAAACATTTTTTGTAAAAGAGTTCAGGATCTTAGATGGGATAGGATATTAGAAATTAGGCGAAATCAGGACTGTCAGTGGAGACTATTTTTATAGTCTCACACCACTATTGTAAAAAAATCAATTTTGTAGTACTGTTATCTTGTAGATGTTGTTAAAGTCTATATGGAATTTTTGTACTTAAAAAGTGATCCCAGTTGAATTAAAAAATAGTCGCCAGTGGAAAAAATGAATCTCCGAGGTAATCTCGGATTGCGCAAATTTTGCTACTTTTACGTTGCCCGAGGAAATCTCGGGTTGCCCATCGAGAGGGTTAAGGGAGTCCGAGTAAATTAAATTATGAATAAAAGTAACATGATGCAATGATTAGCATGAACACAAATTTTAAGGGAGACCAAACTGGTCGCCAAGGGTGGCTAGTATGAGTAATTTAAGGTATTTTTTTATTATAGGATCATTGACATAACTCAGGTTTATACGCTGAACCAGGATGTCTGTTTACATCATGAAGTAATAAGAAAATGGCACAGATGTCATATACGCATCGGGTACCTAATTGTTGCCAAAATAGATTATTTCGCTTTGGTAACCCGGCTATTGTTGTTTATTTAATTAATAAATTGTTTATTTACTTTAATTTTCTTTTAAAATTACATAAATTAATGAAAATTTTTTTAATTTATTGCTATTTCCTTTTTTAAGTAATAGAACATAATTTAAAAATATACATATAATTGGTATTCGAAAACGATGTTTTCGCCAAATTGGCGTCAAAAACAGATCGCGCCAAACCAGGTGCGTATGTGGCATCTGTGGCAAGAAAATTATCGGATGATACTTTTTTATATGTTTTACAATCATACTTGGCATCAAAGGTGGGCGAAGAAATGATCATCTAGAATATTATTAAGTCTTTACCACACAAAAAACAAACCTGTTTACAACAATGTATTTATTTTTGCAACAAATGGCTTTCTCTAAAAAAAGCAAATTGACTACGAACCCGATTACAGAACATAACCTTTCTATCTAAAAATTTAAAAATACATACATAATTACGTCTGGATTACTTAATAATTAAACACAATTTGCATAACTACAGGCATACACACATTAAAATTTTTATTGAAAACAATTAAAATATAGTTAAAAATATATATAAACGTTTCGGCTATTTTCATAGCCCTCATCAGTAAACGAACCAAAACGTTTTCTCGTTCGTTTACTGATGTCCGGTACTAAACGTCCGGTTCGTTTACTGATGAGGGCTATGAAAATAGCCGAAACGTTTATATATATTTTAAACTATATTTTAATTGTTTTTAATAAAAAAATTAATGTGTGTATGTCTGTAGTTATGCAAATTGTGTTTAATAACCTTTCTATCTAGTTAATATTTTACTTTTTAAGAATGAAAATACATATTTCCTGTGATCATTACGTCATTTTCGACATTGATAATTTTACTGTGCATATTATTGGCATTTGCTATCCATTTGCTCTTCAAAAGTTTTTATTTTAGGTAGCTTTCTTTACAAAAAAGCTACCTATTGCAGCCGTTCGGAGGAAAGCGATATCAAAAAATTTTGGTATATTTTCATCGATCATGACCCCCAGACCCCGAAACAACCCTCCGTTCAAAATTGATATATATATATATATATATATATATATATATCTATATATATATATATATATATATATATATATCTATATATATATATATATATATATATATATATCTATATATATATATATATATATATATATATATCTGACCTATGTCACACTGTAACTCCCGTAATTATGAACCGATTTCGATGTAATTCGGTGTGTACATAGTATATACCAATGTCTCGACCGAGTTCGTTGGCCAGCTTCATCCGCCGTTTTGTTTCAAAATGGCGGCCATTTAAAATTTTAAAAAAAATTTAAAACTTGAAATGTGGTACCAAAAAATTAAAAATGGAAAAATATTTTTTTCTTATGTATTTGACCTTTATACAAAGATTCCGGAGCAGTTTTTGTTTCGTCTATATCTTAAAAAATGGCTGAGTTATAGCATTTTGAATTTCTAGCGTGGCTGACATTTTGAAACGTCCTGAATTTTGTCACGCGATAAAAGGCGTATTTATGAACCGATTTGGATGTAATTCGGTGTGTACATAGTACATACCAATCTCTCGACCGAGTTCGTTGGCCAGCTTCATCCGCCATTTTGTTTCAAAATGGCGGCCATTTAAAATTTTTTTTTAATTTAAAATTTGAAATGTGGTACCAAAAAACTGAAAATGGAAAAATATTCTTTTCTTATGTATTTAACCTTTATACAAAGATTTCGGAGCAGTTTTTGTTTCGTCTATATCTTAAAAAATGGCTGAGTTATAGCATTTTGAATTTCTAGCGTGGCTGACATTTTGAAACGTCCTGGATTTTGTCACGCGATAAAAGGCGTATTTATGAACCGATTTGGATGTAACTTCGTTTATACATAGTACATACCAATGTCTCGACCGGGTTCGTTGGCCAGCTTCACCCGCCATCTTGTTTAAAAATGGCGGCCATTTAAATTTTTAAGAAAAATTTAAATTTGAAATGTGGTACCAAAAATTGAAAATTGAAAAAATATTTTCTTCTTATGTGTTTGACCTTGATAAAAAGATTCGGGAGCAGTTTTTGTTTCGTCTATATCTTAAGAAATGGCTGAGTAATAGCATTTTGAATTTCTAGCGTGGCTGACATTTTGAAACGTCCTGATATTTCTCACGTAATAACAGGCGTATTTATGAACCGACTTGGATGTACCTTGGTGTGTACATAGTACATACAAATATCTCGGCGGAGTTCGTTGGCAAGCTTCATCCGCCATCTTGTTTCAAAATGGCGGCCATTTAAAAAAAATTAAAAAAAAATTAAATGAGATACCAAAAAATTGGAAAATGAAAAAGATTTTTTTTGTATGTGTTTGACCTTAATACAAAGATTCCGGAACAGTTTTTCTTTCGTCTATATCTAAAAAAAAATGGCTGAGTAATAGCATTTTGAATTTTTCTTGTGGCTGACATTTTAAAACGACCTGATTTTTTCACGCGATAACAGGCGTATATATGAACCTATTTGGATGTAACTTGGTCTGTACATAGTACATACCAATGTCTCGACCGAGTTCGTTGGCCAGCTTCATTCGCCATCTTCTTTCAAAAGGGTTGCCATTTAAAAAAAAAAATTTAATTTAAAATTCAAAATGAGGTATTAAAAAATTTGAAAATGAAAAAGATTTTTTTTTATGTGTTTGGCCTTGATACAAAGATTCCGGAGCAGTTTTTGTTTCTGAAAATTTGTTCTTTTGTTGATATCTTAAAAAATGGTTGATTTATAGCACTTTGAATTTCTAGCATGGCTAACATTTTGAAACGATCTTGTATTTGTCACGCGATAACACACGTATTCGCCTATTTCGATGTAAGAAGGCATGTGGATAGTATACATCAACACCTCGACCAAGTTCGCTGGCCAGATTCATCAGCCATCTTGTTTCAAAATGGCGGCCATTAAATTAAAAAATATGTATATACTTAAAGTGAGGTGCAAAAAAATTAGAAATTGAAAAAGGTTTCTTTCTTAAGTATTTGATCTTGATATAAGGATTCAGGAGCATTTTTTGTTTGTATTTACCTTAAAAAATGACTCAGATATAGCAGTTTCAATTTCTATTGTGGGTGACATTTTGAAAAATCTGATTTTTTGCATGCGACAGCACTCCTATATATTAACCGATTCCGATGTGAATGAGCATGTGCACAGCAATTACTAAGGTCTCGACCAAGTTCACTGCTTAGCCTCATCCACCATGTTGTCTTAAAATGACAGGCACTTTAAGAAATTGCCGAATTTGGCAGCCAAATATAAGTTACTTTAAAGAAAAGCAGCTTGGATAAAGCTGACTAATTTCGCGAAATTGTCATTCATTATATTGATAAAAATTAGTATTGAATCTCCTATATTCGGTTTCCACTAAATTGAGCTTCGTGTGTTTGCATGATATAAGTTGGCTTTTTTAAAATAAGGATTATGAAAGCTACCTCTTCCTCCCGGCACTGGCCGGAAGGACTTTTTATATGTTAAATTAAAATTTAAATCTTTATGTTAACCGTGAGCAGACGATAAACCGAAGGCTTTGATAACAATTTTCTTTAAATAATAAGAATTAATACAATAACACAATCTCATTTTATTTCAACATCAAAGCATATCCGTTTTATATTCCATATATAACGTCACATTTGTCTTCATTCCGCACATACTCAAAATTCATGCACCTTGTATTATTAAAAATACTTGAAAATTTCCGTTTTAATCTTTCAATCAGAAATTAAATTATTATTCTGGGTTTTTATCTTTTGGCAACGAAAAAAGGACGATGGTTAAATTTTATCGGGAAAATGTCAATTCATTGCATATGAAAAATAATGAAATTTTGGATTATTAAGCAAAATATTTGAATAAAATAAATTAAACATAGCCTATATTCATTTTAATTCATCATCATAATTCATCCATTTAGACGCAGGCTTCATTCAAACTTTCGGACACACATTGACATTCATAATATTATAAGGATATTTGAGAATTAAAATGTATTATTTACCTTTCTGTGGCTCTTGAAACGGTCTCTTCCGGTTTCAGAAAGTTCATTTCCGGTTTATACTTTGCTTCTTATTATCGCTCAACCAAGTGGCCGCCCCTCCGGGTGGTTCCGACCCGACCCCTTGAGTGGGGAGGTGACCGGAAGCTCGGCACAGTTCGTTGTGTACGAATGCGAGGGCGCCGGATGGGGACGATTCGCCACCTCCTCGAGAGGCTCATCTCCGACAGGCGTTGAGCACGGTGGCCACGGTTAACGGACGTTGTGCATGGGTGCGTAGGTCCCTCGGGATCCGCGACAAGGAACGCACCCCCGGCACACAGGTTCTCTGGGCAAGCCGGACAGCGACGCTCCATAGGTCGATCCCGGTGCCGGTCTACGGGCCGGACGGTGTCGCCGGGCAAAGACTAACTAAGGCGATAGGACCCCATCCACCTATTGACTAAGAGGGAGCCTGAAGAATGAGTGAGGGCTTTGTAGTGGAAAATCCTCGGTGCTCGCTAGTGACGACGGGGCTCGCGGGAACGCCATGCAGGGACTCCCGGAGCAACCGAAGGGCGAGGGTTTCGGACAGCGCCCAGGTTACTTTATGACTTGGGTGGCTCATCCCTCCGAGGACCTCAGCTGGAGCAGTTGGGAGCCGACCCTAAGGGTGGTGGGGTTTGGCGGTGCCCCCGTTGACCAAGGAGCGGTCGCGTGGGGAGGCCAGTGTGGTTCTGGTTGCTCCACGTCGTGCCGTGCCCCATGGGAGGGGGTCGGCCGGCAGGTCCACCATCGAACACTACTCCCGCAGGGAAACGGGCCGGAGGCTCGCCGGTAACGCGGCGGCTCATCGTGCCTTGGGTGAACTCTTGGTCCGATCCAGGTGCTCCGTGTCTATGCGGTACCGGAGTTTGCCTCGCCTGGTGATGAGGACCTAGAGGTGTCTCCACCTAACTTTCGAACGCACTAACAAAGGTAGCGGTCGGTCACTGCACGGGGTCAGGGACCTTCGGGCCTGGGTACCCTCGACGGCCGTGAGGTAAGGTAGTGGCGGGCGGGCTTCTGTCGGCCTCCGCTGGCTTCTCTGTCCTAGGATGGAGTCGAGTCGGTGGGGGCTGGCGGACTCCGTTCCGTCCGACCCCCTAGCGAGGCGGAGTCTATTCCGTCTAGGTGGAGCTTTCCGTGCCCGCCTGGGGTCGCTAACGGCACCTAGTCTAGGCCAACTGGCTCCCGCCGTGATCCGCGAGGGGTTCCGTCGGTTGAGCCGGGTGGTTTGGGCGAAAAGCCAGGAGCTGGGTCGCTTTACGGCCGGAGGGATTTTCCCCGTCCTCCCTGGTTTTCAAGCTAGGGGCCCTTCATTAACTTTCCTATCGGCTGGCCCACAAAAATGTCTCTGCCGGAAAATGGTATCTGATCTTGGGGGCCTGTCCGTAAATTAAATTCGGGTCGGGAAGCCTCGGTTCAGTCCGTGGGCCGAGCGTCTTTATAGGCGTCTGGTTCCTGCGATGGCTTGCGGGGTCTACCGGCTCGAGTAACCAAGTTTAGGGACCACTTGGTTTTTCTAGCTGGGTGATGAGGACTGTCGTAGCGGCCGTTCGTCTCTTCTTGGGAATAGCCGTCGCCGTGTGCGCTGGGCAGCGGCGTCGGTTTGACCGGGGTTTGCGTGGGGTTCCGCCCTGTTGGAGCTTGTCTGGCGGCGACCTTCGGGACGCGTCGCGGGGCTTGCTTCACGGGTGGTTACTTGCGCCGACAAATGGGCCTGAAAAGGGCCTGGGACCGGAAGATGAGCCCCTCATCTTATCGCTCAACCAAAATTAAAGCATTTTTGGAATCCTAAATGTTTTAACTTTAATTTAAAATAATAAAAAAAAAATAGAAAAATTTCGCAAAAACAGCGATTTGAGGGTAGGCACATACCTTAAGAAGATACTGATGTTCAAAATTGTGAAAAACACATATAGTCTAAAGGGATCATGTTTTATGTGAATCAATACTTTAATGGTGCTCTATATAATTTAAGACCTAAAATTTTAGTCTGTAGATTGAAGATCGATGTGGACGACTGCGATGTTGCTTAAATGTTACAGCGGATATAAATAAGAAGCTTGAAAGATTCAAACAATTTTAAAATTGAGAAGAGTTTGTGATCTGAACTTTTCAGTATTTTTACATACGTTTGATAAAAGAATATCCTTTCCGATATGGTTGATGTATAACTCTCCGTTTCATAAATGTATAACCACTACATTTTTTCTTATAATCAAAGTGATAATGAGCTTTTAGCTTGCATAGAAGGTTCATTTTAAAAAGTAAATTTTTTTACAAAGTATTAATAGTCACATTTTATAAAAAGAAATGCAAAATATTAAAATTTTTAAAAAGTCAAACTTCAAAAAATGTCTTTCATAATGATATGACCAGTTAAAAATATAACTTTGAAACACTGCTAAAATTCTATAAAACCGACAAGTATCATTTCTACAAATCTTGTTTCAACCATGCAAATCAAGTTGCATTTATAAAGTGGGATTTTATGTTTTATGCGAATCTTTTGTAAGTCTAACATTATGACCCGGCGAAATGATTTAAATTAGTCGGATGTGTCAATTCGAAAACTTTTTTTATCTTATTCATATTAATACTTCAAATTTCTCTATCAAAGAGGCAAAATTAAATGACAATCTATCCCATCATTAGGATTCTAACGGTATAGGTTCGTTGAATTGTGTGCATTTAAAAAGGAGATATAAGTATAGCATTTTTCAAACAAATCTTTAAATTACGGCACCCAACCTCTTAGATCTTAGATGCCCGCACACAAAAATTCCCAACGCAAAGAGCATAAAAGCGACAGCTGTTGGGCAGTATACTTCCAAGCTTAATAAGGATACATTTATGTGAAAGTGTAACAGAATATGAAATTTAAATAAATTCCGGGCATTATTTTTTGAGATATAGCTAGCGCAAAAATCGTGAAAAATGCTGCATAACAGCGCCACCTGTGGGAAGATTTACACCAAAACCTAATTAGCAACAACTTATTTCAACGTCTAATTGAATCTGAAGTTTCGGAAAATTCGTGCATTTGTTCTTGAGATAGATCTATTGCAGAATTCGCGGAAAATGGCAGCATAATAGCGCCATCTGTTGGGCGATTTACACCAAAAACTAATCATCACAAATTTATATCAATGACTAACTTAATCTAAAGTTTTATTAAATTCCGTGCATTAGTTCTTGAGATAGAGCGCCCACAAAATTTTTGTCACATACAGACAGAATCACGGAACGACAGACTTACAGACAGACATTTTCTAAAAACAGTCAAATCGTGTTCAGAACCTTCTAAAACGTATAAAGCCAACGAAAAATGGAAGTCGAAAATTTTTACGATTCCAATACTACTTTCTTCTTGTAAAGATAGAAGAAAGTAACAAGCATGAGAAAGGAAAAATTATCGCTACAAAGAATATGTTTTTCGAATTAAAGTAATATTTGAAAACCATTGATGATCTCAAGGAGTCATTTAAAAAAAAAAAATTAAGCTTCATGAGTCATAAAGTGCGAAAAAATCAAACTGTCGATCTCAAAAACTCATTTGAATACAGAAAGGAATTATCATAAAATAAATTTCGCAACGAAAAACTATAATTTGACAATTTTCAAGTCATGCCGATTTCTCTATTTCACTAGCAGCTCTATATTGAATAATTAGAAGTGGTTAAACCAGTGGTTCCCAACGTGGGGCGTACGCCCCACACGGGGGCAATAGGACTTCTCAGGGGGGCAATTTCAGATTTCTTATTAAGAAATTTTCTCTCAAATTTTCTTCTTTTTTTTTATAACGAAAGTAGTGTCTAAAAATAGAAATAACAGAGGAAGAAAATTTAAAATAACTTAATAAAAATTAATTTTCGAAGGCGTCCCATTTAAAAGTTCAAAATACACTTACACCGGAATAATTATGTAAATGTATTATTTAGATATTTTGACGCCTTTTATATATTAAAAAATCATTTAAATTTTTCTGGCTTTAATATTATTTAGTAAACCATACTTCTTTTTTTTTTTACTATATATTTAAAAAAAAAAATTGTACGTACTCATAGTACAATATGCCACCAGAAGGTTACATGTGAAATTTTGTAGGGTATATCTAAAATTGACTATTTGGACATGTTTAATCTAAAAAAATGTATTATCTAAATGAGGTAGGGGAGGTTTGATACATAGGGAGGGTTGATACATTGCCAATTTGTCTCAACAAATGGCATTAACAGCCATTGTAATAGATGTAAAGGCTTCTTTTATTAGCAGAGGCCATCATTAGCTGGACTCAGCAGTGAAGAACTGTCAACGTTTTTTTTCTTTTAATTTTGAAGATTTTTTGAATGTCAATGTAATTTTTTTTAAATACTGATTTTCTTTCATAACTCTTAATACAGTGAAGATATCTTGTAATTATTTTTTATTTGTAAAGCACATTGTTAGGGCGAGTTTTACTAGAAAGCAGATTGGCATTTTGCAACTGCATTTATGCATAGTGATTGAAAATCCAATAAGGCATGATAGGGAGAAATGTTACATTAGTGCTGGGGAGAAATGATACATTTGTATATTTGAAATTTAATAGTGGTTTTTTTTTTTTACTTTTAAACTAATATAGGACTATAATATTCATTATTGTTTTACAGCAAGGGCTACTGAAATTGGTAAGGAAGAACAAATAGAATATTCATAGCCATTATATAGGTTACATAGAAAAGCAGTGCGATGATAGATCGTTAGTTCGCTTGCTCGTCATGTAGAAGGAAAAACTTTAAATGGCCTGAAAGGGAAAATGTTTCTATAATTGACGAAGGGCAAATTGAAAAAACATTAAATCTACCTGATTTTACTTATCAAAATGATAGAGTTATTAGTTTTTCTTTTAACCATTTCAGGAGAGGTGGTATGTTAATGAAACCACTTAATTTTAATTCCCAAACGCCACATTGGCACCAGCATTTTGGTAAAATATTTCCCATTTACTATGAAAGTGAAATGTATCGCTTTTCTTATTCCTAATTAAATTTGTTGGTGAATTCTGGTGCCATTCATTTATTCAACACTTTAGCATTGAAAATACTTTCCCCCTGAGAGGGTTATAGGAATCATAAATGTGCTAAATTTATGTTAAATAGTATGCAAATCAGCAATGTTTACATTTTTCCTTGCAGCTAGATCTCTAGGGGTTTTTTTTTTCATTATTTATTTTCTAAAAAGTGCGTTAATAGGATTGATTAAATAATAGCGGTTTATATATTTTTGTAAAAAACATTTCTGAAACAAAAATATGACAATGTCATTTTGTTTTAAGTTGTACTTAAATATTTCAAGATTTATCATAAAAAATTGTATGACGCATAAATTGAACTGTCTGCATTTTTTTTTTTCAATTTACATAGCAATGTATCAAACCTCCCTTGCTAGTGTATCAATCCTCCCTAGTAATACGGAGATTTGATACAGTAGTAACCATTCTAAATAATTGGTATATATTTTTTGAATGATTATTTTTTAATTTCACAATATTTTTAATAAATGAATAAAATGTCATTTTATAAGAAAACATGAAAAATTTGTTTAAAAATAGCTTTCTAAGCGTTGTAAAAAATTAGTAAAAAAAGTGTATCATACCTCCCCTACCTCCCCTACTACTTTTATGAAATTAATATAAATCCCCGTGTGCATCACGGTACGAAATGGGTATAAAGAAACGTCGTATGACTCTTCTTCAGGCCACATATTAAATATATAAAAATGCTTCATGACATATGCATTTTAAAATTTAAAATCAAAGAAAACATGGTGGCCAAATAATAATAATGCGAATAAGATACCCGCTATCAAAGAAGTTATGTCATGAGGGAAAAAAATAATTACTTAAAACGGATAAATTGCGAATCCGGAAGTGTTACTTGTGAATTATGTTATCCATACAGTCTCGGTGATAAAGAAATATCACTCGTTCTTAATGAAGTACTAAAATCCATTATAAAATGTATCAATTCTATCAGATGTAATACAATATGTGAGGGAGATTTCAAGAAATTTTACGAAGATAAAAATGTAAACTATTTATCACTTTAAAATTTGAGCTAAGATCAGATGCCAAAAAACAACAAATATGCTTAAAAAGAAAACAATATCAATGCGAACATCCATGGCCTCATTGCATTCATAGTTATGTTAAAACATACTTCTAATAAAAAGTATCTATATGATTTTGATAAATTAAAGAATGTGAAATCTCTTATCAAAGTTAATGCTATTTTCGGATCCTTACTGGAAAACAGAAGTTTTTTTTATGTAATAAGATTTATATGATGCAGAAAGGAGGGGGACAACGTGATTTTAGAGATGCTTAGGTGGGGCGCGGCCGCAAAAAGGTTAGGAACCACTGCGTTAAACGAAAAGTCAAGCTGCTAATCACTCAGAGACACAAGGTAGAGGTCTGCACGAGCCAAAATTTCCAGGCTCGGGCGCAGCCCGACTCATAGGAAAACAAAAATTCGGCCCGGCCCGGTAAACAACTTAAAAGTTCTGCCCGAGCCTGTCCCGGCCCGAGTGAATTTCTACAAAACATGTATTTTTACGTCGATTTGGTTAAAAATTTGTCCCGTACGAGGAGTTCTGACCAAAAATATTTATCTTAACTTTTTTTCATGTTTAATCTTCATTTTTAACACTTTCCAACAAAGTTGAAAAGTGTTTGTGACTTCGGTTTGTCTGCCCGTCTGTCCGTCTGTCCACGCTCTAACTCTCGTAAATATGCTCGGATCGTTCTGAAATTTTTGGATGTTAGTGACCTCTACCATAGAACGTTCCCTATTTCAAATGAAGTTTGTAGCATCTTTAGCTCATTTACAGGGACAGTCAAAAGTTTTCCGTTACATTACGGCCAATGGGAAAAAATCGTTTCAAATGATTTTTAATGATGTTACACTCTTTCAAACATAGTAAAATTGATATTCATTTATAAAGCCCACTAAAATATGCATTCTGTTGAATATGCGTTGCAAAGAATAGTTATTGTTCATTTACAGGGCCACACACAAGAATTCCGTTCATAATGGTGTAAGGGAAATTGTTTGCGGTGTATTTTAAAAGATTTCAGATACTATATTGTATCCGAAATACTGTATATTAGTAATAATTGCTCGAAATGCATTTTTAATTATCATATGCGCTTTTTTAGGGTTTCGTTCATCTGACGAAACCCTATTCGTTTCGCTCCTCTGACTGTCCGTTTGTCACAGAGCCCGTTCTCAGAAACTATACACGTTGGAGACTTGAAATTTTGCATACTTATAGCTGAACACCACACATATACGACAAATCATGAAATTTTGAAAAAAGGTCGTACATTTAACCCTTTGGGCTCCCACTTGTGTATTTCAAACAATTCTTTCTAAGTGAGCCCCTAATTAGGTTGGAGGCGTTAAATTTTACACACTTATAGCTGAACACTTCACATCAAACGACAAATCATAAAATTTTGAAAAAGTCGTACATTTAATCCTTTGGGCTCCCACATGTGTATTTTAAACAATTCTTTCTAAGTTAGCCCCTATTTAGGTTGGAGGCGTGAAATTTTGCATACTTATAGCTGAACACCACATATCATACGACAAATCATAAAATTTTGAAATAGCCGTACATTTAACCCTTTGGGTTCCCACATGCGTATTTTAAGCAATTCTTTCTAACTGAACCCCTTATTAAATTGGAGATTTGAAATTTTGCATACTTATAGCAAAACACCTGAGGCCAGTCGACAAATCATAAAATCTTGAAAATGTCTTACGTTTAACCCTTTGAGCTACCACATATGTATTTTAAGCAATTCTTTCTAAGAGAGCCCCTAATTAAGTTGGAGACATGAATTTTTGCATACGTATAGCTGAATACCTCAGACCACACGGCAAATCATAAAATTTTCAAAAAGTCTTATATTATTTACTCCTCCGGGCTCTACCTTGTGTATTTTAAGCAATTTTTCTAACCTCCGCCCTTTTCACCCGGGGAGCACTTTTCCAACTTTTGCCGACACCCCTTTGACCATTCTTTCATATTATGTACCATAGACTTACATATTTTAGTTCCACTTTTTACCGCCAGGGGCGCCTACTTATCTCCGGTGCTATCGGCCCAATCCCCTCGACCAATATATCTACGGATAGTATATAAAACGGAGTTTCGTTCGGATAGAGGTTTGTTTAGAATAGAGTGCACCCCTGGTTGTGAAATGTGGAACTAACAGATTTTTCAAAAGGATAAAGTGTTTTGAAAGGAATATTAAACGAAACCCCCTGTGCTATCTGTGATCACACTTGCCTACTTGTTCACTATATTTATGCATACTATAAAGTGCGTATAAATGTTATAGTTCATATACAGAGCTACAGAAATGAATTCGTAAAGGTTACTAAGTATGAGCATAAATTGCTTAAAGTTGGGTTTTAAAGGAGTTATGCAGTTTTACGCTGAACTGAATTTAGTGTACTAAGAAATATTTGTAGAATATAGATAAAATGATATACAGGGCCACGCAAAGAGTTGGATACATGGCCGTCTATGGTTGATAATTTCTGGAAATGTAATTTCAGTAGTTTTAAGCGTGTTTTAGTTTGAATTAAATTTTAGCTAAATAGTGGCATGTAATAAAGGTACTAGGTAAACTACAGGGCTGTACAAAAGTATTCAAGTATGTTTCCATCTATTAGTATAAATTGCTGAAAGATGAATTTCAACCTGTTATTCATTTTCTTGCAAAACTAAATTTTCCCATTATATAGTATATATATCAACATACAGATCGAATACAGGGCTGTGCAAAAGAAATGGAATACATATTTGGCAGGGCTGCGCTCGGGTTTCAGACCACGGGCCGGCCCGTGCAGATCTCTAACACAAAGTTCAAAGTTTGTCATGATCCCAATACTACATGTCTGAATTTAATTACGTTATGTTCTCCGATGTAAAGAAATTCAATTTGGGAGGTTCAGACTGGTGGTCATTATTGGCATGATCAACGAAGAGAACGTTTTTCCAAACGAGAAAGTGGTGACGATTCTTTGATGGTGCAGGCAGGATGGAAGAGGCAGGATGAGTGCTGTGGCATATCAGGACCGTTTGGAACAAACGTTTTGCCCTTTTCTAAAAATCTAGAAGGATTATCTTGAATAGTTTCAAAATATAATGCTTCAACACATTGTTAGTAGTATCTGGCTGTAAATTATGGATCATAGAATTCATATAAAGTTCTGGCCATCAGTTTCACCTGATTTAAAACTCCATGCAGAAAATTTTGGATTTATGAAATTGAGCTGTGTACGGCAAAGCGAAACAACACCGAAATGTTGCTAAATTACAAGCTTCTATAAAATGGGAATAAGAAAATATTAATCAAACTGACGTTTAAATTTTTCCCTCGTTGCTAGATCTACGTTTTCTGTAATTTAAAATTTTGATGGTCATATAAAGTATTTAAAGAAAGTGGTTATATCATCATGAAACAGTTAACTTTGTGTAAAATGCACAAAATATCTCTTATTACATTCTGATATTTTTCACTTTAATTTGAAAAAGCAGGGTATTGCTTACTTTTTGAAATAAAATGTATGATTTCTACGGAATGGATTTTGTTATGTTTCATTTTTTTTTTAGAGTTTTCATTATATATTATGAAACGCGATGAAAATAGCACATAATTAATAGAAGAGTGAAACTGATGATATTCAGTTCAACACTCTGATTCACCGATTGATATTCAATTTTGTGCTGAATTCAGAAATTTTTATCCGGAAGGGATGTCTGCGGTTCGGGAGTGGGTGGGATTTGCACTTTTTGACCATAAATAAGCAAAAACGTATGGAGGGAAAAATTTAATGCTCCAAAGGTAATGAACCCCTCCTATTCCTCTCCGGATCATCTCCCAGCATGAAAGGTATTTCAGCGTGAAATTCTCGATTTCGTTCAAAATTTTGCTGGAATACGGACATGCTTAACACTAGAACTACCGATGTTTCATATATACCTAGTTTTACCACACCCGTCAAATTGACGGATTTTTGATAATGGCTTTCATTGTAACTTTTGACTTAGTTAATATAAATAAAAGAATACAATTTAACAAAAACAACATTTAATATAATAATTCATTAATTATTAATAAAAAAACAAACAAAAACAGTTTATATTTGCATTTATAGTGTACCACATTTGACACGTATGAAATAACTATGAGGCACAAATTTTCAAGTACATGCTATCTTAGATGAACACTTGCCACTTAGTTAATGTAAATAAAAGAATATAATTTAACAAAAACAACATTTAATATAATAATTCATTATTAATAAAAAACAAACAAAAACATTTTCTATTTTCATTTACAGTAGAGCACAATTGACACGTATGAAATAACTATGAGGCACATATTTTACAAGTACATGTTATCTTAGTTGAACACTTACCACTTAGTTAATGTAAATAAAAGAATATAATTTAACAAAAACATCATTTATTTTAATAATTCATTAATTATTAATAAAAACAAACAAAAACAGTTTCTATTTGCATTTATAGTATAGTACATTTGATATGTATGAAATAAATATGAGGCACATATTTTACAAGTATATGTTATCTTAGATGAACACTTGCCACAAACATATTTGTTGCATACATTGCAGGTATAAGTCGCTCTGTTTTGTTGCACAATCGAATTTGGTAAGATTTGGGTTCATAAGGACTTTTTTGAGTTTTCTGGAGTGCAATCCATTACTTTCCGTTCTTTTTTTTTTTTTTTTTTTTTTTTTTTGAGAGGAGGCTTCTTTTCTGCAGCATCTATATTCACTGGAGAGTTCTTCGTATAATTGAAATAAAAATTATTTTCCAGTTATATTTTCAACACAAGTCTCTTTATAGAAAATTCACGCATTGATTGCTGCCAAGTCCAAAATATTATAAAATACCTGCAAAGGCCATCTACGTGACCCTGCTTTTACGCTATATTGGCGGGCCATCTGGTCAACTACATCTACTCCAAACTTAGTCTCATTGTAAAACGACGCAATTTTTACGGATTTAGATTTTGATCTAAGAAGTAGTACTATTTATACGAGTCTTACTTTTGTAAATTGTTACAACAATATCAATTGATTTGTAGAGCTTTGTGGAGAAGAGAGCCATGTTATCTTTTCTAACTTCAGCCATTTCCGGATATTCTCTTTTATTTGCTCGCACAGTTCCAACAAGACTTGTTTTGTTTTGTTTTGCCAGTAGCGTCTGTGCGAGTTGTATACTTGTAAAAAAATTATCCTTTGTTATATTTCTCCCACAATTTACATAGTTTTTTACAAGATTCAAAACTACAAATTCATTGAAAGGTACTCCTGATGGTCTAGGTTCATCTTTGCCTAAATAGGGAAAGCCCATTTATAAGATATTTACTTCGCACGTCTACAGTTAACCAAAACTTAATTCCGAATTTGTCCGGTTTATTGAACGGTCTGCACGGATGCTGCATTGGGCATATTGCAGAAATCTGCATGTTGCCTTTGTGGGAAACAGTCGTTCATCTACGCTTATATTCTGATCTGGTTTCTAACAAGCTTGGCTGTTATCAATAAAGGACTTCCACATTTCGGAAAATAATCCAAATTTGTCAATTCGTAAGCGAACACTCTTCTCGCTTTTTCTTGTCGAAACGAATGAATCTCATAATTTCTGAAAATCTGTTCCTATTCATACTTTCGTAAAAGATGAAGGTCCCCATTTTTCTGACCACAAATAAGATAATTTCACATTTCTCGCTTCGTAGGCTCTTCGAGCATACAAAATAGCTACAAACGCATATATTTCTTCAATAGTAATTTTCCAATCGTCCTTCTGTAAAACATTTCTGGCCCCGAGTAAACTGAATCGTAATCGGAGCAAAATAGACCCCGTTATAACGGCTGCCGAACACTTTGGATCATTCAGCATTGAAATTGCCAAAAATTTTCACGGGTCTTGGTATAAATAGGTATAGGTCATACAGATTACGGAAATTAAAGTGGGCCAGTGGAAATTGAATACGAATATTTAACTATTCTTATATTTCATTAAAAGTCATATCATAAAATTCTAGAACAATACATAAATTATATCAAATTTTTAAGCATGAAATTTGAAAACCGTCAAAATGACGGTCGTGGTAGTTCTAGTGTTAAATGTAGCCACTACCTTAAAATTATTTAAAATAAAACTTGGCCACAAAAAAAATATTCAAAATCTGCGCCGGATTTCCAGAAATGATGCTTTGTCACCCATTGGCGAATATTATGTCTTGAATTTTTCTTGAATTTTATCCATTTAAAAGCGTGGGAAACATTCAATTTGTACAAACATATGAGGATCCCAGAAGCCAAGGGGTATAAGTCACAAAATTGGAAAAATTGAACTAAGTGCACAGACGACCTGGAAATATGCTTTTTTCTTTTCAGGTAAAGAAATATAAGTGATTTTCTAATTATTTGTTGCATTTTAGAGATCAACCACTTTTGCCGAATAATGATCAATATTGATTAATTGCAAATTTAAAGAAAATTGCACTATATTTTTTTCACATCTATTGAAATATGAGTTCAAAGACCACTGTCAAACAAGAAACAGTTTTCTATTTTATTTCAGTCAATCATTATTGATGTTCAACTTTAACGTCAATTATCTTTGAACTCAATTTACTCCAAATCGAAATTTTGTCACTTGTACCCCTTGGCCTCTGATGTCCTCATATGTTATTTTGCAGTACGGATTAGTTAAGAACGACTATAAATCAAGTAAAAAGGGGCGCTTGTCTTCCTTTTAATATTCAATGTCATTTATTTTTAAAAATTACAAAAACTGACGCTTTTAAGACAGGGACACCATTTCAAAACTTTAAAGGGAGGGGGGGGGGCAAAATTAGTTGTGATTTTTTGTGAACAACTGAGAAGTGAAGTAATTGATACAGTTTTATTCTCACATATATTTTTTAATTTACTAAAGCACTCATTAATAATAAATATTTTTAGAGGCTTCAAGCATGTTAGTCCACACTGCTTATTTATTTAGTCCACACACTTATTATTACTGCTTATTCCGCCAAATAGTTTTCGAGTTATGCTTCAATAACCACCCGCATTCCAATCTATTTTGCAACATTACGCATTAATGTAACGTTAGAAGTTGTAATTTCAGTATGAAGACGATCCTTTAAAGTTTATTGGTTCTAAAACATAAATTGAAAGAAAACATAATAATCCATTTCGAATGATTATTTCCGTTTTTTTTTTCTCGGACAGTTTGGGTATTAAAATTGGGGTTATTCTCTTCCTTTTTATGCCCGACTTTACCTTCCACTTTTAGCGGTCTAGAGGTAAAGAGTTCTTTATACGTTAATTTAAAATTCCGCAGTAGAAATTTTCACATATGTCATAAATGTATTTTTAAGTGCATAAATTACGTGACTGCAATATGCGGAAGTGAAAACTTCTATACCAGATGATGTCAACCAGCCGCAGCTGACGCTATATTGCTCTACTCTTCTCACCGCTGGATTTAAAGTTCGAATACAGGGTGTTTCAGCACAGCGGTTACAAAGTTTCTGGAGACATAGAGTACACCTAGACGATGGGAAAACACGTAGCAATGCACGGTCGGAAACACTTTCCTGTCGCGGTAGTGACGACATAAAACACAAGTAAGAAAGGACACGAACAGGGTGGGAAAACATGTTTATTATTCTTAGTACAACAAAAAATTAAGAAATACGAACAAAAAGAGAGAAAACGATCCTCATCAAAGAAGGTGTTCAAAATTACGACCTCGGGTAGTGATGCAGGCCTCACATCTCCGGCGCATGGTATATCTAATGTTCACGAAAATACCGAGCGTATTCCGGACTTCCCCAGCAGCTGCCACGATGCGTACAACATGTTCCTCAGCACTGTTCAAGCATTTTTACGGTACTAAGAATAATAAACATGTTTTCTTATCCTGTTCATGTTCTTCCTTTCTTGTATTTGTGTCATCACTTCCGCGCCAAGAAAACGTTTCCGACCATGCATTTCTAAGTAATTGCCCATCGTCTAGGTGTACTCTATCAATCCTGACACTTTGTAACCGCTGTGCTGACTTTTATTTCAATAAAAGATTTGAAAAGTGAAAGCAGAACCCAACTACTTCTACTTGGAGCCCTGGATCACAGATTTACTTTAGAGCCTAGATGACGTTTATGTTGCTGCAAGTTGGGCTCATCTTAAGGTTACGGTGGACTTTGAAATTAGAAAGTTAACTCGCCGAAAAATACGAATTTTTGTTGTGTTTTTAACTTGTTAAAATTAAATAAAGAATATTATATTTCCATACATTTGTCAGAAAGTGTCTTTTCATGCTTCTTAAAGGTAATTAATGAAAATAACACACCATAACTTATTTCAAATAAATGTTTTTCAAAACACATTTTTCGCAGTCTGTACGTCTTTAAATATATTTTGTATATACGTCTCCATGCATTTTATTTTTTGTTCAAAATTCTCAATATCTTTAAAGAACAACCTTGATGCATACTACAGCAAGTCCGTGCATCTTTTTTTATAATTGATTTTTAAGCTCCTTAAATTAATGAAAAAAGCTATTAATATGTATACATTTTTAAATACAATTAAGTATTTCGCCAGTTTTTAATTTTTTTAATAACTGTTCGCCGAATTAAAATAAAAGGATCCACAATTATTTTGATCGTGTGCTTTTAAACAACAAAAGAAAAATATGGAGAAAATGTTTTCAAAATTGTAACGCATGGAGCATTTTAATTTTTTAAAAAATAATTAGTTGCTTTAATTTTTATTATTTGCAGTAAGTTGAAAGTTTTTAAGAAATTATTTATGACATGTTGGAGCAACAATAATAATGAAAAATATATTTTGAAGTCCATCGTTCTCTGAAGAAAAAACATCTGTTATTTAGCTTTTGGGAAACTCAGACCGTGTAAAAACTTCAGTCTAAATAAATCCTTTATTTTTTTAATTTAATTCAATGCATTTTGTATTTATATATATATCATTTAGATACTATACGAGAAACTTGGACATACAAAGCCATGGATTAATCTAAAGGCCAATCAAACTTTATCCTTCGTTTCGACTTTGTTTCATCCCTTACCATTTCACTTATTATAGCGCCGATTTTTCATGTCCATGTCGAACTTTTTCGACTCACTAACGTCTTACAAGAAGTTTTCACTTCCATGAAAAAATCAATACGTAATTTTCATAATAAATATTTTAATTTCAGGAGAATTTTCATATCTCACTGGCCGGATTCACTTGGCCCGAAGATTGGGATACTTCCTGATCAATAAATATATACCTTGCGTTCTTATCATATGCATGTCCTTCGTTACCTTCTGGATTCCTGCAGAAGCCTACCCAGCGAGAGTTACCCTATCCGTAACATCATTGCTTACTATCGTGACGCAGCAATACCAAAGTTCGATGCCTTCAGTATCTTATGTGGTAGCTCTGAATATATGGATGCTATCATGCATTGGATTTGTCTTTTTTTCCCTTCTAGAATATGCATTTGTAATTGCTGTCATGAATAATAAAGGAACAAGATTGTGGCCTTTCAGCAAAATAAAGGTAAGTATTAGTCTGACTTTAGTTTTTGCTATGTTTACCAATGCATGACGAATATGGAATACATTCTCTGACACAATTGAATTCTTTTGGATAGATTTTTATAAAAATAATTACCCTCGTGGTTACCTTTAATTTCATATTATGAAGAAACTAATTGAGGGGTCTAGGGCAAAGTAAAAAAAAAAACAAACACCAGTCCAGTTTTTCATGAAATTAATTTTTTGGTGTCATGCTTTTGTCACAAGGAAAAGCTTGCAGTATGACATGATTTTTGTGCAAAATAATGTGTGTTAACATAAAATTAGCGAGAAATAAAACGCTGCCGCATCAGAACCAACATTGATTTCTGTTTAATTTTACTAAAGTTCTATGGACTGAATAAGTAGGATGTATATTTAAAAATATCAAGCAGTTATGTACAATATCTCTCATTAAGATAAACTCGCATTGCTATAAGCTAGTTAAATATACCCTCCTAAGACCTGGCATCCATATAAATGGATGTTTTGCTTTCTCCTTCTATTACGTTAAATTTCATTGTAGCAATCTAAAACCAGCTGGTTTTGGTAATGTATGAATCAAAAATCAACATTCAGCTTTTGGATTTTGGTAACGGTAACTACTTTGTTTACAAAATGGCGTAATAAATGAGTCAAGTTGGAATTCTACGTTATGCTGGTAATTTTCTTTTTTATGTTATTTGAATTTGTTTAAACTATTTTTATTTTGAAATTTTAAATCAGATGTTAATACTTGCCTTATGTTCTTTATAATAAATTCGTTTTCTTTCCCATAATTCTCGCATTTTTTTAATTACTTTAAAGCGAGTTATAGCCTGAACATCCATTTAGATGGATGTGCTGTAGGGTGGAGCGAAAAAAATTATTTTTTGAAAATCAAAAACGGGTAGGTGCCAAAAGTTGCCTTTATACTAGTACATCATCTGCGTGCAATATTACCGCTGAAAAAAATGGCTTGAGTCTGCGCTTTTGGTCCAAAATTTGGGTAAAATTTGACATTTTTTCAAAAATTTAATAAAAATTCTATAGAGATGGTTATTATTGAAAAGTATTATTTAAACCTTTATTATTAATGTCTTAACATATTTAAACGATAAAACTATATCTTTGTTCTGTATAACTGGAACAAAACTGACAGCTTTTGGTGAGAAAAAGGCGTTTCCACTCTGTTGTGTCATACAACTAATTGTTATTTGGAATACAGCTCTTACGTAGTTGCTTTCAAATCTACCAGAGGGTATCACGTAGGAGCGGCTGCATTTCATGACACAACAGTGCATAGCTTGACCACCCTTTCATCTGAGCACAATGTTTTATTTATATATTGAATTGTGATTTTTTATCAAAGACTGACATAAGATTCCTATGTATCAACCTAATCCATCTCTTCTTTGTATCCACAGACGTTGGGTGCTGCTGTGACACTTCTTCACGTATATTTCTACCGCTTGTGTATGATAAGGTAAGCAGAGTAATGCAGTGGAATTAATGGAATCTATTCATCCCTCTAGTATCTTCACCAAAATTACATCCAGTTACTGCATAGTGATTGGGAGTTCCGTTCCTACAACATTTTACAACATTTAGGTATTTCATCTTTGAGTATGCCATCATTTACTCTACCTCTTGAATTTTTTATATACTGATAAGCTTGTTGTTTAATGTGATGGCGATCGTCATCAAAATTGCAATAAGAATTTGCTCTTGATGTGAAAAGCTACCGTTGTCCTAAATAAATTTTTTTAGTATTTGTTTTTTGCCGTTTTCTGTGATGTTTTGTAGTCGAGTAATTTCCCATAAGTTTTTAGATCAATTTTTTAGATGTGAATTTTATTTGGTGTAAGCCATCATGTGGCATAAACTTGGATTACATACTTTGTGAGTGAACCAGACTCTGATGGTCAATTAGTTCAGTGCTTATATAAAGGCGAATAATTTTATGCGCCGTTGTGGGCATCATGCGTAGGACAAGTTTCTTGTGTTCCCATTCGCTAGTTCTTCTGAGCAATATCTTGACGAAATAACTCTATCAGGTATTTCTGGTATGTGCTGAGTACCCTTTTCTTGATTTCAGGAAATAATGTTTAAAAATTACTCTCTATGGCTTCAAAAATTGAAATAAGAAGGGAATAAGCACATGGACAAAGATTTTCCTATTGGTCCGGCGCATCCCTGTGGGTTAGAATCTAATTTTTGCCGACGATTTTATCTAATAAATGATACAAAGGAAATTAACTGGACTTGGAGGAGACATATGATCAATTGTAATGGTTCATTCTAAACATTCCCCTCGCAGAATGGATGACAACGACTAACAGAATTATCCGCCTTCAAATGAGCACTCACTGCCCATCAGAGTCTCTACGTTCACTCAAAAAGTACTATGTTATCCAAGTTTGGCTCCAGAATAGTTTACAAACCAATGTAATCCACAGCTAAAGAAGGGATCTAAAAACTCATGGGAAATTGGCTACACAAAAACAACTTGGATACTAAACAACACACAAAACGGAATGAGAAAAATACTTAAAAAAAAGATTATTTAGGACAATGGTTTCTTTGCATACACAGAGGAAATTCTTATTTCAATGCTCTCTGACGATTGTCATCACATTAAACAGCTAGCTGCTCAGCACATAATAGTCGAAAGATGAGAGTAAATGATGGCATACGCAAATCGGAAATATCCACAATCAACTTTGAAGCGGATAATTACATAAATCTAACTCATTGGAAAAGTGTTGTGGTAACAGAACCTCTAATCAATATGCATTTATAGTGTGCAATCTTGATGAAGATAATAGAAAGCTGAATAGATTACATTAATATCATCCGCACTGCATTACGCTGTTTGTCTTCTTATACACAAACAGTAGAAAAATACGTAAATGAGATCACAGCAGCAGCATTCAAAGTCTGTGGATCCAAAGATTGGATGTACCAGGTTGATATATAGAAAACTTATGCCAGCCTTTGATACAAAATCACAATTCAATGTATAAATAAAAAATTGAGTTCAGATGGTAGGGTGGTCGAGCTATGCACTGTTGTGACATGAAATGCAGCCACCTCCACGTGGTACCTCCTGGGTAGTTTTGAAAGCAACTACTATGTAAGAGCTGTGTATTCCAAACAACAATTAGTTGTATGACACAACAGAGTGGAAACGCCTTTTTTTCACCAAAAGTTGTCAGTTTTGTTCCAGTTATACAGAACAAAGATATAGTTTTTTCGTTTAAATATGTTAAGTCATTAATAATAAAGGTTTAAATAACACTTTTAAATAATAACCATCTCTATAGAATTTTTTTTAAATTTTTGAAAAAATGTCAAATTTTACCCAAAATGTCGACTTTTGGACCAAAAGCGCAGACTCAAGCCATTTTTTTTCAGCGGTAATATTGCACACAGATGATGTACTAGTATAAAGGCAACTTTTGGCACCTACCCGTTTTTGATTTTCAAAAAATAATTTTTTTCGCTCCACCCTAATTTGCTGTAAAACAAAATTAAAAAATCGAAATTTATTAATTTCTTTAAAAACGTCATTTTTGATGCCTATTTGTTGAAAAAAAACTCATATTTAAAATAAATTTATGCATTACATTTTGCTTGGGTCTCAGGGGGATATATATTAGGGTGGGTCGAAAAAAAACGAAATTTTTATAATCGAAATGTAATAGCGCGGAAAAGTTGCCTTTTGTAATACAGAATAAATTCCTAAAATATTACATCGATCGGTTAATATCTTTTACCGCCGCAAGGGGGCCAAAGTTTCAAAAAATCACAAAAAACATTTTTTTTTCATTTTTTTTTTTTAATTATCCAAATATACCAATATAATTTCTAACAGAACGCAATAGCTACATGAAGATATGAGAAATGTCCCGGTAAATGTTCATTATGATGAAACCATATCTTTATTTGCCGCAAAAAGACCATATTTTTTGTAAAAATTTCAAAATTTTCTATTTTTCATTTTTTTTCAAAATTTTTCTACATTCTATAATATGTCTAGAAATAAATAATTTTACATTATATCTATTAATATATCATAATTTTTTATAACTATTTGTAATAGACTTGAAAATAAAGTTAATCATTCATTTTTCTTGACGATCGCTTCATCTACTGATGTTTTACTTCATAACAGCCAATTCATGCCACAAAAATTATATAAAATGAACAAAATGTTTTAGTATTTTATTAATTAAAATATAGAGATCTTTAACCGAAAAAGGTTAAATAAACTTAAAATGAAGAAGTATTTAATGTAAATGAATTTTATAATATAAGTTGCTTTCAGATGAACCCATTATTCCTCGAGAGGCCAAAATTGATCAGATGTGATCCTCCCTCTATTCTTATAAACAAACTTTATCAGCACTTCAATGACTAATTTCGCGCATCTTTCTAGTGACTGAGTGGGACAAAGAAAGTTATAATAGCTGGTATCTTTAATCGAACATTTTAAACTCACCAGCGTTGTTAGTCTATAGAGAAACCATAACAGGTTGTTCCGTTAGTTTTCAGTTTTGCCAGTAGACTAAAGCCATACAATTTTAAGATTCAATGTTGAAGTCTGCTATGATAAAGTGACAGATGGCACTATTCTAGTCCACAGAACTTCGTGCTTTTGCAATTTTCTTCATGGCTGGGGCCTCTTCATATTCTATCATCCCAAAGAGGCTATTTGCATGATTTGCGAAATAGTCATTTCGTGAAAATACAGGAACTATAATCTTTCGTAGATTATCTGTCAAGTAACGTAAATTACTAACTATAGCGCACAGATTCTGGAAAACATGAGTGATTCATTTTAATTGTGAACCAACTGATGCAGTACACTTTCAGGATGTACTCAAAGAGTATGACAAGTTAAGAAGAGGGTTTCTTTGTTCCAACGTAGAGTCTCAAAATTCGAATAGCAGTAATGCTCCACCTTGAGTGAAATATTTGTCCAGGGACTCAGCAAAAAAGGTCAATTGTATACATGCGTGTTGAAAGAGCTTCAAATATTTCAGACATATACTTCTTGTGAGTAGACAAATCATCTTTATCAACAGCTAGGTGATCAGATTAAACTGGCTTAAATTTTGCAATTGGCAATAATTCGCAAATCACAAGAGATCAAAGAGAGTTTGAAAAGATGTCTTAGTGGAAGTTCATTGAAGTGAGGTCAAGGAAGTCATTAAAGTGGTTTTTTTAAATGTTGTTCTCAAGTAATCCTAATATAACACCATCTTTGCATCCTGTTTTGAAGACAGTTCCGTGAAATTCGACTGCAATTATTATTACAGTTTGGATTTCATTTTTCTTCAAAAAATCTATAATGTCATTGCATATAGAAGTCGCCTTGCCAGACGATGGGGTCAAATGACGAAAATAATTGAGACCTGGTTCTAGTATCAAAGAGATATGTTCCTCCTTGACTTCGCAAAGATGGAACTTTGCCACCTCTTTAACTTGGTAGATATTTCTATCTTTAGGGCCATCAAAGTATAGAGTAAAATGAGTACATTACAAAAAAAAACGAACAAAGTGTAACGTGGCCCTCTAGCAGCGAGAAATTAATTTTACGTGCAAGCAGCTGCAGGTGTTTCTATCATTGAGCAAATTTTTTTAACAGAGTTACTGCGATCATGGTTAACAATGTGCATGAAATTAACAACATAAAATGCCTTTCCCAGCCTATAAGAAATGTAAAAAATCGGAAAACATTACAAAAGTTATGAAAATTGAAAAAAATGAAAAACTTTAATTTTTAACATTTTTTAGAAATTTTGGCCCTGTTGCGGCGGTAAAAGCAACGATGTCACAAAAATGAAATGTTAATGTTACATTACTAATACCTTGGCGTGGCTATTACGTTCTATTTGAAATTGAATAGGTATGTTTGAACAATTAAAAAAAAAAATTGCAAAAAGTATGTTTTTTGCGATTTTTTCGAAATTTGGACCCCTTGCGGCGGTAAAAGATATTAACCAATCGGTGTAATATTTTACGTATTTTATCCTTTTTACAAAAGGCAACCTTTCCGCGCTATTACGTTTCGATTATTAATATTTCGGTTTTTTCGACCCACCCTAATATATATATATATATATATACAAAGAGTTTATTTACAAATTTACAGGGAATTTTGGAATACAACATACACAGCTATGTAGAGGCCGTCTGCTCCCGTAAACCTCTGCCCGAGAGGCTATACACACTATACAGTTTCCCACGGGTCAGCACTTTTAAAAAAAATGTTGGCATATGACGTTCTAATGCTTCATCACATTGGTATTTCCGTCTGATTGCAGCTTTTACGTCATACTTGTTACCACGAGCAGACTGGGTAGGCTTGTTGCTGTGCTGTGGACTAATCTTATACTCATATTACATGCCATCTTCATTTAGAATTTTGGTTAATATTGTTATCTGAACTTGTAAGATAAATTTTGATTCAAAGGTATCATATATATATATATATATTTGCCATGTAGAAAATAACTACTCTGAACTTGGATATGGACAAATATATTTTGTTATTAGTTCCATGGTACATTAATACTTCGTGGTTCTTCCGTTATGTTCAGAGAAGTCTCCGATAACCTTAAATTTCGTTTAAGCGACTATATACAAGGTGCGTCTAAAAAGTTCTATGAACGGAAGTATAAAACAAATAAAACAAAACATGGAAACAAAATACCTTTAATTATCCTCAAAGTAACATCCATTGGTTACAATTCCCTTATGACATCGTTGATAAAGTTGCTGGAATGAGTCAGCGAAGGCCACTTTTGAGATCGACCGAAGCACAGGTATCACACGTGATGGATGATGGTGCTAACACTGTCCTTGCTGATTCCCAAATCTTCCGATATCCATCGTAAAGACAGTCGGAGATTGTTTAACAGCATCTGTCGCACCCGCTCGTCGTTCTTTGTCGTCACACTTGTTGAGGGTCGACCTGAACGTGGTTCGTCATCCATGGTTTCCTTTCCACCCCGAAAACGTTTAAACCAGTCGTACACACATTTTTTGCTCACTGCGTCTGTTCCGTACACCTGGACCGACATTGCATGCGTTCCTGTGACCGTTTTTCCCAATTTGTAGAAAACACATGATGTTTATCCGTTGCTCAATTTCAATATGACGCGAGTTTTCAACCATACACCGTTCGACTGGAGAATCTGGAGCAAATTGGGGAATCTTTCTGAATACTTTTCAACATATAACTTCTCCAGAATATCTTTCAGTGTTAGTGAAGGGAACATAAACTTGAATTCTGCCCACTCTGCCAATACAATATCCTCTTTTTCATTAAAGAGACTTGGGTTCAAATACATGAACAGCTTCTTTATTTCTTCTATCCCAAATTCAAGAATTTTTTCTTTGGGAGGCCAACAATTCCCTTAAAACACTTTCGCGTGTCGCTGGATTGAGGCATGATATTCTGAGCGTATATATTTTAGGTAGATTTCGTATGAAATACTACCTATTGGGATCGTGCCTATGTTGGAATTTCTGAAAATTTTGTATATCTACACCGATCATGACCCCTAGAACCCAAAACCACCCTCAGTAAAAACTTTATCTATCTATCTATCTATCTATCTATCTATATATATATCACTTTCTTCTGGACACGATAACTTTCGTAATTCTGCACCAACCTCTTCCAAACTGATACATAAAATCAATGGGCATAAAATCTCGGTCAAGTTCGTTAATGGGCAAAATCGGACCAAGGGGGTGGAAATAGGGAGGGGTTTTGTGAAAACAGAAAACCCCCATAACTTCTTAATTTTTGTACATATCAAATCAGTTTAAAGTTTTTATTACTTCTAAAAATATGGCCAAAAATTTATGTATCACAGATTTTTGATAAAATTAAATATGGGCTCAAGGGGCGCAAAAAATAGGGTTTTGGGGAGAAAAAAATTCATAATTTCGTCAATTCTCAAGATATCAAATCCAATTAATTTTATTATAAATCTCCTTAACATTATCTACAACTTTTATATTCACAAGTTTTTGATAGGACCAATTCGTTTCGCAAAAAAAAAAAATAAAAACGAAAACAAAAAGGGGGTTTGAAGAAGAAAATAATCCATAACTCCATCAATTTAAAAATAAAATCCCCATGAATTTATCATATATCTTCTTAATATTGTCTACAACATCTATATAGACAAGTTTTGGATAGGACCAATTCTTACAGCAAAGACAAATTAAAAATACATAGCGGTTGAAGAAAAAAATCATCTTAGTAAGGGTGTATTCAAATCCAAACTGCTTATTTTCTGACTTATTTTACAATTCATTTTTGCTCTCAAAGGCTTCCAATTGATACGTTTTCTTACTCAGAAACTATATAATGTACCGTAATGATCGATTTTTTGATAGAGGCAGAATATATTTTTAAAAATACTGTTAAAAAGGGCATTTTGAACCGAATTTACCGAAGCGGATTGTGTTGGAAAAATCATTGTATTAAGGATGCACTCAAATCCAAACTGCTTATTTTCTGAATCATTTTTATATTCATTTTTGCTCTCAAACGCATTTAATTGGTATATTTGCTTATTCAGAAACTATATAATGTACCATAATGATCGATGTTTTGATAGAGGCAGAATATATTTCAAAAAATGATGTCAAAGTGGGCATTTTGAACGGAATTTCCCGAAGCGATTGTGTTAGAAACGAAAAATATTGTCCTTCTGAGAAAATAATTGTTTATATATCAAGTTTTAATTAATTGAACAAAAAATAAAAACACAGGTCGCTTATAAATCTCTTCAAAAATCACGTCAGCACGTTTCATATTTTTTTTTTATTAAAAATGAATCTGGAATTATGCTAGAAAATTTCGAATTGATGAGCATGGAAAATTATTTTTTTTGAATACCGCCCTAACATGATTCTGATAAAACCAGCTATTATATAAAAATGAAATAAAAACTCGTCAAAAGCGGCCAGATAAAATTGTTAAAGTGGATTTATTTCTAATCATTATTTAGTTTTTGTTTGTGAAATTAGTATATTTGACTTCGAAATCTACCTCTGCCTGTAGGCCGGGCCGGCAGGGATTTTTTTTGAATTGAAGCAGAACATTTTAAAAGACGAAACTTACTCGCCAACCATTAAATATTTGCTCGCCAGTGGCGAGTTGGAGAGCGAAAATTTTGCACCCTGCTCTAGATTATGGAAAGTGTTTAACGTATAGATAACTAATGTGATCAATACATAAATAACTATGCAAGAAAGTGTATAATTTTTTAAAAATATCAAAGTTGTTCAAAATTTGTCAGAAGACGTCATCCAGAAATCCTCAAAATATGAAAGTCTGAAAGATAAGGTCTTCATACACTATAATACAAATTCTACTTATTGAAATTAGAAATAAATTTTCATATTCAAAATAACAAAATTAATTTTCACGAGAAGTCGATTTTTAGCATAATTCAAGAAAATTATCAAAACACTGTTATGTTACTTACACTACTGAACACGTAACTTATAGATTTAAATTTTCGCAAAGTTTAAAATAGGATGTGTTACAAAGCTAGTAGTAGGAGAGCTGTTGAACATTTTTGAGTAGGTATTTGAGGCACCCTGAAAATTTGTGCAACACTTCTTTTGTAATGCCTGAATACAAAATCGAATGTCTGGCTGAAGGATCGTGGCCCAAAAACTGTGCCAGACACGTGTCAAGTGCCATTTGGCACTTGACACGTGTCTGGCACAGTTTTTGTGCCGACTAAAGTGTCTGTCATTTTCAAAATATTTTTTTCTAAGCATAAATATTATTCTACCTCAATCTCAGCGTGCCTCAAATACCTTTTTTGGGTAGTCAAAAAAATGGCACTTGACACGTGTCTGGCACAGTTTTTGGGCCGACTAAAGTGTCTGTCGTTTTCAAAATATATTTTTTCTAAGTATAATTATTATTCTGTCTCAATCTCAGCGTGCCTCAAATACCTTTTTTGGGGGTAGTCAAAAAATGGCACTTGACACGTGTCTGGCACAGTTTTTGGACCACGATCCTTCAGCCAGACATTCGATTTTGTATTCAGTCATTACAAAAGAAGTGTTGCACATATTTTCCGGGTGCCTCAAATACCTTCCCTAAAATGTTTAACAGCTCTTGGACTATAGATTTCACATACTAAACAAGAGTCGGTTAACGTCAATAAATTTGATTTGAAGTTTATTGATACGTCAGATTATCATTGGAAGGATAGTGTTGTGAAAAATTGCACAAAAGCTGCTCTAATACAGAAATGTTTACGAAAATTCAATATAATTTCATCGTTATCTGAAGTGATGGAACTTCATATTAAATGATGTATACGTATGGATATTGTGTTATTTTACTCGATCAAACTTATTAATAAAGAAATCATACAAGTTGAATATTTTCCAGCTGGGTCAAAATGTTTCAGGGCAGGATTCAAATCCAGGACAATTTGGCCTAAGCTGCCAACTCTCTACCAGCTAAGCTATTTTGGACAATTCAAACGAATAGTTGGCAGAGCGCTACAACTTAAGCCAATGTGGTTTTATAATCGACTCACGGTGGGTGGTTTTCCGATTCTAGCTGGCCAAAATTATTTTTGGCGTCCATATAGTCGCATCGCCATGAAATTGAAAAATGTTATTGATATTCACTATTGAATATTAGGTATTGCAAAATGTAGCGTATACCAGTCATAATTTCGTTACAGGGACATTCAAAAGTATATTTCATTACATTACGGCCTAGGGGGAAAATCGTTTGCGGTGGTTTTTAATGAATTCTTATTTCAAATAATAGTTTTATATGAATTATTAATCACAGCATAAGCATGATATTTTAAAGATTAATTTTGGAATTTTCAACTGATTCCTTCGATTGATCAACTACTTGGAAAATGGCAACTAAAGAGACTATTTGCTTCTAATTCTGTTGCTATTTAATTTCAGCAAATTTCACTTTTTGCCTATGATAGGATATTCATTAAGGGTTGTAACAATCATCTTAGTTTACTTCTAAAACTTAAAAGGAAACTTAAAATATAATAAAAACCCCGTAGCACCGACCTTATTTGATCAACTACTGGCTCGGTCACCCTATATATTTTTTAAGTTTCAAACTGTGCATTCAACGAAATATTTCGTTTTGGTAAGAATTTTATCTACGACATTATGTTATATAAAATAATTTTATTAGTTAAATGGTTTGTGATGACTCTTGACAGATTCTTAAATTTCTCAGTTTCACGGAACAATTTTAATTATCAAAGGCCATAGACTCCGTACAAGAATTAATAAACTTTGTTTAAATTAAAACCAGCTTTTAAGTAAATTTTTTTAATCTAATTTCATGGATTTATTTCTAAACAAGATTAGTTGTGATGAGACTCTGAAATTGAAATTACAATATAAATCTTCAAGAAGTACATTGCTACAAGAAAATTGTTTGGACGATCTAGTACATGCGAGTTTTAGTTATGCAAGAACTGTACTAGTAAATTTAAAATACTATGTGACATTTCCATTCCCGATAACACATACAGTTAATACTGTTCTCATTTATAGCATAAATTACAAAAAGAAGAAAAGGTAGATTTAACTACATTTGGCTTAAAATAGAGATAATGAGCAAATGCCTCTCATTCAAGCCCACGAATACCTGATATCTCTCTACGGACTCCTAATACGAACCCCAGTTTAAGAACCCTTGGCATAGGCGGAGTTTGGATATATACTTACAATTAGTTGTATTTGAATTATTACTGTCGAATTTTCGTTTACAAAAAGAATATTTATTACTTATTGCACTTCGATTAAGTCGATCTTATTTAATTGTCTATCTTGAATTCTTTTGTCAACTGCTAGATCAGCATTTGCTGTTTTATAAACCCGAAGAATAACCTGTTTATGACAGAAACAACGAATTTCAAGAATTATAAGTTTGTCACATGTGTTTTTAATTTTCACTTCCTGCATTATAATCGTTGGTTTTGGAGAAGTTCGACATAAATAAAAAATAATATTTGAGATATGTGTAACATTACCATTAAAATTTTATTTATTTTTATCTGGAAGAGTGTTGTTTTTAAAGTACCTATAGTTGCCAAGAAATGGAGGCTTATAACACTCTTTTTATTTGATATTTTACACATTTTCACTTTAATTGTTTAATTGTAATACTTTTTAGATTAGAACACTCGTTACTATTATTTTGTGAAATATTCTGTATTATTACTATTGCTTTGCTAGTTTTTTATAGTATAATTTTTAAATTTTAGCTAGGACTATTATGTCTATTAGTAAGTTTCACGAATTATATTAAATATTCTGGACGTTTATTTCTTGTTTTCATAATGTAAATAATGTTTTTCCTAATAGGTCGATGAAAAATAATCCTACAGAAATAATAGAATGATGCAAATTTTTTAATAACTAAAAACAACCGCATCTTAAAAAAAAAAAAGAAGAGACCTTATTTACCCTTAAATATCAGAAATAAATGATAAATTGTTAATAAATCATGTATTTAGAATTACTAAATCAAACACTAAACGAAAAAGAAAATGTTTAAAAATAAAACAGTAGTATACCACAATCCTTAAATAAAAATTTTACAACTTTTTTCCTCAGAACGGTCATTTTTCTCAAAAAACAACGATATGTTATATAAATTTTGCATTTGCCTATTAATATGTGAAATGATGTGTTGATGTTTGGATACACTGTAATTTATGATACGCATTTTCTTTTTTTTTCAGAAAATATTTAAATCTACTTCAACTCAAACTGATAATGAGGCTGGTAAGTCTCCCACGCACAGCATCAACGAGTCCTCTAAGATATCTCATCGTACAATTGATCAAATCTCCCGAATCGTTTTTCCACTTTTCTTCTCCATCTTTTGCTTTTGCTATTTCATTTACTATTGCAGATAGTGTTAAAAAAATGGATATTTAGAAAATACAATGTAAAGAAGTGAATGTAGCACAAGATTCTCAAATATCCATTCGAAAAGTACCAGAAAACATTGTAACAATACTGAATCCCAATATTTTGGTCTATCCTAAAACTATCGTCAAGCTTCTGCAAGATTGAAGAAGGAAATGAAAGATACGCATATGTTTTATAAAAATTAACGCATTACGTCACAGCCACTTATTTTTGCTGAACAAATCTTAAATATGTTTGTAAGTATATTAGCGTGCCGCACATGATTTAACGCCCATAAGTCATACAAACGCGCATATTTCAATTTATAAGTTTTGCAGACATTTAAATATTTTGTACAAATAACTGTAGAAATAAGTGGATTTTTTTTAAAAAAAATCTTCTCAAAAAGGATATAGATGCTTTCAGAAAAAAGTTTTTTTTTAGATAATTAGTGTATCCAACTGCATAAACGCACATAAGAACTATAATATTTACAGCTACAAAATGGTCGTTCTTGCTTCGTATATAATCAAAGTTACCGAATGTACTGACAAGTAAGCAACACAGTTATACAAGTTTCGCTTGGACTTTACATCAACGTGTTGATTTTCGTTCTTTTTAATGAATTCTGGAGAGACCTGTACTTTATTGGAGAAATAATTGTTTAAAAAGTTCTCCTCTGTCTTATTAATGTAATTAATGTAGTGAACTGAAAATTAGGGAATATTTTACAAGAAAAAGATAATGATGAATGTGTATATTTATGTGTGTCCAGTTTGTGTGGATGTCTACACCAGGGATCATCAACAACGCACCCGCGAGAGCAATTGCGCCCACCGAACCCTGCTCTTGCGCCCACGAAGTCCCTTTGAGTTTATATGTATAATAAGTGGATATTTTGCGTATATGGATGGTAAATGTTAATTTTGATTGAAAGAAGGAAAACGTTCTCTATCTGTATAAGTGTTTTCTTATTATATCTGCCGTGAACAAAATATTGAATGACTCACTCGCATTCAAAGAGACAATATTTTTTGGGCATTTTTTCATTCTTTGTAACTGTGGTAGTTGTAAATAAGTTTGCGATACTTCTCACTTAAATTTCTTTAAAAATATATATGTACATCTTTTCATATGTGATTTAGTCAATATTCATGCGATGTTTATACACTATCTTACATAGGGCACTTATTTAATGGAAGTTAACTGAACACACACGCATATAAATAACTATGTGAGTTGGAGGGGTACGCCCACAATGATATAAAAAACATCAAATACGCCCTCGATAGTACAAAAGTTGAAGACCCTGGTGTAGATCGTGTGGATTTCTTGATTTTAAGTTTATTTAGTGACATGTATTTATATACTTAAAATGACATGTATTGCATTTGTCTTTAGCCTTCTTTTGCTCATAACAGTATATTTTCTTAATATTATTGAGGCTTTTTTCTAAAGTTTTTTTTTTTTTTTTTTTTTTTTTTTTTAAAGAGAGAGTTCAGCTCTATTAATTGAATTTTAAGCTGATACAAACTGTACAGTGGTATATGCCGTTTCATTTTTTACAGAGAAAGGAAGACTAAAAGCAATTTAAATTTTTCAAAAAATTATGTTACTAAACGAAATATAACAGTTTAACATTTTTTTTTATTTGAAAATCTTTTTAAAATATCTGAAAATCGAAATTAATATAGTGGTAGAAAAAATGAATATTTTTTCAAATGTCATAAAATGTAACTGAGTATATATTTTGAAATTTTGGTTATTTGGTCAGAAAAAAGCTGATTTAAATAATAATTCTCTCGTGGACATTTCTTAAAGTGGACATCAGAGGGTTAAGAAAGTTAACTGAACACACACGCATATAAATAACTATGTGAGTTGGAGGGGTACGCCCACAATGATATAAAAAACATCAAATACGCCCTCGATAGTACAAAAGTTGAAGACCCTGGTGTAGATCGTGTGGATTTCTTGATTTTAAGTTTATTTAGTGACATGTATTTATATACTTAAAATGACATGTATTGCATTTGTCTTTAGCCTTCTTTTGCTCATAACAGTATATTTTCTTAATATTATTGAGGCTTTTTTCTAAAGTTTTTTTTTTTTTTTTTTTTTTAAAGAGAGAGTTCAGCTCTATTAATTGAATTTTAAGCTGATACAAACTGTACAGTGGTATATGCCGTTTCATTTTTTACAGAGAAAGGAAGACTAAAAGCAATTTAAATTTTTCAAAAAATTATGTTACTAAACGAAATATAACAGTTTAACATTTTTTTTTATTTGAAAATCTTTTTAAAATATCTGAAAATCGAAATTAATATAGTGGTAGAAAAAATGAATATTTTTTCAAATGTCATAAAATGTAACTGAGTATATATTTTGAAATTTTGGTTATTTGGTCAGAAAAAAGCTGATTTAAATAATAATTCTCTCGTGGACATTTCTTAAAGTGGACATCAGAGGGTTAAGAAAGTTAACTGAACACACACGCATATAAATAACTATGTGAGTTGGAGGGGTACGCCCACAATGATATAAAAAACATCAAATACGCCCTCGATAGTACAAAAGTTGAAGACCCTGGTGTAGATCGTGTGGATTTCTTGATTTTAAGTTTATTTAGTGACATGTATTTATATACTTAAAATGACATGTATTGCATTTGTCTTTAGCCTTCTTTTGCTCATAACAGTATATTTTCTTAATATTATTGAGGCTTTTTTCTAAAGTTTTTTTTTTTTTTTTTAAAGAGAGAGTTCAGCTCTATTAATTGAATTTTAAGCTGATACAAACTGTACAGTGGTATATGCCGTTTCATTTTTTACAGAGAAAGGAAGACTAAAAGCAATTTAAATTTTTCAAAAAATTATGTTACTAAACGAAATATAACAGTTTAACATTTTTTTTTATTTAAAAATCTTTTTAAAATATCTGAAAATCGAAATTAATATAGTGGTAGAAAAAATGAATATTTTTTCAAATGTCATAAAATGTAACTGAGTATATATTTTGAAATTTTGGTTATTTGGTCAGAAAAAAGCTGATTTAAATAATAATTCTCTCGTGGACATTTCTTAAAGTGGACATCAGAGGGTTAAGAAATCGCTCTCAGAAATAAAGCTTTTTCATCATAAATTCTCCTAAAGACAAAAATATTTTTAAAAGAGCTTTTTTAATGCATATCATTTGTATTGTACAGTATATGTCAATTTAAAAGTTGTTTTAAACAGTTGAAAGTTATTATTTTATCTTAGAATATTTTTTAAATGAAGCTAATGAATCGTTATTTGTGAAGTGGAGAGAAAAATATTTTGAATGCATTATTAGATTGTTGAAAATGAAATGTCCAATTTTAAGACGATTGAGAGAAAAAAATTCATTTTAAAGAGAAGTAATCTCCTGCAGGATGACCGTAATGTTGTCAGCGAATGGGCAGACTATTTAAGCCATGTAATTAAAAATCAGTGGGTCTAAATATGGTGATGTCTTCCATTGCCCTATAAATTGATGCACCGTAGACAAAGCATTTCTTAGACAAAACTTTTTTCATGTACTAAAAAAAAAAAAAAACAGTTAATCTGTTAGGGACAAGTCAAAATAATACAGGAGACGAAAGATTTTGTATTCTAAATTATTGATTTGCTGTTTGTCGCTGCTGTATGTGGCCAACGTTATCTTGAAACCAAAGAACTCCGTGTACATACAAAACAGCTGGTTGTTTATTGCATAATATTACTTGCATTTGCCGCAAATGTGCACGACGCTATTTATATTTATCACTTTTTTGAAGGAGTGTGATAAATAATGTCAGTAAAAAAGCTTTCTAGTGTTAACAACCAACGCCCTGTGTGTTGTTTATCGAAAAGATAATTTCGACCTATTCTAAATTTTGTAAACCATCTGAATACAGTGGCACGAGATGGAGCTTCATTTCCATATGCCAATTGTAACACGTTGAAGACTTTCTTCTTGATTTAGCCCCACTTTAAAGTCATAGAAAATCATATCTCGATAATGCTCTCGCATCAACTCCATTTTCTCTTCTTTCAAAATTTATTCTACGAAAGCTAAATTGCAGTTGCTGCTATAAATTATCGTCTGCGGCCATAAAAGTGTTCAAATTTACATATCCGATTAATAATTTTTTCGGGGTATATATCGTCTGCCCCTGTCTCAGTAATTTCAGAGTTACCCTCGTATCTCGTTAATTGTTCCTCCACCAAATGTTTTATTAATATTTTTCACTGCGGCTGTTTTAGAATCTCTTAATTTAAATTCGTATGCTTTACATGGTTGATTTAATTTCGTTGTTATTCAGAGTTTCACATTCGGCGAAAAAAATAAAATATATGATTATAAACACCTTTGTATAACATTTTTGCATTGCATTTAATCTTTTTTAAAACTAATACTATAGCGTTCTTCTACAAAAGATTACTGTCGTGTCTTTTAAGCGGCTGTTTCATTTTCAACAAGCTAGTAATATAATAGTTATATTTGAAATCCTCCCATTAGTTATTAGATTGCTAACATTTAATAATATATATATTTTTTAGGATCTCAATTCTGAAAAATATATTTATGTAAAAAAGAGATATTTTGTTATGTATTTAAATGTTAACATAACAAGAAAAAATATTAATTTTGATTTTGTAACTGCATAATTATGAATTATGCTTATTATATTGTTAAAACATAGTTTAAAAATATTAATTTTTTTAGTAACTATTTATGCATTTACTTCTGAAACAAGATATAAAAATATTAAATAACTATGAGTTACTATTCACTTTGTAGATCATTAGAAAAACGAGCAAATATGATGTGAAAATTCGAGCTTTAACTATTCAGTTTTAAAATAAATAGAACAAAAGATAAAGAGAAGTATTTCCAGCTTACACTTCGCTTAGTATTTACAACAAATCTGCACACCTAATTTTAGTTTATTCAAAATCAACAGAAAGATTCACCAAAATATTCATTCCGAAAATTAATATAATCCACGCGATAAAATAACTTTTCTGATACACCCTTTTCAGTAAAATAAAATAAATTAAAATCTGAATGTATTTGGTTTTATAAACAGATATTTAAAATAATTCAGAGAAAAAAAAATAGATTCGGAATATCCTTTTTAGATTTATATCATGAGAAAAGAAAACTGTTTCGGAATGACGTCATTGATCTATGACGCACATATTATTATTATTTACTAAGCCAGTGAAAACATTTCAACTAACATTGTGCATTAAAAGAAATTGAAAGGTCTATTTTTCTATTGTCATAGTCTAAAAAATAGGTAATAAAAATTTTCCTCGAGATTTTAAGCTGCGATTAGAGTGTCATCGAAGCCATATAGGTTCTTCACAAGTAAGAACATGCATGACATTTAAACCTCCACGCTATGACATTTTCGACAACCCAGAAATTGGTAGTTATTAGTTTTTACTATTTCATTATATATTTTAGAATCTTGACTTAAATTTATATCAGTTTAATATGTGATAATTTTTTTTGATTTTGTGTTTTTAATTAAATTTTGCACTTAAATTGAATAAAACACCAGAAGTCGGCCAATTAAATTTCAGTATTCGGCTATTTATAACAAAAACAAAATGGCTGATTACTAAACAAAAAAAAATTACCCACAGTATTTGCTGTTGGCTGCTGATTGATGAAAGAATTTTGAGCATAGGGATATTATAATATTTCACTTCGAACCAAAAATAAATTATAAAGCATTTTATCAGCATCTATATTGTGGCCGACTATTGGAGCGCTTACCCTACTACAGTTTTATTTTACGACAATTCTACTTTTTTACCACAGAAATATTTGGTATCGGAATGTTTAAAAATATAATTTTGATATTAAAAATTCTTATTACAGCCTACGATTTTTTTTTCTAAAAATTCATAACATAAAGTGCCAAGATAGGAATAATATCATCAATTTAAAACTTCATCATCAATTCAATGACGATATTAAATTTAATTAAATTTTAATGATATATTTTTTAGATACCACTATTAGTGTAATTATTTTTAAATCCACATTTAAAACCCCATAAAATTTAACAATTTCTTAAAACACATAAATAACAGTGCTTCTATTCTGTCAAGAAGTGTTAGACGTTAACATTCCGAATATCATTAGATTTCAATTAACTTTTAAGATGCTATTCTTATTATGCTAGAACATAAATGTTTTATTTTTCTATGAGATAATATATATATATATCTATATTCTACGCGATAAAATAACTTTTCTGATAAACCCTTTTCAGTAAAATAAAATAAATTAAAATCTGAATATATTTGGTTTTATACACAGATATTTAAAATAATTCAGAGAAAAAAAATAGATTCGGAATATCATTTTTCAATATATATATATATATATATATATATATATATATATATATATTGATAATCAGTTAGAATAACAAGAAAAAAATGGAAAAATCTCAATGGTTATTTCTTTAGTATTTAGAAAGATTATTAGATACCTTAGTATAATTATACAAATGGAAATGTAACTTAGAATTAGAATTTTCTTTCTGCCTCATAAAGCAGTTTAAAAGATTTTGTCATTTAGAGATAATGTAGCGGAAGGCACTCAAGTCGAAACTCAATGACTGATGCACATTTTTTCTTCAGCACAATTAATAATTCATATTACAATTTATTATATTACAATTTGAATAGAAGCAAAACGGTTTCGCTCAAAATGCGAAGAAACATTTTTGTTCAAACATTTATCCTGTAGAAATAATCAGTAACTTTGAACATATCATTGCATTTTTTTAGAGCATACGATGGGATTTTTTTCTACTGAATTTTCAAATGATTTCTTAACATTTTCCAACATAATTGAAAAGTTTTTGGCTTGTATTTTGCTTGGGTGTCTGCCAATCCGTATGTTCCCTAACATTCACTTGAATGCTTGAAACGTTATGGAATCCATATAATATGATGTTTAAGTAAATGTTTTATTATTATTATCATTACATAATCACTAATGCAAAATGTTTTTTATGTAAAACAACATAAAAAAATTCAAATAAATTATTGCTTATTTTTTTCTAAACCTCATTTTAATGATGTTTATTTTTTCAAAGTTCAAAAGAGTCAGCGTATTTTATTTAAATGAATGTCTAAAGAATCCCCATTCAAATCGGTATTTCTAAACATTTAAGTTTCTATAAAAAAAAAAATAAGCTCTGTAAAGTTAGTAACATTTCCGTATTGACGATCTGCGAAACGTTATCACTGATGGAAGATATCTTTCCGCTTGCTTGTTAATGATGTACAGTCGTGGAAAAAAAAAGTAAACACCCCTACTAACTCCTCAACAAATTGTCGTAAAAGAAAGTTACTGCTACCGAACGATTGGAAATAAAGTCTACTTTTAAATGATGCATATAAAATTTGCTTACGGGGCCATCTACATATTAAAAATAACCCAAACTTCATTTTTTTTTTTCAAATAGCAATACCCAATTTTAACAAGATATTTCAAATCTTCGGTTCAAACTATGCCTAGACACCAAATTTCAAGTCATTTGAATGATAGGTTTTGGGATTATAAACATTCAAAATTTAGAGCTTCTAATGTTAAATTACATTTTCATATTTTTTTAAATATCTTCTGAAATTATACTCCTAATGTGCTAATTTTTTGTGTAGCACTAATACTAAAATACCCAAACATAAATACGTTGAATTTGTAATTTTTATAATTTTATGATATGTATTATGAAATTAATATTTGAAAAAATTATGAATTATAATCTGCAATTTTTTTGATGGATTTAGATTAAGTACTGATTTATGGAAATCCAAAATTTCACAATTTTCTTCCAAGTAGTTTTCAAAATTTGCTTAAAAAACCGCAAAGTGATGGTTTAAAGGCCCGTCTATGATAGAAGTGGCTAAATATTTTGAAATTTCTTAAGCTCTCCGTAGCAGTCTTCAATGGCTGCTTGAGTGGGTCTTAAGATGCCTTGATCAAGAAGGAGGCTCTCCCGGTCAACAATCGAGTACCGAACTTCAATTTGGATACAGCCCCTAAAATACGCTTGTTTTAAAATAATTAATTTCTCGGAAACTTATCGTACGAATTGCATAAAAATTTGTTTTCAGGCTAAGTTCATTTATGCTGTCAGAATTGTGTACTGCTATTGAAAAAACAAAGCTATGGTTCGATTTAATATGCAGATGGTCCCCTAAGCACATTTTATGTATATCATTTAAAAGTAGACTTTATTATCAATCGTGTGGTACCAGTAACTTTCTTCTACGATAACTTTTTGCAGAGTTAGTAAGGGGTGTTTACTTTTTTTTTTCCATGACTGTACATATGCGTTTGTTTAAGGAAGCTTCAGTTATAAATTTTCAAAAAGGAGAAGATTAAGCTGTTCAGAAAATAAAGGAATTTTACTCAATGTTGGAAAATGTGCTGAAATCTATACGTGATATGATTTTTTAAGATTATTGTTCAAAACATCGGGATAGAAATATTGTAAATTCTTGAATAATCACACATGTTCAAAATAAACGCGCCAGGCTATGTTTAAAAAGTAACTACAGTTGTTTCTTAGAAAATTTTATATCATACTTTCTATTTTTTATTAAAAAATGGGAAACGCTTTCTTTGTCAGCTTATACAAAAATAATTGAATTACAAAAGTCATATCATCATAAAATTTTCTGACAAATTTTCTTGTAACCAAGATCATTTATATCTTGTCACTAGATTAGCGTGCCCAGACATTTTAAATATATTCTTTGGCAATTTCAGTAAAATGTTTAGATACCATTATGTAATAATAAGTAGATTTAATAACAATCATATTTTTTTTTAACACAGTCTTTACATTCTTTAAAAATTCATGAGTTAGTTTTCTTAGAAGTTCATTTGACGGGATAATTTTTCTATACTATATTTTTTAAAAGTTACTTTCAAACAATAACATAATGAATTTATTAATATTTTAACATACTTGTCTGTGTAATACAGGGCCGGATCTAAGCATAAGTAAGAAAAAATATAGATTAGGTCCTCACAAATTTTGTTGCCACTAAATTGTACTCTCAAATTTTTAATTATAAATTATGATAAAATTTATTGAAATTGCAGAACTAAGCATAAAACAAATGCGGAGCAGCTCTTTACCAAGTGCTTGAAAGAATAATCGCACTTTTCTAATATAGTTCTCTTGTACAACTACGCCGCATATTACTTTATTAATACAACGCTGCTAGAATATTACATCGTAATAACGACTTCTCCTTTCCATATATCAACGATATCTTATGTGAAACAAATATTCGATCTAATTTTGCATTGAACTCATGACTGACTAAATGCAGATCAACGCAACCAGAAGGCTGCAGTAATTCTTGTAAGTGAAATAAGTACTTCTTTGTTATAGTTGTCCCCACAGTTACTATTACGCCAAGTTTCAGTTAATTTCGCCAAGGTCGTAGTCAAAGTCGTGAAGCGCGAACGTATAACAGAGATATAAAAAATAATTACTGTTGCATTGAATATCATATCTTATGTTAATAGGAATATATTACAATGTTTCATAACAATTGGTTAAATACTTCACAAGAATAACGACTTTTAATTTTTTAACACTGATCTCATATAAATATGCCAATCAACTGTCGCATTTTCACCAAAAAGTAGTTGTTTCTTACACCATTTTATGGATGTTACTTCCTCTGTCCAATAGTACATAATTGTAAAGCAGTTATGAACGGTGTTCTGGAACCACTAAACCAATTTCCAAAACGAAGGCATTCTTTTTTTTTTCTTTTTTAGAAATGTTTACGTTGCATATCCATATAGCTTCATAAAAAAAACCCATATCATGGCCATTTCCGCATAGTATTTTGTTGGGTGAAAGCCGTTGCTTTTGAAGAAATGAGATTGCATCCATCTCAGTACTAGGTAAATAAAAGATTGTTTTCATATTTATAAGAAAAAGTACAGACGATTACAGAAAAACAATACAACATGCAATTAAATGAGAATTATAAAAAAAGTCCTGGAACATCAACGAAAAAGCTATGTGACATTAGCATACACACGTGCTGTTTCTTTAGGACAACAAACCATTTGACGACATTTTACATCCTAACTTGCCGACCTATTTCTGTCACTGGGGTATTGATGTTTGTGGGCCGCTATAACAATGAAGTACTGTTAAATGTTATATTAAAGATTATAACTAAAATTGAAACATTGCTAGGTAACTTGAAACAAAATCTCATTCGTTCATAACCAATGAAATAAATTGTGAATGGATGGGATTTTCTATGCTTTACAATTTGGAACCTTATACTATATTTACCTTATACTATAGTTTGTAAATGTAATCTTATACTATATTTACCTTATACTATAGTTTGTAAATGTATTCTTATACTATATTTGTATTGGCATTAACATCTTCTTCATAGTTAATAGTATTGCGATTGTCTTTGTACTTAACACACGGCTGGATCTATTACTGGGCCTTATTATCTATTTGAAACAAGTACTGTACTGGAAATAAAAGATATTCTAAAGGTAAGATGAGCGATACCTTTCTATTTCAGTAGCTTTTATTGTTTTACGGCATGGCAATATACGCATACCAGGTGTCACCCCTGATCATTTTCCAAAAGCTAAATCTCAAAACGTTAGTTTTAGAGGTCCAATTATAAAATGTTTCAAATTTTTATTCTTCTTCATATTAAAAGCCATTTACGTTAAAATAGTTATTTTTGTAATATATATGAAATTTTAATTTTTATAATGCCCCAGGATACTGTAAGTTGTATTTACAAAAACTATCTCTATGCTCTCACAAGTAAGAAAAAGGGAAAAACTCAAAGTACCACAACTGGGTAAGTACCATAACTAAAAGAAAAAAAAAAAGATTTTTTTTTTTTTTTTTTTTTTTTTTTTTTTTTTTACTTGTTAGATAATGAAGAAAATTTTTCAAAATTTTAAATATAGAACCCAGGAACCGTATAAAATTTGAAATTTCGAAACTTTTAGAAAAATTACAATTTTGACGTAAATGAAATTTAATATGATAGAGGACAACATTGTAACATATTTGCAATTGTAATTATTCCTCTCAATCTAACGGTTTATCTATTGGACGTTGATTAGAAGTGACACTGTATTTATCATTTCGTTACTTGTTATTCTGGTGTTAGAAAATTCATGTTATTCGTAAGTCGAATTCAGTTATTTAAAGCTCCCTCGCCTTAAACCTTCAGGTTTTTTTTGTAATGAGTTGTTATATATGAAACTAAATGTTTGTTATAAGAAAGAACATTTTTATATTTTGAAATTTCATGTATACGCATAAATGTTATTCTCAATCCACTAACGATTTTCTTCATAGAATGATTATTAAAAAGTGAACTGGTGAAAAGCAGCCAGAGGAAAATTGTGTTATATATTTAACTACAGTGTCTATAAATATTAAAAATGCATTGTTGGTGTATTTACCCAGTACAGAATGAAACAATAAATTGAAACAAAAGTTTACTGCGAAGACTGCTCCCAAAGCTTTATTTAAAACTTTAGTACCACTCATTCTAAAACCGGCCCTGACCTAGTACATGTAACTTCTGTATCGATTTGCATATTATTACAAAACTATTTTGATTAGAAGTTAGTTAGGCAAATGTGTGTTTCAGTATATCAATTATTTTAAAGTACTTGTTTTTAAGGTTGTTTTCGTTATGAAGTTATTCGATATTTACTTGCATTTTTCCAAGTTCAAACTGTTTTAAGTATTAATAATTAATTATAGTTATACATTATGATGCTCACTTTTAATATTTTCAGATATGTTTACACATGTTTAAATGCTAGTCAGCTACAAAAAAATAATATTATGTTTAATACTTTTATTGTATTTTCATTGTTTGACGATTTTAGTATTGATCTTGATTTTAATTTGTGTATATATATCATTTTATATTAATAAAGTTAGTTGTTTTGTTTTCCATTGTGTTATTTACTCAGAGAAGGTATATAATATCTACAATGATAAAGAAATAAAAATCGTTACTGACATTAATCTCAGTACAATCTTGTGAAGCTTGAGAAAGAATAAAAACAAAAAATTCCTTTGACAAGTAACTAAAATCAAAACAAATATACAAAATAAAGGAGAAATGTACAAAAATAGAATCGGAACAAAAGAGAAAAAATAACGACTACAACAACAACAACAACAAAAAAAAAAAGCTGAAAATTCAACTTTTTTTTAAATAGAGGCTGGAAGCAGTTTTGCGAATTTAGCAATTTAGTGGGTTTTTTTTTAAATCAAAAATCTACCACTGTTTCCGAATAGCATTGTTCGTCTTATATAATCTGCCGTAAAATAAGGCAGATATTACCGTATGGAAATATTGGTGGATATCTCAATATTTATCCCCTATAGTGGCAACACTGATTGGCAGTTTCATGTTTTGGATTTAAAAAATGTTATCTTTAGTTTACCCGCCTTTTTGCTATAATTCCAATTTTGTACTAAAATAAGTTGCAAAAATTGAAACGTTAATTTTGAAAGTGGGGCAATTCCATTGAAAAAAAGTGCTTCTGGCCAGTGCCGGGAGGAAGAGGTAGCTTTCATATTCCTTATTTTTTAAAAGCCAGCTTATATTATTCAAACACACGGAGCTCAAATTAGTGGATTATAGAAGATTAAATACAATTTTTTGTCAATACTGAATATGAATGAGAATTTCGCGAAATAAGTCAGCGTTATCAAAGCTGGTTTTATTTAAAGTGATTTATATTTGGTCGCCGAACTGGGTGATATCTTGAAGTGCCCGCCATTTTAAAACATAATGGCTGCAACAAAGCTAACCAATGAACTTGGTTAGCCTTGGTTAACCTTAGTAATTCCTGTACACATGCTCACTCACATCTAAATCGATTGATATATACGAGTGCTGTTGCAGGTAAAAAATCAGATTTTCCAAAATGCCACCCACATTAGAAATTCAAACTGCTATATCTCAGCCATTTCAGACAAAGACAAAACAAAAAATGCTCCGGAGTTTTTGTATCAAGCTCAAACACATAATTTTTTTTTTCAATTTCTAATTTTTTTGTACCTCATTTTAAATTTAAATTCTTTTTTAAATGGCCGCCATTTTGAAACAAGATGGCGGATGAAGTTAGCAAAAGAACTCGGCCGAGAGATTGCTATGTACTATGCACATGCCTTGTCACATCCTAATCGGTTCATAAATACGCGTGTTATCGCGTGACAAAAATCAGATCGTTTCAAAATGTCAGCCATGCTAGAATTTAAAAGTGCTATAACTCAGCCATTTTTTAAGATACAGACGAAACAAAAAATGCTCCAAAATCTTTGTATCAAGGTCAAACACATAAGAAAAAAAAATCTTTTTAAATTTCTAATTTTTTTGTACCTCATTTTAAATTTTAATTTTTTTTAAATTTTTAAATGGCCGCCATTTTGAAACAAAATGACGGATGAAGTTCGCAAACGTACTCGGTCGAGACATTGGTATGTTCTATGTACACACAAAGTTATATCCAAATCCGTTCATAAATACGCGTGTTATCGCATGACAAAAATCGGATCGTTTCAAAATGTCAGCCACACTAGAATTTCAAAGTGCTGTAACTCAACCATTTTTTAAGATATCGACGAAACAAAAAATGCTCCGGAATCTTTGTATAAAGCTCAAACACGTAAAAAAAAAAATCTTTTTCAATTTCTAATTTTTTTGTACCTCATTTTAATTTTAAAATGCTTTTAATTTATTTAAATGGCCGCCATTTTGAAACAAGATGGCGGATGAAGCTGGCCAACGAACTCGCCAAAACATTGCTATGTACTATGCACATGCCTTGTCACATGCAAATTGGTATATAAATCGCGTATTATCGCGTGACAAATATCAGATCGTTTCAAAACGACGAAACAAAAAATGTTCCGGAATCTTTGTATCAAACTCAAACACATAAGAACAAAATCTTTTCAATTTCTAATTTTTTTCTGCCTCATTTTAAATTTAAAAAAATTTAAAAAAATTTAAACAAGAAGGCGGATGAAGCTGGCCAACGAACTCGGTCGAGACATTGGTATGTACTATGTACACAAAAATTATATTCAAATCGGTTCATAAATACGAGAGTTACAGCGTGACAAAGATCAGTTATATATATATATAAGGTGTGTCCCACTGAAATAAAGCCACTGTGATTGTGTGCTGCAATTTCACACGAAACAAACCAATAAGAACGAAACAAATATATTAAAAAAGTCTATATACAAATACATATTTACAAGGAGTAACTCACTCCCTGCATTAACTCGAGAAGAAAAAAAAATAATTTGTAAAAAAAGAGGGGGGAAAGGTGTCCCGCCGAAATAAAGACACTAATGTTAATAGACAATATTTCCGCCATGGTTATATATGACTTGGAATATACGATGTGGCATACCATTTACCACTCCTTGAAGGACAGTACCATCAATGTTCTCCCACGCTTCAATGATGACGGCCTTCAATTTTGCCACAGACTGAAACTGTCTGCCATTGGCATATACAGCCCTACTGAGGATATCTCACACATTCTCTTAGGGATTGAGAACAAGGGAAAAGGGCAGGTCATTCCATGACATGCACCCCATTCTCCAAAAACCATTCCCAGAACGATTTTGTAGCGTGAATGGAGGTTTTTCCTGCTGGAAAATCCAACTTAGTCTACCAATTCTGTTTAAAAATGGCAGTAAATAGTTTTCCAGCATTTTTTGGTAATCAGTAGCCTTCATGCGTCCTGAGAAAACAGCCAAGTTATGTTTACCTCCATAGCCGAAACCTTCCCACACCATTAATGAGCCTACATCTTGCTGTCATTTGAAGAAAATTTTCTCATGTCATGCCAATAGAAAGCAAGGCCGTCTGGCACATCCAGATTAATTTTTTTCTCATCTGGGACTATAGCACGATGCCACTGGTCCTTCCAGGTTTGATTATTATTTGGCCCAGTGGACTCTCCTTTGCATGTGTATAGCTTTCAACATGTGCTGCTGTTTCCGTTTCTTATATCGCAAGTTGCTTGTACGTTTTTCAGTTCATGACAGGGTTGATTTTGTCACAGGGATGTTATCCTCTTTGGCCAACGATTTTAGGGAAATACCGTCTCCTGAAAGACGATGTAAAACTGCTCTCGCTTGCCTGGAAGTCATTTTTCTGCAGTTACACTTCCTTTTTTTATACCTGTACGCATTGCCCTTATTTACCAAATTGTCTATTACGGTTTTAGATCGTTTGATTTGCTTAGATATTGGTCTATGTGAAAGACCTTGTTCCTTAAAAGCTGTTATCTGTCCTTTTTCGAACTTTGATAGCTGGGTTTTCTTTCCCATTGCAATACAGCAGGAGAAGTAGAAAGTACAACCTTCTAAAGTCCGCACAAAGTTCGACTGGCACAGAACATGTTCTTGACAATTTCCTGACGTCATAAACATGTTGATCTCAGCAGCTCGAATGTCGCTAGTTACGGATAAATACCAATATTGGCAGTGGCTTTATTTCGGCGGGACACTTTCCCCCCTCTTTTTTTACACATTCACCTTTTTCTCCTGCCCAGGTGGGGCAGGAAGTGAGTTACTCCTTGTAAATATGTATTTCTGTATAGACTTTCTTAATATATTTATTTCAATCTTATTTCTTTGTTTCGTGTCCAGTTACGGCACACAATTACGGTGGCTTCATGTCGTTGGGACACACCTTATATATATATATGGATACCTTATATATATATATATCACATTTGAACGGAGGGTGGTTTCGGGGTCTGGGGGTCATGATCGGTGAAAATATACCAAAAGTTTTCGGAATCGTTTTCCTCCGAACGGCTGCAATAGGTACCTTTTTGCAATGAAAGCTACCTAATAGTTAAAGCTAAATCTTATTACAATTTATAAATTTCATGTTTTCAATCAATTCAGAATAACTATCTTTTTATATCGGTATAAATTTATTAGAAGTAATTTACTCGGTCGACAATATTTCAGATTATTAATTTTGGAAGTGAGGGATGTCCACTTTGAATAGAATTATTATTTATGGTGCATAATATATACAAGCACAATCAGAATTTAGCTGTTCTACTACAGCTGTGGTGAATTGACAACATTGGAGAAAGATTGTTTAATCATAATTTATAATTATATGCATGTAACTTATTACTGAGTATTTTTTTTTCATTTTTTTTCTATAAAATTAAATTTGTATTTTGCTTTATTGTAACTTTTTCCAAAGCAGCAGGAAATATTGAAATAAAATAAATAAATAAAATAAAATGTAACTTTTGCTGTTATTATATTTATATTCAAAGAAAATGAACGTTTTCAACAAATCATTTGCTTTTGAATGTCCATTGCAAGTCCATTGGCGCATGCCAAAATCGGGATTTTTTTTCAATTAACACGGATAACCATTATTGCATATTAAATTTACGCGATATAAATATAAAATAAGACTGATGGGTTTAATAATATTCGTAAAATATTTTTACGAATATTGTTAAACCCATTCAAATGAAAACCATTAGGAAATGAAGAAATAACAAAAATGGATTTGCCTACTTTGAAAATCAACGGCTCAATTTTGAAATAATATTGGTACCTGATGATTAACTTTAATTGGGTCCTTGAAAGAAAAGTACTGAATAGTTACATATAGGTTGTATCAATCTATTAAATTAGAAAACAAAATAAAAAAAATATATTTTTAGATTTATTGATCTAAATATATGAAAATAATAATTCCTTGCTGAATGCATTTTACTTTTGTGTGATGAACACGAATTTAGCATAAACGTTTAGTTTGGTTCAGAACATAAATATCATAAACTAATAAGGATGCTAGTCAACCTGAGGTGCTAGTCACCGATTTTGACAAGAGTGATATCGTTGGAAAGGTCTTGTCGTGAGAAACAAAAAGTCCAATGAAACTACCTGTCCGAAATGTACATCGCAGAAGCTACAAGGCAATTTGCAAAAGCATTCCACCAACGAATAAATAAATGAATAAGCATTTTTTGAATTAACACAGTGAGAAATGGGCATGTGTTTGTAATGTTGTTAATATAGACAATGGTTTGCTCTATAATGCAACGAAAGAAGTATACTGTTTGACAAGGAATGTTATGAATTTAGACTTATTATCACAGAAATGGGTCGCTATGCCACAAAAGTTTCGATTAGTAGAGACAACGTAGACCATATGACAGAAGGTCTATTTATGACATTTGCCGGATCACTTAATTATTGGCGAAAGTGGTTGTCGGTATACAAGTGCTTAAAGGATAGGGACTCTTCCTACCAGGTTCATTTGAACGGTTGGGTGTTATATCTGTTACAAGTTTTGGCTGTTAGTGTGAAACATACTTGTCTCACAGATTTGAAGCTTGGTATTTCAATTCGCAGTAACGCCTTTTGGAAAGTATATCGGAGCATGCCTTTAAATGAAAGGGCGGAGATTTGGTTCTGAATCAAATGATGCAATTGTACGATAGCTCCCCTAGTAGTAACATCTTCCCCACCACATATAAGCCAGTGAATTTTGGAATACGTTTGTAGTTATGAAACGTTTCAACATCAAGGGACCAGAGGTACTTCGTTGTACCACCAGGTTACAGCGCCTCCCTCATAGTATGCATGGTCACGGTGACGTCGTTGTGACGTCACTGTAAGTCACTGTGGTCACGTCACATCTGTGACCAAAATGCCACCACTCAATGATGTCACATTGTGACTGAGATGTGAACTTCTTAGAAAACTTTAAAAAATTGCAAAAATTCTTTAAAACATGTTATTTACTGTAAAATTATATTTTTCTGGCAATTAAAAGAAAATTGTGACGACACTATTATGTCACTGCATGTAACGTATGTCACGTCACATATATGATAAAAAAAACCACCATATTGTAAGTCACAGTGTGACAAAAATATGAACTTCAAAAATCTTTGAAAATGAAGAGAAATAATTTAAGCAGTTCCGAGTTACAGCGACATAAGGAATGAAAATATATTAGTGGATAGCAACTAGTAAATTCTGTCACGAAAGGGGGAAGGGGCATAATAAATAAAATGCACGATACAAGCATTAATAAACTAAATTTTCATGTTATATTTTATCAATTTGATGGATTAAGCGGTCTCACAGACCGCTCATAATAGTTATGCGGCAATTTTTGTCACATCAGTTAAGGGTTAAACAGTATTTTAAACAGTCCCGAGTTACAGCGGCATAAGGAATGAAAATATATTAGTGAATAGCAAATAGTAAATTTTGTCACGAAAGGTGTGTGTGTGTGTGGGGGGGGGGGGACATAATAAATAAAGTGCACGATACAAGCATTAATAAACTAAATTTTCATGCTATATTTTATCCATCTCATAGATTAAGCGGTCTCACAGACCGCTCACAGTAGTTATGCGGCAATTTTTGTCACATCAGTTAAGGGTTAAACAATATTTTAAACAGCTGAGTTACAGCGGCATAAGGAATGAAAATATATTAGTGGATAGCAAATAGTAAATTCTATCACGAAAGGCGGGGGGGGGGGGACATAATAAATAAATTGCACGATACAAGCATTAATAAACTAAATTTTCATGCTATATTTTATCAATTTGATATCTAAGACAGTAAAAGTATACTTTTTTCATGATTTCAATTTTATCTAGCATTGCAATTTAACCCTCTGTCTACCAGAAGGGTCCAATGGACCCGACATGTACATTCAAAATATTTATTCAAACCAGAAATTTCTTCAAAACAAACTAAATGTATAAATCAGACAATAATAAGTTAAATAAACAAATTAAATAGTTTTAAGTAAAAATTCTGGTGTAGAATGTTTTTATAAAACTTGAGTAAAATTTCCGGTAGTTCTAGGGTTAATATAATAATCCTCCACTGATTGTTACACTCTCATATAATTATTGCGCATTTCAGATTCAAATCAGTTGTTTACAAAAACAAATAAATAATAAAAACACACCTGCTCAAATCGTCTGCCTCGCGAATTTACCATAGAATAAACAAGAGAATACGCGGGAAGCCACTTCACTCCACTGTTTAGAACACCAGCACGCCTACAGCACTTCTTTTAATATAAAAGAAAGACATCTGCCATTTTAGGATATTACAAATATGCGGATATTATTGATGAAACATGTATGTAAGTCTTATTTAATTTAAATATTTTGTTCCTGTTTTGTATATATTATAATTATGAGTTAAGTAGTTTTATGTTACACATATAGAAAGAGACTGGTCTGTATTGTTTTCAGAAGGATATTTTTATTCGATTCTGTTGTATCTTAATCTGCCATCGCTCGAAAAAAAAAAAAAAAAAAAAGCTGGCGCAGAGACTAATTTGTGCTTACATTCATAGCAGAATGAATGTAAATATTAATTTTTAGTCTCTTGAGATTGAAAATGTGTTGAAACAGTGGTGTGGAATTTTTTTCGGCTTTTTAATGTTTTCTAGTTACTAACACTTATAGCATCATTATTATTTTGGAGTTAAATATGAAATTAGAAATTGTTTCAGATTAGAAATTAACATTATGTAAGCATTTTTTTTTCTGTTTGTGATTTTAATCAAACATTTAATTGTAGACACTCAGAATCAGTTATTAAATTTCCTTCGATTGTAAATTCATTTTCTACGTTTTCGATATATGTAATCACTGGAATAAAAAAATTAAATATATTTAAGCATTGAAATAAAGTGTTTTTCATGCCTGTGATAACAAGTTTATAGCTTAAACTGCTTTAGTATATTTTTTAAAAAGTTGGCATGTACTTTCGTAATATAGGACTGAATATTTTTTTAAAGCGATTAATAACTACTTTCTACATTAAAATGTTTTTTAAACAATAAAAATAGTTAATATGCAATCATTTATTTTACGTTTATATGTTCTTTTTAATACTTTTCAACAAAGTTGAAAAGTGTTTATGACTTCGGTTTGTCTGGCCGTCTGTCCGCGGTCTAACTCTCGCAAATATACTCGGATTGCCTTGAAATTTTTGGATGTTATTGACGTTTACCATAGCACGGCCCCTATTTGTAATGAAGTTTGTAGCGTGTTTAATTCATCTACAGGAACAGTCAAGAGTATTTCGTTACACTACGGCCTACGGGAAAAAATCTTTCCAAATGATTTTTAACGATTTTACACGCTTTCAAACAGAATAAAATTGATATGAATTTATGAAACGCACTAAAATATGCATTCTGAAGAGTATGTGGTGCAACGAATAGTTATTGTTCATTTACAGGGCTAAAAAAGGGATTCCAATACATTATTATACAGGGATGGAGGGAATTATTTGCGGCGTACTTTAATTATGTTAATCTATTTCATATGTAATGAAATTGATATAAGTCGCTGAGGTTTACACACTATACATTATTTCATGATAATACGAAATGTATATAGCATTTACAGGACACACAAAATATTTCCGATACCATATTGTATCCGAAGTTCATTAGGGATGATTGCTGGAAATGCATTTTTAATTATGATATGCGCTTTTATGATTCACTATATTTATGCATAGAGTATGGTATATATAAATGCTGTAATTCATATACAGGACTACATAAAAGTATTCGTAAGGGTTACTGGGTATATGCGCAAATTGGTTAAAGGTAGTTTTTAAATGAGTTATGGATTTTTACGTTGAACTGCATTTAATTTACTAAGGAATGTTTGTAGAATATAGATAAAATGATATACAGGGTCACGTAAAGAATTGAATACATGGCCATCTATAAATTATAATTTCTGGAAATGTGATTTCAGCAGTTTTAAGAGTGTTTGAATTAAATTTTAACTAAGCAGTAGCGCGTAATAAACGTTCTAGGTAAACTACAAATTATACAAAAGTATTCAAGTATGTTTCCATATATTAGTATAAATTGCTGAAAGAGAATTTCAACCTGTTATGCGTTTTCTTGCAAAAATAAATTTTCCCATTATATAATATGTATATCAACTTACAGATCAAATGCAGGGCTGTTCAAAAGAATTAGAAAACATATTTGGCTATGGACGGTAAATGCTGAAATCAGTTTTTCAAATGTTTTATGTGTTTTCTAAAATATTTACTTAGTTATCTTATTTACGTTATTTCCCTAAATTACGATGTCTTGTTAAAGCATTCAGGAAGCGTTGGAAAGTGTTTTAAAATCTATGCTTGACGCATGATTTTTCTTAATTGTTTTTTTCTATTTCGCAGATCAGTCTTTTCCTATAAAACATACCAAATCTATTTAGCTCATATTCACAAAATACAATATACACGGGAATAAAAAATTTAAATAAATATGGCTTATCATGTCATGTTTAATAAAGCAATGACTAATCACAACACATTAAAATTTTACACATTCTTAATATCAAGCTTGAACTCAAGATAAAGCTTAAAACTTAATAAAAAATGATGTCAGTTGATAAGCATTGTTTTTTAAGTGGAAAAATTTAAAATGTTTTAGAAGAATAGGACTCCAAAATAGCGATATTTTGCTAAAAAGTACGGTAAAAAGATAAGAATTTATATTTCAAACAAAACTTTATTTTAAAATTGTGCATTTTAAAATTCATCACAGTGTTTATGGCAAGAACCATCACAGTATTAAAACTCCGAATTTTTACCAGAGAGAAACATTCGGCTTGCATACAATATTTCAAATGAAAATCAAATTTCAAATTATTTGCTTAAAAGGCGCAAAGGCCAACTTAGTAAAAAAGATTCAATGCCGGGAATCGAACCCCTGCCATCAGTATAGCGCACGGACATTCTACCGACTAAACCACGTGGAACGATACCCAGCCTGGAAAATTTCTTGCTATTACATGTTGGCAAGGCTACAATAGCAGCACAAGATGGGATATTTATCGTGAGCCACCGACATGGGGCAAACACGAAACTTAATTAAATCCAGCATCGGTTGAAACTATATTAATACTTAGAAATTTTTCCAGAGAGAAACATTCGCCTTGCATACAATATTTCAAATAAAAATCAAATTTAAAATTAAAATTGCCTTTTAAGCATGTAATTTGAAATTTGGTTTTCATTCGAAATATTGTATGCAAGGCGAATGGTTCTCTTTGGAAAAATTTCCAAGTATTAATATACAGTAAAACCCGTTTAAGAAGTTCCCGCTTAAGAAGTTTTCCCGTTTAAGAAGTTTATATTTTCGATTCCCATTTTTCTTTTATTCTTACAACACTAAAATAACTCGTTTAAGAAGTTTTGTTCGAAACTCTTTCCCGCTTAAAAAGTTTTATTTTTCCTTCCATTTTTACTTTCAAAGCTCGTTTATTTTGTCTTTTTGATTATTATTTTATTTTCTGTGCTGAAATCTCTTTCTTTATTATTCTTCGCTATTCAAAAAGGTCAATGTTTAGGACTGATAGCAGATGTGGTCACCTCTATTTCACCTTAAAATCTGTTTAACGTGTTTGATGGAAATGGAATGTGGGTAGAGGATGGGCCTCTCGTCACTGTAACAATAGTGACTGATAAGAGAAAAGGGAATTGCTCCGCCCACCGATGGGTGGTTCTTTCAGTTCAATAGTTACAACAGATTCTTTCCCACCACCATATTCCATAAGTATATATAAGTAAATACCAAATCTGCGTTTGGTTTATTCATTTCGCAGTTTTTAAGTCAGTGTAAAGTGCATAACATCAAAGCTTTCTCGTTAGAAAATACACGGACAAAAAATTCTGTTTTTTTCCCCCAAAAATGTCGGGCAAGGCAATTAAAAGGAAAGCCTTGTCAATTGAAGACAAAATCAAAATTTTGAAAGAAGTTGATAGTAACGCGAAAACAACAAGAGTTGAAATTGCAAAGAAGTTGAACATACCAGTGACTACTCTGAATGAAATTGTAGCAAAACGAGATCTCATTTTAAACTGTTCTCAAATATCTCGTAAAATTAAAAAGGTGAAAATAGGAAAATATGAAGTTATGGAAGATAAGTTATTGATTTGGTTCAAAGAAGCCAGATCCGCCAATATTCCTATAAGCGGACCTATTCATAGAGAGAAGGCTGAGGAAATTGCCAAAAAAATGGAGATTGAATTTACTCCTTTAAATGGATGGATTGATAGGATGAAGAAAAGAGCTGGATTGACTTATAATTCTATACAAGGCGACAGTAAAAGTGTCGATCCACGAGAAATCGAAGAGTGGAAGAAAATCTTACCAGATTTGATAACCGGCTATCATCCTAAAGACATTTTCAATATGGATGAGTGTGGACTTTTCTACAATCTTTTACCGGATAAAACATATGCATATAAAGGCGAAAAATGTCACGGAGGTAAAAGAAACAAGGAACGACTTACAATTTTATTGGGTGCCAACATGGATGGTTCTGAGAAGTTGCCAATTTTAGTTGTCGGAAAATCGAAGAAACCCAGATGTTTTCAGAATGTGAAATCGCTGCCTTGTGATTATGAAAGCAACAAGACTGCGTGGATGACAATTACAATTTATGAAGATTACTTGAAAAGATTGAATGACAAAATGAGGAAAGCTAAGAGGAACATCATCATTTTCGTAGACAACTGTACCACCCATTCCAAAGACACGAAAAACTTGAGCAACATAAAAGTCCATTTTCTACCACCGAACTCAACTTCCGTTTTACAACCTATGGATCAGGGAGTAATTAAAGTGTTTAAGCAGCATTATAGAAAACGGCTAGTGAAATGGATGATTGAAAAACTTGACAATACTGGAGAGTTAAAAAAAGTGAACGTTTTGGAATCAATTCATTTTATTTTATCTGCATGGGAGTTAATAACCCCATCTGTCATTGCCAATTGTTTTCAAAAAGCGGGATTCTTGGATGGAGAATCAACAGAAGAATATGAATTTGATATTGAGGATGATTGGAAGACTCTCCAAAGAAAGATGGATTTCACTGTATCGTTTGAGGAGTACGTGTCGGTAGATGATGAAGTAGTACCATGTGAAATGCTTACAGTGGATGATATTTGTGAAATGACAGTAGATGAAGAAATGAGTGAAACTGAGGAAGAAGATGTGGAAATTCCTAGTTTTTCGGAAGCTGTAAAAGGACTAGAAACCTTCCGGCGTTTTATCGAAAGTGTCGAAGATGTGCCTGAAGAAGTTTTCAAAAGCTTAAGACAATTAGACTGTTATCAATTAAAAGTTGCCGAAAAAAAAACAGAAACAAAAAACTATAACCGTTTTTTTTTTTTTTTTTTTTTTTTTTTTTTTTTTTTTTGCAAAAACATATCAAATGACTCTTAAAGAGAAATTTCTTGTCTTGGATTAAATACAGTTTCTAAGGTAATTATATATTTTTACTTTATTTGCTAAATTTTTTAAGTGTGCAAACTAATTTAAATTTCTTAAGAAAACTCAATTTTATAGAAAATACTCTTTGTATTATTGTACTAAGATAAAATAAACCCTCTTCTAAATATCAATATTTAAACTATTAATTTTTTCAAAAAATGCTAATTTTCCCGTTTAAGAAGTTTTCCCGTTTAAGAAGTTTTTCCCTTCCATTCCCTTGGGAAACTTCTTAAGCGGGTTTCACTGTAGTTTCAATCGATGCTGGATTTAATTAAGTTTCGTATTTGCTCATTGTCGGTGGCTCACGATAAATATTCCATCTTGTGCTGCGTTTGTAGCCTTGCCAACATGTAATAGTGAGAAATTTTCCCGGCTGGGTATCGTTCCATGTGGCTTAGTCGGTAGAATGTCAGTGTGCTATATTGATGGCCCGGGTTCGAGTCCCGGCACGGAATCTTTTTCACTATGTTGGCCTTAGCGCCTTTTAAGCAATTAATTTGAAATCTGTTTTTCATTTAAAATCATCACATTTTTTATGACAAGTTCGTAACAAATGACACATATTTCACAAATTGGTCACAATGTGACTTCAAAGCATTGTCCCTTTCGTCACAGGTTCGTCACAAAGCTAATGCCAAAATAGTCACAAATGACACACTTTTCACAAATTAGTCACACCGTGACTTCACAGAGTGGTCACAATGTGACGTCACAAACGACTTCTAAAACGGCCATAACGACCTCGCATTGTAGTCACTGTGACGTCACATCGACGGTCACAAAATCACAGTGTGACTTCACAACGACGTCGCCGTGACGTCACCATGCCTTACGGGCTAGAAGATACAGTGTGGAAAACGGCTACAAAATAGTGCTAAAAAATTGAATCCCATAAATGTACAACGATGCTGAATAACAAGATGTCGATTGTCGCGCCATCGTAGTGATTTACAAATGATAGTCATTCTAAAAGAGACTCTTTAACCTATTTCACGTCATTCCTTAACTAAATTAGCTTATAAGAGACTAAAATATCTTATATTTATAGTTTCCGATATTTAACATTCTATAATTTTTGAAAACACAGGGTTTATATTGAAAAAGTGTTACGAGATGGCGCTCGTATCAGCATATTGCCGCTGAGCATTGTTGGAGATTTATGGGATACAAGTTTTTAGCACTTTTTAAAGCATTATAGGAATAGCCGTTTTCCACACTGTAACTTCTAGGCGCTGTAACCAGGTTAAATCAGGACTTCGACCTTCCCCCTCAATTTTCTGTGAAGTTCAGGATCGCATGATCGCAGGACTAGAAGTACATGCGCCTGCACACTCATCCAAGATGAGACTCATCTATTCACGTACAGATTTTTTTTAACGTTTCGAAATGCAATTCAGTCAACTACTTTGATATTTTCTCTGAAGTGGAACTGGATAGTAGGACATTGGGATAATGTAGCTGTTGTAGACGTTTCTCCACTCGTGGTCCAAATTTGCCTTGTAGCTCCTGCTGTATTAATTTCGGACGGGAAGTTCGATTGGATTTTTTTCCCCTCACAACAAGACCTTTCAACGATATCCCTCTTATCAAAATCGGCGAATAGCACCTCAGGTAGTTCCCTTGTAATATGAAATGTACTCAATCTTAAATAAATAGACTAGCATCACAAAAATATTTAAATTCATTAGTTACTAATTTCTGCAACTTGTTGAGTAACATTTTCACCTTTTCTTCTAACAAACGATTTTTTAAGCAACAGATTTTCATTCCATAGCAGTAAAGTTAGTTTTCTATTACAATATTGGCTGGATTTTTCTTTCTCTCTCATTATTTTAAGGGATAAAGTTACCCTTAAATAGGAGTACATTTAACTCGCCGATGTTAAGACCATAAAGCTTTAAATATAAAGCGTTAAATATAATTTTTTAATTAATTCAAAGGACTATGGTCGACAAGGCTATAAATGTGTCTTCTGCGATATTCATGTAAATTTTGCAGTATATCATTGAACAATTATTAACGTAAAATACGCAGTTAAACGATTTAAAAACTCTAACTCTGCAATACATATTGAGTATTAAAAAATTACATTTTACAAATTGATACAAGTGGAAAATAATTTTTTATGGTCATTGCAGAAATATTTATTAATATTGAAAACATATAGTTTTATATAAATATATAAAACTGCAATGTAATAACCTTTCATTTATCTTGTAAACAAGAAAGTTTTTTTATTTTTAATATGATCGAATTAGGGAACCAATTTTATTTTCAATATCATAACCAAAACGCCGTAACTAAAATATTACTACTACTTCCCACGTGTGTATGGTATGTCCTCCCATCCAAATAGATTGATGAAACGAATACTTACAAATATTGACAGATGATGCAATTTAAATTCCAAACACAAATTAATTTTTCGTTAAAATGTTTTTCAATCGCGTTTAGTTCAGATTGACATCTGAAAAAAAAATTCGAGACTATCGTAAAAATTCTACCATAATTAGCACAGTATTTTCATGTTTATAACACAGATTTTTAGTCATTTTTATTATTTTAGATACGAGAGTGAGTCGGAAAATAAGTTTACCCTGGCAACTGTGGACAAAGTTGTGTATGAAAGACAAAAGATGTAATGAAAAATTAAAGATAAGACGTAGCTTTATTTTTCTACTTAAGTGCCAAATGAGTTGAGACATTTGTCATACCCTTTATAAGCTTCACAAAGTCCTCCAGGAAAAAAACAGGGCTCTGCATACAAAAGAAGCGTTGAACGGCTTGTGTGACTTCAGCATTGCTTACAAAGAAGTAGTCAAGCATTGCTTTCGTCTGTAGAGGCCGTGCTCGTCCGTCCAGATCTCGGTCTGTCCAACACTTGCTGACGCCCCTCACTGAATTGGCGGCACCGTCTCCGCACCATTTGTTTCGACATCACATCAGGCCCATAGACTCCCACGTGGTGGTTATGGATTTCTGCTCCGATACTCCACATGCCCATTCATAGCGGACAACCACTTTACTCCCTCATTTGGCCACGAATTCACAACGCAGTTTCCCTTCATATCTACTGGGAACGGAATGACGCAGAGCCCTGATTTTTTCAAGGAGCGCTTTTTGAAGCTTATAAAGGAGTATGGCAAATGTCTCTACTCACTTGGTACTTATGTAGAAAAATTTTATCTTTAATGTTTCATTGCATTTTTTGTCTTTCATACACACCTCTGTCCACAGTTGTCAGGGGAAACTTATTTTTCGACTCACCCTCGTAATTAGTTGTTCAAAACTTTGTTTAAAATTTCAAACTAAATATACAGAAACAGAAATATATGATATTAAAATCAATAATGATTAAACAAATAATTTGCCGAAGAAATAAAGCATTTTGTTTCTACTTAGTATAATATTTTTCATCATACCTTTATTCTTGGTACTAGTCACAGTTTTACTATACAATATTACTGATTGTTTGGCACCAACTTCAAAAAGTAATTGATTATTTTTTATATGTATATATTCGTAAATTAAATCATAAATATGTAAATTAATCTCTTGTAAAAAATATTCTGTCGAAAATCAATGTTTGGTGGATATTAAATTCTGTAAATTAAATTTACGTTTTTCTGCCGATTCATGATGTCCGATGTGTGATTATTGAATAACGTTTCGTCATTAGAGAATTTTAAGGAATTATTTAATTCTTTTTAGTGCGTTTTTTAAAGTCGGTTAATATTTCTTTTGAAAAGTATATTTTATATTTTATTTTCATTTAAGATGCGCTATTAGGTGCTAAATTTTGTCACTTTAGGCTTAATGCCGACAAAATTGGATGAAATAACGCATCTTCACTATGAATTAACCAACAAGCACCTCTGATGATTCTATGGGTTATTCATAGTTTGTTATTTTACATACTAGTTTCCTATGTTCCTATCTTGTTCATCTTTAGAATTTTACCATTTGTTCATATATTTTTGATTTCATCTTTATTATATATATATATATATACGCTATATGGCCAAAAGATGAGGGGCTGTATCAAAATGCAGTAGTACATGTAATATTGTGTATGCTATACTGGCACTAATCAATGGATATATGTATACAACCCTCATCTTTTTGCTTCATTTTGGAACAACGGATTTTGAGCTTATTCTATCAACGATAATTTTCAGAATTTTTAAGCTGTGTTTTTGAGACTTTTACAAAAGTTGCTCTATGCATTTAGCTAACATATTATGCACATTATATTTTGTTTACTTTCGGGCATGCGCATTGAATCATTATTTAGTAAAACTGCTCATTTTTCATACAATTTTTATTATTTTTTTCATTCCGATTGCAGTGTATTGTGTACAATGTTATTTGTCATATTTTCTGAAAAGAGCTTTTTTTTATATTAAGAACTCTACAAATTATAAGCAAAACACGTGGCAAAATTTGGGACTCTTTTTATGAAAACTTTAATTTCTCTACGAATATACATGCTATTCTCATAAAAATGAACACAATTTATTACAATAAGGCACTTAATCATAATCTACAATTTGAACGCTTTTGCTACATTAGTTTTACAGGGTTGTCCAAAAGATATTCGTTCTTTTTCAATTTGTTAACGGTCCCCTATGGGGTTTTGGGAAAAAATCTCCGCGGAAATATATGATTTGTACTATTCTGTGTACACACCTGGAGTTTCAGGATAACTCCTCACGTATTTGTCTAGATATTTAAGAAAACGTCAAAAATCGCAAGCGGCCGGTCACCTTTGGCCATATACTGTATATATATACACTGCTCAAAACAATTAGGGGAGCAAGAAAAAAAAGTGAAGATAACAGTGCGAGATAACCATGCATGGGCATAAAATTGAGAGTAACATGTATATCAATGCGTAATACAGAAAAAAAGATGCGAAAAATTGCACGAGAGCTTTAATTCTTTTAAACGATAGGTAAAACGGGAAAAGATGGTTTAGGGCAACAATTTGGTTACTTGTAAATGACAAAAGAAAGTACTGTTTAGGAATGATGCAAGTTATTTAATACTGCGTATGGTTCCCTCGAATAGCTAAAACTGTCGCATACCTGTTTTCCATGGATTCGACGACATTATCGATAAGTTTTCGGGGAGTATTGTTCCACTCCTCAAGAATTGCAAACTCCTAGTCCCGGGCAATAAAAGGAGGCCTCGGTATCACTGCAATGCGTCGTCCGAGTGTGTCCCAAACATGTTCGATCGGATTCAGGTCAGTAGAGCATGTTGACTATTCCATACGCTGTATTATTTCAGCTTAAAAGATGTTTTTTTTTCAAGACGAGCTGTATGTAGTCTGGCATTATTATGCATGAAAAAAAAAGAATTACAAACTGCTTCAACATAAAATACGACAGGAGGTCTCTGTATCGCGACTGTATAACTTTGGACCGTCAAAGTGTCATTCCAAATCATATGCAGGCCTGTACGTCCAGCTATGCTGATTCCAGTCCATAGCATTAGCCCACCACGTCTGTAATGTGATCTTTCACGAACGAATGTGGGATTATTTTGAGTGCCTCTTTCTCTCCATGCCAAAACACATCGGATATCACATCTGGACAGAATCAGGACTCATTTGTAAACCGAATTTGACTCCAACAACGCTGCCTCCAAACTCGATGTTCAGTTGCCCACCTTCTTTAGCCCGCACAGTTGCTTGAGATCAACGGAATGCAGACCATTGGCTTATGTGCATAGAGACCACCCTGCTGAAGACTATTTTGGGCTATTTGGCTGGCCACCCTCTGTCCTGGGGCCAAGAATAATGTATTTTCAGCTGAGTGACATTGCCCGTACTGACTCGACGAGCTGTTAACAGTATATATCGGTAATCAGTTTCTGTGGTAGCACATGGCTGACCTAGCCCTTGTTGATGTCTATCATTCCATGTGTCTTGGATTCGATCCCACAGCCTTGCATTGACACTTCTTGTTACTTTAACAGCGTCCGCTACACTTCGTTCTGTTTCCCGAAATTCAACTGTTCTGATAACACGGCAGCCCATGCATTTCAGTAAATCACGTTGTTCTGACATTTGTAAGTCGCCTCTTCTCAAAACACAATCAGAGTAATGTAATTTTAAAACTGAGACAGTGAAACAGACGTTTTTGCATCCGATTTCATGACTTATCTCCTTTTTCTAGTTTTTGACGTCATAAACTTTGATTTGCATGTGAAGTTTTCTTCATCTGTTTCCTACTACGCTTTAAATTATGGATGCTTTATTTTACGTTACTTATCGGTGTAAATATTTGCGCAATTTTGTAAAAACCATGTGCTCCCCTAATTGTTTTGAGCAGTGTATATATATATATATATATACGGGGGTTGGAACTTTAATAGTGGCAACACTGCTGTAAAAACGCTACGCAACAAAACCAAGGAATGTCACGTATACCACACGTGAGCTACATATCTATCTCACCTTTCAGCAAAAAGACTCGCATGCGGAGTGACGCGGAGAACTGATCCTAGTATTAGCTTGCAGTCTAAAGTAAATGTTGTCAGGTTGTTTTCAAAACAAGAAAGTTTGATAAAAATTGAATGTGCCAGAGGTCCTACAGCACGACAATGTCATCTAGGGCTTCAAGAGGATTGCGGGGAATCTGCATTGCCTTACAAAACTGTAGCAAAATGGGTAAAAGCCTTCAATGAAGGACGCCAAAATGTGGCAGACATGCATGGGCCAGGTCGTCCTAGTGTCAGCGAAGCAGAAGTGCATGCTGTTGTCGCACTAATGGACAGTGATCGACGCCAAACGATTCGTGAGCTGGCCCGAGAGACAGAATTTGCGCATACGACTGTGCTGCATATTCTGAAGGAACGCCTGGGCATGAGAAAAATTACTTCACAATGGGTTCTACATCATTTGACGGAAATGCAGAAATCGCTACGATACGATGCTGCTCGAACCCACCTGGAGCGCTATGAGTGCGAAGGAGAGGCTTTTTTACGCCGTATCATTACGCTGGATGATACTTGGAGCAGATCGTACCAGCCGAAACTGAAACGCCAATAAACAAATGGCGTCATTACGGGTCACCACGAAGTTCGAAATTTCTTCAGAAACCCAGCAATGTGAAAGTTATGGTGATTCCCGTGTACGACTGTGATGGTGCGCAGTATTACTGCTCATTTTTCGAGCACCATCTCAGACCAGCTTTGAGAAAAAAACGGCGACACTTTCTGCAGAACCCCCTTATCATTTTGTATGAAAATGCTCGGCCGCATGCAGCGCAAGCTGTGACCGATTTGTTCGATCGATGGGGCTGGGAAATGCTTTACATCCGCCATACTCCCCAGATCTAAGCCCTTGTGACTTTGACTTAATTCTTAAGATGAAGGAACCACTTCATGGCATTCGCTTTCAAACTGTTCCAGAGATTCTTGCGACAATAGACCGATCCATTCGAATTATCTACAGAACAGGTGCTGCTACAGGTATACTGCGACTTCCACATCATTGGAAACGGGTTATTACCAACTTTGATTTTCATCTTAAATTTCTGCTTCAGTCAATTAAACGAACTAAAAACGAGTTAATCTATATGATGATATTTGTTAAAATTAATAGTTTTTCATTATTATGTTGTTATCAGACGTTTGCGAATAGACGGCTTAGCAGGACGCGAGTTCCCGCCTTTGCACGATCCGTCGATGGACAATAGAACTACGAAAAATCAAGAAAAGTATACAAAAATCGCTATCACAGAGCCCCTTTACCGCGCGACATTTCCAAATTCAAGGAGGACCTGTTAGCCAAAGCCAAAATCATGCACAAAAAATCTGGTACAATTGTATGCATAATTTTATACACTTTTCGATTGTACAATAAAGAAATTACACAAACATCGCTATTACAGCGCCCCCCTCCTGGCATATTTTTTTTCATATTCAGGGAGGACTTGTTTGCCATAGCCAGAAACGTACACAACAAAATTGATTCAATTCTATGCATAAATTCATACACTTTTCGATGGTACAATAATGAAAATGGTACAGATATCGCAATTATAGCGCTCCCTTCCGGCGGAATTTTTCCAAATTCAGGGAGGACCTTCGTGCCTTGACCAAAAACAAACACAAAAAATTTGGCTCAATTCTGTGCAAAACTTCATACACTTTTCGATGGTACAATATTCAAAATCGCACAAAAATTGCTGTTACAGCGCCCCCTACCGGCGAATTTTTTCCAAATTCAAGGAGGACCTACTTGCCATATCCAAAAACTTAAAATAAAAATTTGGTTCAATTCTATGCATAACTTCATACACTTTTGGATGGTACAATATTCAAAATCGCTATTACAGCGCCCTCTACCGGCAATTTTTTTCCAAATTCAGGGAGGACTGCTTGCCATAGCCAAAAACTTGAAATAAAAATGTGGTTCAATTCTATGCATAACTTCATACACTTTTTGATGGTACAATGGCGACAGACAGACGGACAGACATTTTCTATAAACATGTTTTTTGGGATCTCTGACCCCTAAAACGAGTAAATCCGTCAAAAACCGGAAGTCGAAAAAAATTTCGATTACAATACTTTCTTCTATTGAAGATAGAAGAAAGTAAAAAGGTAAAAAATAAAAATAAAAATAAAAAATAAAAATAAAATCCGTGCGATAAGCGCTGAATAATAATTTGTTGTGTATCGTAATTAGTCTGAAACATTGCTATGCTTTTTTAAAATGCCCACTGCTGACGAGGCCACAGCTTTTTGGTTGTTTTTCTTGTTCAGGTTATATGTGTTGTAATTTCTCAGATGTTTGTTCTTTATTCTTAGTTTAATTATGGTGCGAGATACTGGGTCTGCCGAATGCATTTCATACATAATGTGCTATTTATAGTGAACGTAATTTAATTGTAATACAGAAAAAAATCAAAACTCCAATTTTCTGTAATGGACGCAGTATACAAAGCAATAAATATCTGTATTGGCAGATCCCCCCCCCCCCCCCTGACATTGCTCGGCCCCAGATTAATGAGGGAATATCGGCTCGAGAGAGGTCAGCGGCCCCTCTTGATTCGGGTTCACAGAAAAGAAAATAAAACTAAGTTGGAAATTTCAATAGTGACCTAGAAATCGCAAAAACAACACTCAATATAACGGGGATCTTTCGTTAACTAACTTATTTCGTTGAAATGCACAATCGTAAAATAACTTTATAAAAGTACACTCAAAAATGTCTTCGCATAACAGGAAATAAAGGAAAATTTTGATTGTGCTAAAATAAATTATTTCGTTAAAACCTTCAAGCGTTAAAAATAATAAATAAAAAAAGTGTAATAAACGCAATGAGCAATAAAAATAGCAAGCGGCTCTAATAATCAACGCACTAATCTCTTGTAAAATCAGGTGTTCGTTACCATATTAATTATTATCTACGGTTAGGCATCAGGTCTTCGATGAAGTTTTATTGCTTCATTTACCTGACGCCTCAGCAGAAGCTTGCCTAAGCTAACTTCTGTTAATTTCTTAAAAATTCGTGGAAAAAAATGTATTTCATATTTTTGTTTTTTAAATGATTCGAAGGTTTCCTCTATACATGGATATAAAATTTATTTTTGGATGACAATAATTAGATACCGAGACCATTTTATAAAGGAAAAAGTGCCAAAAAGCGATTTAAAAAATTGTGTCAAATTGAAAAATCCCTGTTTGAATAATCAAAATCTCAATTCAAAAGTCAAGTGCACTTGGACCTGACTTCGTGTATCCGGAACTGAATTTTCAGACCTCTACGCGCCACAGATTTCACTAGCCATTCTCAATGAACAGACACACACACACGAACAAAACTTACTTTTATTAATATAGTTTGATAATCAAATCTGAATGAAAAGATACTTATAAGACAAAATAAAATATTAATTATACATGTGAAATCAATAAAACATTTATGACACTTCGTTCGTGACACTAGTTCTAGTTAATTAAAGCTCAAGAGACACATTAGTTTAAAATAAATGTAGTTAATATTAAAGAACTGTCATAAAAAGTGCAAATAACACTGGCTAAAATACGCCATTTAACAGTGGACCTGATTACGTAAGATTACGCAACAGATTTTAATATCTACTGACAAATAATGTAATAAAATAAATTGCAAATAAACATTTTGAAGCAACGATTTGAATAAATAAGGTAAGTTTTTTTCAAACTCTGTAGAAAGCTGAAGTATATATCAATATAAAGTGTATCAAATGATTCGATGATGGAACAGCATCCTTCCTGTTGCTATTGGTAAGGGACATAGTAACTCAATTGAACTCAGAAAATATCATGTAGAAATGCACAATGTACAGTCGTGGAAAAAAAAAAAAGTAAACACCCCCTACTAACTCCTCAACAAATTATCGTAGAAAAAAGTTACTGGTACCGAACGATTGGGAATAAAGTCTACTTTTAAATGATGTATATAAAATTTGCTTAAGGGGCCATCTACATATTAAAACGAATCTAAACTTCATTTTTTTTCAATGACAATACCCAATTTTAACGAGATATTTCAAATCTTCGGTTCAAACTATGCCTAGACACCGAATTTCAAGTCATTTGAATGATACGTTTTTGAATTATGGACATTCAAAATTTAGTGCTTATAATGTTAAATTACATTTTCATATTTTTATTTATATCTCCAGAAATTATTCTCCTAATGTGAAAATTTTTTTGTAGCTATAATACTAATATACCCAAACATAAATACGCTGAATTTGCAATTTTTATAATTTTATGATATGAATTATGAAATTAATATTCGAAAAAAGTATGAATTGCAACCTACAATTTTTTTGATGGATTTAGATGTATTAAGTGCTTCTTTATGGAAGTCCGAAATTTCACATTTTTCTTCCAAGTAGTTTTCAAATTATGCTTAAAAAACGGCAAAATGATGGCTTAAGGGGCCGTCTATAATAGAAATGACTAGATATTTTGAAATTTCTTCTGCTGTCCTGTAATCTAGCAGGCTTCATTGACTTCTTAAGGTGCTTTGATCAAGATGGAGGCTCTCTCGGTTTACAATCGAGTTTCGAACTTCAATTTGGATACAGTCCTTAAAATACACTCGTTTTAAAATAATTAATGTCTCAGAAACTTATGGTACGATTTGAATAAAAATATGTTTTTAGGCTAATTGAAGGGTGTAGAGTTTATTTATGCTGTCAGAACTGTGTACTGCTATTGAAAAAAAAAACAAAGTTATGGTTCGTTTTAATATTTAGATGGCCCCCTAAGCAAATTTTATCTACATCATTTAAAAGTAGACTTTATTTCCAATCGTTCGGTACCAGTAACATTCTTCTACGATAATTTGTTGAGGAGTTAGTAGGGGGTGTTTACTTTTTTTTTCACGACTGTACATATACAGTCATGGAAAAATAAAAAGCAAACACACCCTACTAACTCTGCAACAAATTATTGTAGAATAAAGTTACTGGTACCAAACGATTGGAAATAAAGTCTACTTTTAAAGGATGTATATAAAATTTGCTTAGGGGTCATCTACATATCAAAACGAACCCAAAATATTTTTCAATAGCAATACCCAAGTTTGACGTCATAAATAGATTCTACACGCTTCAGTTAGCCTAAATCCAAATTTGTATGATTAATTTCCGAGAAATTAATTTTTTTTAAATGAGCCTATTTTGTGGGCTGTATCCAAATGGAAGTTCGGTACGCGATTGTTGAAATGCTACAGAATGGCTATGCCACTTCTATTAAAGTATTATTTCTTGACAATATGAAGATCTCACTCGCTTAATATGTTTCGACTATTGCCAGCTTAAATGTTTCATTAAAATGAATAAAGGATACAATTTTCAAATTATGCTTTTCTGGACATCATAGACCTGGACATCTTAAACCGTCATTTTGATGCTTTTCACTCATAATTCGAAAACTACTTGAAACAAAATTGAAATTGAGAATTTGCATAAAGCAAGACATAATAAATACAAATCTATCAAAAGAAACTATAGGTTGCAATTCATATTTTTTTCGAATATTAATTTTATAATTCATAATTCCCATTATAAAAAAAATTAAATTACAAATTCAATGTATTTATGTTTGGATTTTTTAGTATTATAATCAAACAAAATATCATCATATTAGGATTATAATTTCAGGAGATATTAATAAAAATATGTAAATGTAATTTAACATTAGAAGCTCTCAATTTTGAATGTTTATAATTCAAAAACTTACCCAATTGACTTGAAATTTCATTTCTAGGCATAGTTTGAACCGAGAATTTAAAATATATTGTCAAAATAAGGTGTTTCCATTGAAGAAAACAATATTTGTTTTGGTTTTGATTTGTAGATGGCCTCCTAAGCAAACTTTATATGCATCATTTAAAAGTAGACTTTATTTCCAATCATTTATTACCTGTAATTTTTTCTATTATTGGTCAATTCCATCGTAACTGACGTAACACTTCATGATCGATTATTGTTTTCTAAACTGTGTACAAAATTTACTAATAAAGCTAGGAAAAAATTTTATAATTTAAAATATTTCTTATTAAGGGCTTAATACCCAAGTACCTGCAGAATATTTTAATCTATATTTTGATCCCAAAAATTTCTTTATAAAATTCTGTAACTGATGTAACATAAAATATTCAAACATATTTTCTGCCTTCGTTGAAGTTTTAAAATTATCAAAACTATCCAGTTAAAAAAAAATGCTTTTATGTTCTTAACAACAATAAATAAAGAAAAATAATAAAAATAGCTTTTATAAGTAATTTTTGAGCAAGAAAAAAGAAAAAAATGGCAAGTACATATGTAACTGACGTAACTTTTATTGTGTAACTTATGTAACATTATCACTTTTCAAAGACAATAATGGTACTTAACTTAGTTTGTGAACAGTTAATTACAAAGCCTTCTTGTTAGTTTATTTTTTATTTTTATAGAATATAAAAATATCAAGCCTTCCAATCATACACTTAAATTAAATATATTATTAATTTTATTTCCCCCCTCAAAATGAGGCTTTTCTGTGGAATTGCCCTATAGTTAGTTGCAGAGTTAGTAGGGCGTGTTTACTTTTTTTCCCACGACTGTACATTAACCCTTTATCTGCTGACGGTACTTATAAGTACCATTAAAATAACTTGTTATAAAATTATTTGATACGTCGATTAGTTGTGATACAGCTTAGAATGAGTTATATATACATTACTTTTCTTGTTCCAAAAGCATTATTGGTTACACAAAACAAAAATATTTTTAAAAGGATGAGTTATTTTGCCTTTGCATCTTTTCAGCTTTCTTGGCATTTGAGGGGTGGGGGGGTGGGTGGGGGGAGATTTTTCAATCTGGAAATATTTCTATATTTCTATTGTAAGAACATTATATTTGTACATTTCCTAATTCTACAAAATACTAAGAAAAATATTTAAACTAAAAGATTTGAGTGGGGCTATAAATATTGCACAAAATCCCTATAAATTCAAATTTAATGAATCCTTCTAACTCCTTCAATCCTTCTAAAATTCTTCTAAAATTTATTAAATGATTATGTAAATCTTCTAATGTAGTTTAAACAATTCACGAAATATGATTTAAAAGATAAAAATTTCATGAATTCATAATTCAGTACATAAAGGGTTAAAGGGTGACCAAGATAGTCACCACTGGAGGATATTTAAACTAAAATTACAACGTTTTATTTTCAAATTTTATGGGGGCAATTTGTTGTATCGAAATAGTAGATTTGGATTTATTAAGATAAGAGCTTTTTGGTTAAATATTCTATAATGTTAACTAAAACTGTTTTTACCAAACAAAAATTATCGAAACATTGCACTTATAAATTAGACATAAACTCCTAAGGGGAAATTACGTTTATATATATAATTTGTTAGATGACATTTTATCAATAAATGCCGATGTTTCGTGGTTTACAGGTATGTCATTATTTTATAAGGATAGGATAAAATCTCCTACACAATTCTTATAGTAATAAAATACAACTTAAAACCCACTCATAAATATAGCAGAAACTTGTTATAGCACAATTATTGGTAATTACAAATAGAAATTCAATGAGACAATGGGTAGGGGGGGGGGAATTTTAAGAGTAAGCAATTCAGAAGTATACTTGCATGGAATCATGTTTAATATTACAGTTCTTAAAAATCACATTTTCTGAATCTTTGGGAAATCGTTTATACTTAGAAACAATACAAATAATCTAACATAATTAAACTGCAGATTTCAGGATGTTAGATAACACAGGGCAACAACAAAAAATTTTTTTCCTGGTGACTGGAATATTTTGAGGAATTCTTAGGTAATTATGTGTGATATATTCGAAAATCGCAATAAGGCCTAGTTTTTTTACTGTATTCATGTCCATTTGGCTCCATTACATTGTAAAAACGTATTTTCAACAGTGTATATGAGCTGATATTAGTGTATTTTAGAGATATTAAACGTCTGTTTCTTTAACAAATTTCGGCAACATGTTAATAACAAAGTCTTTGTAGTTTTTACTTTAATGTTTCCAAAGGAATTTTTGCAGTCTTCTAAAAAGGCTCGCCAAACTAATGTTTCAGTCTCGTGCATCGTTTTCACGAAATTAGTCCTATATGAGCTTATGGATCATAGGTTCATCTAAAATCACTACTTTAAGTTTTCAACACACGCTTATAAACATCATGCACTTTGACTAACACCTAATAGGGGAAAGTAGGGTAATGCCGCTCACTTAAGGAAAAACATGAATAGCTCGTCAAATTTACACAAAAATTCAATATTTTATTAACGACGTATAACTCCAAAGCATAAGGAACAGCTTCCAATCGACTAATTTGCATAAAAGGCTTAGGAACTTTTTTTATCGTTAATTTAATTATACGATTGATTGAGCGGTAATGCCCGACATGGTAGGGTAATGGCCCTCAAAATTTGGATACAATATTTAAGTACGACAAAGGTCACATATGTAGTTGTGTGGTCTGTTCACATTACTGCTGGCTGTATGCGACCACTTTCCACATATTGAGCAGCAAAACCACATGGGTTCTCGCCCGAATTCTCTGCAAAAACAGCAGATTACTGTCTCTATATCCTGTCCGATTAGAAGCAAATCATCTGGGTCATCATCATGATACAGCTTCGACTCATCAATGTCTTCCTCTGAGCTTCTGTCATTTAAATTCCTTTTTGAAACATTACGTTTCGTTAGTTTGACTTCTTCCGAGCATTTTTCCTTGTAATTTTTGATTTTGATTTCTCAGATTTGCACGTAAGCGCCATTACCCTCCATCGGAATGTTGGATTTTAATGCGTCATAGTTGGCGTATCAACGCACTACAAAAATAAATAAAAGCATGAACGTACAGCTAAATGTATATATTTTATAAACATAATGAGTAAATTAGCATTTGAAAATAAGAGTGTACATTTGCCTTCAAGTTAATGGCTGTAGATTTTTATAATAAAACAACAGCAAACTAATAACGTGAGGACACGTAGACACTTTCCTTCCGACGGTCACTATATGCTTACTGGGAACTTGCAATGATATTCGCCAAGTCTCGGTACCGATCGCGTGTTTTCAATTTTATTCTGTTTAGAGATATTTGAGTGAGCGGGATTGCCCGCTGAGCGTCATTACCCTACTTTCCCCTATATAACAGAGGGATCTTACATATCTTAAGACCTAGAACTGATATGTCAAAATCAAGGTCATATTTGAATTCAGGGCGCCAATTTTGTATAGGAATTGTGTTTATTTCCTAAACATCAAAATCATTGGTTCCCAGTGTAATGTGTGAAGTGAGATGAATGTTAAAATATCTTGCAAAATTGTCGTTAGATTTTTTAGCTAATTTAATTTTGTTTGGAGTATATTATCATAGCATCATTAACATGCACTTCAACCGATTTTTTTCCATGTATTATAATGTAATGGAGTAATTTTGTGTGTACCTGTAAAGAACTATAAATAGTACTTATTCTGTACTCCTGAGAAAGTATATTGTAGTGTACCTCAGTAATGCATATTCATCTCATTATGTTTCAAATATTTTATGTGAATAAAATGCACCGTTAACGATTTTGTCCCATAGACTATAATGTAACGGAATTATTTCGTGTGTCCCTGTAAATGTACTAGAAATGCTACACACTTCATTCCCAATACCGAACATTCTATGTTAAACCATAATAACATATAAAAATTAGATAGCAATCCAAGTATATTTACGAGATATAGAGTGCGGACATACGGGAAGCGGTTTCTATATTTTTACTTTTTTCTATCTCTAACAGAAGAAGGTATTGTAATCGAAATTTTTATCGAGTTCCAGTTTTCAACAGATTTAGACGTTTTAGGGGTCGATATCCCGAAAAACACGTTTTTACAAAACGTCTGTCTGTGCATGTGTGACTCTTTGTATCATAGAAAAGTGTATGAAGTTATGCATAGAATTGAATCATGTGGTTCAATTGCAACCTGCTATGGCCAGAAGGTCTCAGTTGAAATGGGGGATATTCCGCCGGAAGAGGGCGCTGTGATAACGATTTTTGAACGATTTTCTCGATTTTTTGCAGTTTAAGTAAAGAAATTATGAATATTTTCCGACGAAATTTTCTATTTAGATGTAATGTCATAGGCCGAGGTTTTTATAAAATTTGGGAGAAAATCGGCCTGAAGGTAGCATTGTGATAGCGAATTTAGATTTTTTTTTTATTTTGTGTCATCTGAAAGTGCATGAACTTGTGTACAGAATTGAACCAAACATCATATATACAGTTCTGACTTTGGAAGGCAGATCCCAGTTGTAAATAAGGATATTCCCCGGAAGGTGGCAGTGTAATAGTGATTTTTGTACTATTTTATCTATTTTTTACAGTTTAAGAGAAGAATTTATTAATATTTAACGACGCCATTTTATGTTTACTTTTATGTTTAATTGTCATTTTATGATACTATTATGTCGAGGTTTGTATAAAATTTTGAAAAAAAAATCGGCCTCAAGGTGGCGCTGTGATAGCGAATTTTTTTCGATTTTCGGGACGGGCGCGGTAGACGTTGAAAAAAAAAAAACCCCATACATAATCAACAGTTGTCCAATATAGGTTTAATTTGCTTATTGGTAATAAGGGAAATTTTTCACCTTTTTTTCTATATATATATTACCCGTTGAATAAACTTCCTTACAAAATTCCTCTTTCCTCCCATGCTTTTAAAACCTTTATTGGCAAAAAACTTGAAGTGTAATAAAAAAAAAATAATAACCGATCTGTTAACTACTAATTTAAAAAAAAAAAGTTTCTCCTTTTTAACACTTTCCAACATACTTGAAAAGTGTTTATGACTTCGGTTTGTCTGTCCGTCTATCCGATCTCTAACTCTCGTAAATATACTCGTATTGCCATGAATTTTTTTTACGTTATTGACGTTTACTATAGCATGATACCTATTGTAAATGAAGTTTGTAGCAGTATAGTTCATTTACAGGGACAGTCAAAAGTATTCCGTTACATTACGGCCAATGGGGAAAAATCGTTTTAAGTGCATTTTAATGACATTACACCCTTTCAAACATAATGAGACTGCATTTATGAAGTGCACTAAATATGTGTTCTATAGAATATGTGGTGGAAAGAATATTTATTATTCATTTACAGGACCACACAAAATAATTCCGTTACATAATGGTACAGGGAGAGGGGGAATTGTTGGCGGCGTATTTTAATTATGTTAAACTATTTTATAGATAATAAAATTGATATAAATTGCTGGGGTTTACTTCAAATTACTTCCTGTTTAATATAAAGTGCATAGCATTTACAGGAACACACAAAAGATTTCAGATACTATATTCTATACGAAGTATTGTACATTAGTGATGATTGCTGGAAGCGCATTCCTAGTTAGTTACGAATTTCGATTTTAAGTTTAACTAAATTTTGGAATAGTATGTGGTACGTATAAATGCTATAGGTCGTATACAGGGCTACAGAAAAAAATTCGTCAGTGTTACTGAGGATGAGCGTAAATTGCTTAATTTTTTTTATTTTTTATTTTTTATTTTTTTAATGAGCTTACGCATTTTGAAGCTGAACTATATTTAGCATACTAAAAGATGTTTTTAGAATATAGATAAAATGATATACAGGGCCACGCAAATAATTAATTCTATGGCCGTCTATAGATGATAATTTCTGGAAGTGTGATTTTAGTAGTTTTAAGAGTGTTTTAGTCTAAATTAAGTTTTAGATAAATATTTAAGGCAAGTATATAAAGGTAGTAGGTAATATATAGAACACAAAAGTATTAATATACAAAAGTATTAAATTATGTTTCCGTTTATTGGTATAAATTAGTGAAAGTGAAATTTCAACCTTCTTTTTTTTTTTCTAAACTAAATTATCGCATTTTATATATACCAACATATAGATCAAATACAGAGCTGTACAAAAGAATCGGAATACATATTTGCTGGAATACATATTATGGATCGTAATTACTGAAATCAGTTTTAAATGTTTTATGCATTTTCTAAAATGTTTACTTTGGAATCTTATTTGCCTTATTGCCCTAAATAACGATGTTTTGTTAAAGTGTTCTGGAAGTGTTGGAAAGTGTTTAATAATCTGTGCTTAACGCATGATTTTTTTTTCTTGTTTGTTTCTAAAATGCATAATTAAAAATATTACACCTTTGATGTATTAACATGTTTGAGATATAAGAAAGTTTTGGTATTGGCACATCCGACTAGTTGCAGAAAGATTTTGCAGTAGCAGCACTATAATTGATCATTTGGCAAGAATAAAAAATGTAAGATGCAAATAGCTATGAGATATCACAAACAAAAAATTCTGGGGTTCTTTTTAAATTACGATATTACACAGGAATTGATTTTCCAGAAAACGAAACGATCGAAATATAGCTAAATACAAAACAATAACGCCAAAATAAATAAATAAGTAAAATTGATTTAGTAGTTTCACAGAAAAAATATTTCAATATCAGCTGTTTTCCATAGATTTCGTAAGCGTCATTGCCTCTTTGAGCGGTATTATTTTGTCGATGAAATGATGAATCATAAAATTATGAATCAAGGTAGTTCTACTCACGCAAGAAAGAAATGATTTGTTTTCGGTAAAGTCAAAGCAGATTTTTTGTGGGTAGGCAAATGGAAATAGGTAGAAATGGCCTATTTTACCCGCAAAGGACAAAGTAAACCTTGCCTGTTATATACTGCTTAAAATTCTTCACATACAATTGGACATTTCTGTATAAATCAATAACTATGCTGTTAGAGCCAAATCTTGTTATTTAATTTCTGGTAACTTTTATGAAAACCCCGGTCACGTTGCCTTTAAATATTTATTCTATTTCAGTAATTTTTCTTTACGCATGGTAGTAATTAAACATACATTTCAAAAAACTAAATGAGCATGTTACAAATTCACACAACATGACACAATGATGCCAGAAATAGGCGATTCCAGTTGCCTATTTCTGAATATATTTCAAGTTGCATCATATTTCTGAGTCGCATTACATACTATCGATTTTTTTCTTATTTAATTTATAACCGACTTCCAAAATAGAAAGTTATACATATCGTTAGTATATATGAGTGTAAATAAAACTTTTTGCTAAGTATAACTATTAAATCGAAAGAAAATCGGCAATGTAAAGATGAACCAATGATTATAATACAATATAAAAATGTATATCCAATAATGCAAAATGCACAAATTGGAAAAAGTTAATATGAGGATAAAATTGAATAGTAAGCATTACAAAGAGTAAGAGTGGAAAAAACAGCAATTGTATACAAGAATAATTGAATTGAGAAAAGATAGAAATATGTATATATAAATGAATGTTTGGGCATAATTTCCTGAACAGCTTCTTCTGTTTTAATATACAGTGTGATTCATAAAGATAGAAACAATAGGGCCATTTCCTTAAATATTGACCCTAAACCCATACTTCTAATTGCAATGTTTCATAAAAAAGGTGCAAAATATGATGATATAAGTTGTAACTCCATGGGGGGGTCTATTTGAAAAAATACGAAAATGAAATTTTTATACGGCCCCCGTAGTAACGGGTAAAAATTCCAATTTGGAAAATTTCCCTATTCCATTCTTGAATTAAACATAAAAAATTGCATCTTGACATCTGCTAAATTCACAGAGATTTACCGTTTAAATAATTCGCCAGGTTTTAAGGGATTAGACACAAATTGAAATGCGTGTAATTCACGAAACAATGTTACTTTAAGGGGTCCCAGAAACATCTAAAAAATGCATTTATTGAGTTAGAATTTTGATTTTTTTTATGGTTAACCATATAATTTGCAAACAAAATCACATCCTAAAATTTCTCGTAAAGTTTATTATTATTATTTTTTTTTTTTGAAATGATTATTATTTTTTTTTAAAGCCGGGTAATTTAATATCGTTATAACTCGAAATATTATTTGTCGAATTTCAATATTTTTTTATTTAATTAAAGAGGAAAATATAATTGAAATTTTGTTTCCGGATTTTTTTAAACATAAAAAATATAAATTTGAAAAATGTAGTAACTTATTTAAAAAAACATATTTTCAAAATTAAATAGTTTTTCAGGTTTGCAGAAACAAAATTAATGTAACATAATGAAAAAAGACATGTTTGAAGTTTGCACCATTTTTCTTTATCAATTCTTGATTTATAACAATTTAAAGACGCGAAATGAGGAAAAAAAAGCATCATGCGGAAAAACGCATTTATAATTTTAAACAAAGATTGGCTACTAATAAAATGTTTGAATGCCTGTTAAAAAATTGCAGGTGAGTAAGTAACCATGTTTTTTAAGGACAGCCCCACAAAGCATGCACATTTCATACCTGTTTTACACAAATTAATCTTTTTCCTTTAATGTTCTCATCATATTGTTTACATAGGTGATGTATAAGCTTTATTTTTTAGATTACCTGTTTTCATTTTATTTTGAGGAGGTGGGAGTGCCATGACATTGGCTTAAACAAGTTGGATATTGCACGTCAACCGTGACAAATGAGGTGTGTTTGTACAATAATTAGTTTTATAAATATGTTTTGTACCGCATATTGTATTGAATGTACATTTTAGTACACTTCATACGTGAATATCAATTTCATTAGTTCGAAAGGCTGTAACATCATTAAAATGCGCTTGAAATATTTTTTTCCCATTGACCGTAATGTAAGGGACTGTCCCTGCAATTAAACTATACATCCGATTTTCATAAAATTTGAAATGTCTCTACAAAATTTTGCAACAATTATATATTTAAAATTTCAGACCATTCGGTTGGGTAGCTTTTGCTCTAGTTATATGCCGACGGACAGACAGACAGACAGACGGACCGAACGACGACTATAGGTGCTATGTATTTATATAATTACGAACGCACTTAAAAACGGCTCTAACGATGTTGACTAAATTTTATATCCTACCGTTTTATGTTTGAAAAGACCATTTGGCTAGGTAAAATGTTCGAGGAAATTCTTTGGAGTCACTACAGACCAATGCATTTCAGTGGGACTGAAGGTTGAAACAGTTATTAAGTTGTTGAATAGTTGGCAGTAAACAAAGTCGCAAACTTGGCAAAATTTCGCCAAATTTGGCGATATTTGGCGAAATATTGGCGACATTGACAAAATTTGTGCGGAGAAATCGACTTTCAAGATTACTAATGCCAAAACATATGCTTGGTGCGAAATGAAAGAATGTCGCCAAATTTGGTGATATTTGGTCACATTTTGGCGACATTTGACGATAAAAATTTTGCGTTCAGAATCTGAAGGTATTTTCTAGAAATTTCCAGTAGGAGCCGAGATACTTGATTCAATCAAATCGAGTCCATTTGACTAAGCGATTTTGACTAAATTTTGTATCCTGCTGTTTTGGGCTAAAAGACGAATAGGACTAGGACACATGTTCGAGAAAATTCAATTAGTGGGTAATTTTGGGGTCATTATGGGTCAATGCATCAAGGCTGAAACATTTATTAATTTGTTGAACAGTTGGCAGTAAATGAAGTCGCAAAGCTGGGAACGTTTCGACAAATTTGGAGAGATTTGGCAAAATATTGGCGAGATTTGGCGTGAAAATTTTCACTTTGAAGATTGCCAATTCCAAAAACACAAGCCTGGTGCTAAATGAAAAAATGTTCTCAAGTTTGCAACATTTCACCAAATTTTGTCGATATTTGGCGAAAAAATTGGATTTTACATTCTGAAGGAATTTCCTTGAACTTTCCTATACGAGCCGAGATACATGAATCAACCAAACAGAGTCCATTGAACGCTTTTAATTTTAACCTAGCATAGCTCGGTTTTCCCACGAACAATCTCCGAAATTATAACACAAGAAAGAAAAATCATACGTCAAACATAGGTTATGAAACATTTCTAACTTTTCTAGAATATTTCAACAAAACTTCGCCGTTTAATAAGATCAATAAGATAGCTAAGTTGACAATTTAGAAAATGCATAACAGATTTGAAAACCAGATTTCAGCCATTACCGTTCATTGCCGGAAAAAGTACTCCAATTCTTTTGTTCAGCCCTATTTGATCTATAAATTTGTATATATTCTATATAGTATGCTAAAATTTAGTTTCGTAAGAAAGTGCATAATAGGTTAAAAATTTCCTTTCAGCAATTTCTACTAATAGCAAACAAACTTGGATTCTTTTGTACAGCCCTGTATATTACCTACAAATTTTTATGCACGTCACATTAACCTAAAAATTAATTCAGGCTAAAACATGCTTAAAGCTTACTAAAATCAAACTTCCAGAAACTATCATCCATATGCAGCCCTATATCCAGTTCTTTACGGGGTTCTTTATATGATTTTATTTGTATTCTACAACTTGAAAATGCAGAACTCAATTAAAACCAGCTTTAAGCAGTTCAGCGACCATACAGAGTAAAGATTACGAATTATTTTGTGTAGCCCTGTGTATAATCTATAGCATTTATACACACCACGTAGTACTATGTAAAAGTTTCGTTGAACTTACAAACGCATACCATAACTGAAAACGCACTTTCAGCAATCGTCGCTAAGAGACAGTTGTAATACTGCAGATCAGCAACCATACAAAGTAACGCTTATGAATTATTTTGTGTAGCCCTGTATATAATCTATAGCATTTATACACACCACGTAGTACTATGTAAAAGTTTTGTTAAGGGGGTTCGGGACACAAAAATCTTCAAATTTTCAAATTTTTTTAAATTATTGAATTAAAAATTTCTCTGCCGTTTTCTGCTTAAAATGATGTTTAAATAATGTTTCTATCTTAATTAGAACAGGAAATATTAATTTTTTCGTATTGGTTTGTTTTCAAAATCTGCCTTTCAAGCTATGGTTGTCAAGGAAACGAGTTCTTGTGAAATTACGTTTTTCTTCATGATAGGTTTTTTCACCATTTCTCATATTTAAATTCTTATAACTGGAGAACCGTTAAAGATACAGGATTGAAACTCGGAACATATCTTTTTCAATTATTTTACTTTACTTTTGAGCCAGCATATTTGAAAAAAATATTTACTTTTGAAAATATGATTTTTTTAAAAAAGTTGCACCACTTTTTTTGTAATTTTTTCGTTAAATATTTTTAATTTTTTTAAAAATTAATATTTTTTAAAATCCTGGCTCTAAATTAAAATTTATATATTTTTGTTTATTTAAATGAAAAAGAATTGAAATTCTATAAATAATATTTCGAGTTATAACGATTTTAAACTACCCCACTTTTTTAACAAAATTTAAAATTTAATTTTTTTTAAAAAAATTATGGGAAGTTTAATCATGCGATTTTGTTTACAAATGATATGGTTAACCATCACAAAAAATTTCAAAATTTTAACTCAATAAATGAAAATTTTTTGAAAATGTGTCCCGGACCCCCTTAAACTTACAAAGGCATACCATAACTGAAAACGCACTTTCAGCAATCGTCGCTAAGAGACAGTTGTAATACTGCAGATCAGCAACCATACAAAGTAACGCTTATGAATTATTTTGTGTAGCCCTGTATATAATCTATAGCATTTATACACACCACGTAGTACTATGTAAAAGTTTCGTTAAACTTACTAACGCATACCATAATTGAGAACGCACTTTCAGCAATTGTCACTAAGAGATAGTTGTAAAACTGCAGATCAGCGACCATACAGAGTAACGCTTATGAATTCTTTTGTGCAGCCCTGTATCTAATCTATAGCATTTATACACACCACGTAGTACTATTTAAAAGTTTCGTTAAACTTACAAACGCATACCATAACTGAAAACGCACTTTCAGCAACTGTCGCTAAGAGACAGTTGCAATACTGTATCCGAAGTCTTTTCTGTGTTCCTATAAATGAACGATAAATGCTACGCACATCATTTTCCACAGCAAGTACCTTGTTGTAAATCTTGGCGATGTACATTAATTGCAATATATTTCAAATAGTGTGACATAAATAAGATACGCTGCAAACAGTTTTTCCCTATAGACCATTATGTAACGGAAATCTTTTTGGGACTCTGTAAATTAATGATAAATGTTTGCACATCATACTCCACAGCAAGTATTTTGTAGTAAACCTCAGTGATGCGTATCAATTTCAATATATTTCAAATAGTGTAACATAATTAAGATATCAGAAGTAAATTTCCAACTGGGCGAAAAATGTCCGGACCAGGATTCGAACCAGGAATCTCCTGGCTGAAGCCGCCAGCGCTGTATCATCTGAGCTATCCCGAACGAATCTGGTGGATCTTTCTCACCCAGCTAACCTTAATGATTATAGCATCTGGTCTGAAAATGGTTTAGCTCAACGGAATAAATCACAGGTAATCGAACTCCAGAAATCGCTGGATAGTATCCAGCGATTTCTGGAGTTCCATTACCTGTGATTTATTCTGCTGTATCCAGCGATTTCTGGAGTTCCATTACCTGTGATTTATTCTGCTGTATCCAGCGATTTCTGGAGTTCCATTACCTGTGATTTATTCTGTTGAGCTGAACCAGGTTTCAGACCAGATGCTATAATCATTAAGGTTAACTGGGTGAGAAAGATCCACCAGATTCGTTCGGGATAGCTCAGAGGGTAGAGCGCAGGCGGCTTCAGCCAGGAGATTCCTGGTTCGAATCCTGGTCCGGACATTTTTCGCCCAGTTGGAAATTTACTTCTAATATGATTTATTTACCAATTAAAATAATTGCATTAAAATTAATTTAGTATAATTAAGATAAGCTGCAAACAATTTTTTCCCATAGACCATTATGTAACGGAAATCTTCTGTGTGACTCTGTAAATTAATAATAAATACTTTGCACATCATATTCTACAGAATGCATGTTTTAGAGCACTTCAAAAACATGTAACAACTTCATTATCTTTGAAATAGTGTAACATCATTAAAATGCTCTTAAAATGATTTTTTTCCATTGATCGTAATGTAACGGAATACTTTTGACTCTTCTTGCAAAAGATCTACAAATGCTATACACTTAATTTGCAATAGCGATCGTAGATTGTAAACATTACTAATATATAGTAACAGTAAACATGTTTTATAGACAAACATGATAAATTATCAGCATTGACATTAACATTTAAATTAATATTATTGTGTTAATCTTGCATTTATAAATTCAATTATATAGCTGAAGATGTTTTCATTGAGAATGAATTGCATCCTACAATTGAAATTACAGGTCAATCCGAGTATATTCACCAGATTTAGAGAACGGCCAGACGGCCATATAATATACTTTCGAGATTTAAAGGATAATTTATAAAATCAAAGTTTCTTTTGTAGCCACTGATTTTCGGAAAATGTTTTGATCAGTTTTTATAGTGTATTATTTCAGATTTTCTCAGACCCGAATATCGGTTTTTAGGATGCAATTCATTCTCAATGAAAACATCTTCAGCTATGTAATTGAATTCATAAATGCAAGATTAACAGAATAATATTAATTTAAATGTTAATGTCAATGCTGATAATTTATCATGCTTGTCTATAAAACATGTTTACTTGAGAATAGATAGCATCCATAAAACCCATCTTCCGGTTTCAGGAAACTGATTAATGTAATATAATAAAAAGAAAAGTACTCATTTAAACTGATGGCATTGAGCTCAGAGGCTATTCACACTAATTGTATGCTATGCTTTTATTTCAAAGAATAATGTCCCTCGAAAAATAAAGAAATCGACAAAAAAAACAAAACAAAAAAATATTTAGCTAAATTAAAGGGGAAGATTAGCTCCCCCATTTGCTCCCTTTATACTTAACCAGTGAAACTCCAAATTTAATCAGGAAAGCGCCTTATCAGAATAAACCAGTAAACCAAATTGGAAGCAAATCGGATAAGTCTGCATTAAAAACTCATTTATCAAAATTAAGGGGGATTAACCCCGTGCCCCCCCCCCCAGTTTATACTTAAGCAATGAACCACCAAAACTAATCAGGGAAGCGTTTATCTGAATAAACTTATATCCAAAATTTGAAGCAAATCGGATATTTCTATCAAGAATTATCGCGTTACGTACATACATACGTACGCACATACAGGACCTGCGGACACATTAGCTCTCTGGCTTTGATAGCCTGTGAGCAAAAAACTACTCGGAAATGTTTCCTAAACTGAGTGGCAGCAAAAAAAGACCGTTTTTATAAATGATTCTTTGATTCTGGAAAATACAGATTATCCCCAAAACAGGCATACGCTGTTTAACAGGTCGGAACTTTCTGATTTTTCTTTCTTTTTAGAGTATAATTAATTGGAAATAATGGGTGGAATAATGAAAAAAACAAAATTTATCTTATAATGCTATTGAAAGTATGAATATGCAGTAGGAGTACAAAGAGAATATCGCAGGGAGTTTGAGGCAGATCCAACTACGCGACTTACAATGAATCGGATAAAAGTTTGAGACGAATGGAACTGTTCAGGAGGTTTCTAAACAAAGTTCCGGAAGACCAAGAACATCAACGAGCTTCACATGACAAGAAAGAGTAGGGTAAACGCACCGGTATTGGGCCACGTACCTGTTGTGGGCCACTAACTTTCAAAGTTTAAAAACAAGCTCACAATCAATTTCAGAAAAACGACTGAAAGAAATCCGATTATTTAAAGTCCTTAAATGTTAACTTTCAACTTTCCATAAACAGTTTGGAATAATTGTTATTTTTCTGTAAATTGTTTATCTTCTGGAATGTCTTCAAACACAGATTTTTTGGCAAATTCTTAGTGATTTCTTTAAGAGATAAGGTTTTATCTAAAGCGTTGTTTCTTTAATATTATGTTTTATTTTGAATTAAAGTGCCGTTGATATACTCGATTACATTGTAAATAATTTGTTAGATTAGCTGAAAACTTAAAAATTGAAAATTATATTGATTCTAAGGGGTAGTCCACTTCTGGATCACAATTTCTTAAATTGTACCAATAGTGGGCATGGTGGCCCACTACTGGAGCACATGCCAAAAATTTTTTTTAATGTTTAAATTATTTTAATTAAGTATTTTTTGAGGTTCTAAGACTTTGTATATAATTTATTTAGTATTTTGTTCATCAGAACCAGTAGTGGGCCAGGGGCCCACTACTGGTGCACAAGTGGCCCACTTCTGGAGCAGCGAAAATGCAACTTCACTAAGCTATCAAACACATGATTATTAAAAGAAATTAATATATAAATTAATTTATACTTCAAAGGTTCAATACTCAATAAAGGTTCAAATTTTTTAGCCATATGCATTGCATAGCCCAAGCATTGCATAGTCCAAGCATTGCATAGAAAAACCTGTAGTGTTATTTATGGATGGGCATACTTCTCACATGTCTTTGAATCTAAGAATCTTCTATTCGGCTTATGGAGTTGAAATGGTAGCTTTGCCTCCAAATTCCACATACCTAATGCAACCAATGAACATTTCTGTTTTCCATACTCTTAAAAGTGCTTAGCAACAGGAAGTAGTGCACTTCAGAATAACTCATGAAGGCAAACAGATGCAGAAACATGAGTTTCCACCAGTCCTAAAATCAGCACTTGATCGTTCATCTCCTGCAACTAGTGTGAATGGATTCAAAGCAAGTGGACTAGTTCCATTGGATCTAAAGAAAGTAAATGTTGAATCCACACTAACATAAAAAATGTGATAATATCACCAATAAAGGAGAGAGAAATGGCTTCTTTCTTGGAAGTTCTTGAAGATAAAACTGGAGAAGAAAAACAAAATCTTTCTCAGAAAATAAAGGCAAATTGAAAGGTCCTGTGGAGCAAACAGATCTTTACTACTTATGGTTGGAGATAAAGGAGACTGAACATGGAACTAATTTCTCAGGTAATCTATCGCAAAACAATTTGGGTATAAAACACTTTAGTATATATTTTTTACTATTATTTATTCCATTTTTACATTTTACTTGTTATACGGTACACCAGTCATATCTGTTGAGGCGGCGTACACTGAATAGCCTATTGACACTGTTGATACTGAAACTATTGATCAGGAGCAAAGAGCAATTGTTGAAGATGCTGAGGTGAACCTTTTCATTCAAGAAGAATCAACTGAGACTGGGAGTCATTCAGTGCTTTCAAATGGTGGGCCATCTAGAAATGTACCATCTCTCTTCAAAAGAGTTCTATTTTGGCCAGAAGGTGGAGATAACACAAAGAAAAAGAGTAAAAGAGAGAAAATTCCTGCAGTTGTGGCTTCTCCCTAAATGCTTCAATATTATAAGAATAGAGAAGGCCTTAAAAATGCTAAAGATGCAGAAAAAGAAAAAAAAACTGAAAGAGAAAAAAGAAAAATTCAAAAGGAAGAGTTAAAAAAATAGCCGATGGGAAAAAAGGAGAGTCAGGAAATTATCGCCCCAGTCTGATTCCTCTCTTTTATTGTAAGTTTCAACCTAAAGTACTCTTTGTAATAAATTGACTATAAACCCCTCTCACATTTTGAGAACTTTTTTGTTTTTGGATAAATCATTTTGTTTTGCAGTCATTTCAGCTTTTAATTATCCTGTTTATTATATTTGTCTTATTATTTATCACCACTGCGAAATAACAAATTGGGCTGATTTTTTTTTTAAAGTTACAAAATACAACAGACTGTTATTTAGAGAAAACAAAACTATGCATTTTGATTTTAAAAAAAGTTGCTAAATTGTCTACTATTATTGTGTATAAAAACTGATATATTTTTTTTTCAACCATTTGTATCATTCTGGTACAAAAAAAAAAAAAAAAAAAAAGAAAAGAAAAGGAATTTTAATGTCAGAAATCGCTGAAAATTCATAAAATTCATTGTAGCACATTTCAGAAAGCCTTGATCACAGAATATGGGAATATTTACTGTTTAACAAGTGAAAGCATATAAGTAGATTTTCTAAATATAACTTATAGATCACAAAAATTAAATTACGTAACATTAAGAAAATGCAACTATTTTGATGGAAATGGATTTTCACATGATGAAAAACATATGAAATAGTTCAGCAATTAAAATTATAACTCTAAAACTAAGCTTCTTGGGAATTAGCTATATTTAAACGATACGAAAGGACACCCTGTATATAATCTAAAAAAATTATTTCCAAGCTTGAGGGACATTAGCTTTTATGTGAAGTGAGATAAAATTAAAATTGATTTACAGAACTGAAGTTGAGGCCCCTTATCTGTAGATTTACTAGTGAGATTATTTTACGTAATCATCTAAACTTCTATGCATGCTTTCATTATTGTGAACATCCTATTCTATAACTGTAAAAAAAAGTTTAACTTCAGTATTTTCACACTAAACTCAAAACTGGAGTGGCCCACTTCTGGGGAGCCCACTACTGGTGCATCAAAAATTTACTATGCCCACTACTGGAGCATCGAGGAAGGTAACTGTTTTTATTTTTCATTTTTTCCAAATAATATATTTTGAAACTTTGAATGTTTATTCCGATACATGAAGGTTAGGACTACGTTAAAAATATATATATCATTTGGAATTCATAAATAGTTTAATAATAACAAGATAAATGTCCTTAAGTGGCCCACTACCGGTGCATTTACCCTACCGGAAAATGACCGCGAAACATCCAAAAAATCTGTAAGACAAACAAGTCGTGAAATTGGCATCATCCAATCAAGCATCCATCACATTTTAAGGGGGTCCTGGGCACATTTTAAAATAATTTCTATTTATTGAGTTAAATTTCTGAATTTTTTGTGATGGTTAACCATACCATTTGTAAACAAAATCACATGATAAAACATCTCATAATAATAGAAAAAATTTAATTTAATAGTAAAAAATGGGATAATTTAAAATCGTTATAACTCGAAATATTATTTATAGAATTTCAATTTTTTTTTTCATTTAAATAAACAGAAATATATAAGTTTTAATTTTGATTCAACATTTAAAAAAATATTAATAAAAAAAATTAAAAATATTTAAAGTAAAAAAAAATGATGCAACATTTAAAAAAAATCATATTTTCAAAAGTAACTTTTTTTACAAATTTGCTAAATCGAAATTAAAGTAAAACAATTGAAAAGACATGTTCCAAATTTGAACCATTTATCGTTAACGGTTCTTGACTTATAAAAATTTAAATATAAGAAATGGTGAAAAAACCCTTCATGAAGAAAAAGGCATTTTTACAAGAAGTGGTTTCCATGACAGCCATTGCTTGAAAGCTAGATTTTGAAAACAAACCAAAACGAAAAAATTAATATTTCTTGTTCTAATTAAGATTGAAGCATGATTTAAACATCATTTTAAGCAGAAAAAAAACAGGGAATTTTTTAATGAAATAAAATCTTTTTACAAAATTTGAAGATTTTTGTGTCCCTGACCCCCTTCAGATGTTGTAAATGGAAAAGTTACATTCCGGCAATGGTATATGCTATCAATGAACACTGTCAGAAAAACTCGTCTATATACACAAAATTATTCCTATTTTTTTAACAAATAATTTCCGTACTCCTAGAAAACACGTTTTATTTGTAAAATCTTCCCGATAATCTGGAAAAGAGGGAGAAGTTCCGATCTAGCACGCATGCGTATTTGTTCTATTAATACAAAATTCGAATTCCTTTTAAAAACGTAAAACCAAAAGGGTCAACCATTTCAAGTGGTCCAGCACTGGTTGCTTGGCCATTTTAAAAAAAAAATCTGAAATTTTTTTGTACAACCATAACATGATGGAAGTTCAAAATGACTATTATTTTAATTTTATTAATTTTTGTTTGTGCATGGCGGTCATCTTTGTTTCATCGTCTGCAGCAATTTTCTCACATGAAGGGTTTACGGAACTGTAAATAACTCATTGTTTATTTCTCCAATTCAAGTGCGGATTAAAGCAATTTGTCCAGAATATATTGGGCTAAAAACTTTTTAGTAGAGTAGTTTCCGAAAATAAACCCTTATTGGGAAATTTCAGCATAAAGTTTCAGTTTTTTTTTTCAAAATTTGTCCCTTCACAAGAGGAAATTTTTCTAGCAAGGAGAACTGTCAGCATGACTTTTTTTTTTTTTTTTTTTTTTTTTTTTTTTTTTTTTTTTTTACAAATAGGCCGAAAGTGCTTGTACTCACACGCCATGTTCCAGATCTGGGACTCTTGCTTTCTCTTCGCTAAAAAAATTTCAAATTTTTCAAAAATCGTACTTTTGAGGCTTTGATATATCTGATGGGGCATGAGATAAAAGTCTGAAGTTCTGGTTTCTGACAATATTTTATGGCAGTGTTATGCACAAATAATTTCAAGATGGAGATTTGACTACAAACTGAGATATGGCAAGGGAAACATGTCAAAACAATACTGCCAAACTATTGCTTTGTTGTAGTCACAGGTAAGTAATTATCTCAGAGTGCCATTTAAATTTATTTATTTTTATTATCTTTAAATAATAGTAACAGAAAATAAAGCCTTTTGCAAAGCTTAGGAATTAATTAAAAAAATAATTATGCATAAGACCTACAATTTGTATGGTTTCAGTAATTTTTGTTGTAAGTAATTTTAGTAACTAAAAGAAACCTCGGCACTTTTACATAAAGAAAGAAAATATTTTTATACAAGACCTGAGACAAAAACAGAATAGGGGAAGAGAAAAGCTGTTAATGTTGACATACTTGTTCAGACATGATCAAACGTACCAAAACACATTCCTGCTTGTTGGTTTAAAAACTACAATTTTAATGCTGCTTGCCAGTCCCTGAAACTTGTTCCTACCATAAGTATGTTCCTATAAATGAAACATTTATACGATGTTACCATGCATCAGCCTCAAGTAATTTTCAGAAAGTAAAGATATCCAAAGCCCTTTCAAAATTTATCTTGCAGATAAATGACATTGTTGCATGCTAAGACCTAAGCTAGGAATTATTAATGAAGTGAGACTTGAACAGAGTGATTTCAGTGTTCATTTCTATGAGCCAGCAGGGCCAAGAAGTTCAATCAATTTATCAAGAGATGACATGACTTGGTTCCTGCAAATAAAATTTTGAGAAAGATCACCAATATGGAACTGACAGAAAGTAACTGGTCGAACTCATAACATCTCGACTAAATTCTGTGAAGATATTTCTCAGATCTTTGTTGAACATATATAGTGTCTTAGTAAATGAAATATTTGTTATTACACTGTTTTCAACAAACCATATTTCGTCGTGTACCATAAAATACCATCAGAAGCCATAATTTCAGATTTTTATCTCGTGCCCGACCAGAGATATCAGAGCCTCAAATGTGAGATTTTTGACATTTTTGAAAAATTTGGGATTTTTTTAGCGAAGCGAAAGCAAGTCCCAAATCTGGAACTTGGCGTGTAAGTACAAGTAATTTCGTCGTATTTGAAAAAAAAAAATAAATAAAAATAAATAAAAGTCATTTTGACAGTTTCCCTTGCTAGAAAAAATTCCTCTTGTAAATGGACAAATTTTAGAAAAAAAAAACTGAAACTTTATGCTGAAATTTCACCAATATAAGTATGTTAACATTAAATGCTTTTCTCTTTCCCTTTTCTGTTTTTGTCTCAGGACTTGAATAAAAATATTTTTTTTTCTTTATGAAAAAGTGCTGAGGTTTCCTTTAGTTACTAAAATTACTTACAACAAAAATTACTTAAACCATACAAAATGCAGGCCTTAGGCATAATTATTTTTTTAATTAAATTCTAAGATTTGCAAAAGACTATTTTCTGTTACTTTATTTAAAGATAATAAAAAATATATATATATTTAAATGACACTCTGAGATAAATACTTACCTGTGACGACAACAAATCAATAGTTTGGCAGTATTGTTTTGGCATGTTGCCCTTGCCATATCTCAGCTTGTAGTCAAATCTCCCTCCCGAAATTTTTGTGATTAACACTACCATAAAATACTGTCGGAAAGTACAAGTACTTTCGGCCTATTTGTAAAACAAATTATGTCATGTTGACAGTTTTCCTTGCTAGAAAATTTTCCCCTTATAAACGGACAAATTTTGGAGAAAAAAACCTGAAACTTTATGATGAAATTTCACCAATAAGGATTTATTTTCGGAAACTACTCTATTACCATATTTTTAGCCCAATGTATTTTGTATAAATTGGTTTAATCTGCACTGGAATTGGAGAAATATACGATGAGTTGTTTACAATTCCGTAAACCCTTCATGTTTAGAAAATTGCTGCGGACGATGAAACAAAGATGGCCGCCATTCACAAACAAAAATTAATAAAATTAAAATACTAGTCATTTTGAACTTCTGTCATGTTAGGGTTGTTGTACAAAAAATTTCAGATTTTTTAAAAATAGTCAAGCAACTAAAAATGATTTTCTGGACCACATGAAATGGATTGACCCAAAAATTCTATAAATTAAGATTTCTAATTTAATTAAATCAAATTTAAAAAAAATCTAAACCAACAACAAATAAAAGAAACGTTTTTGAATTTAAAAATAAATAACAATTAATTTTCTCATTCATTTAAAAGTATTTACGATTTATTTTTTAAAGTTGTAAAAAAAAAAATATTCGCATTTAAAATATGTTTTAAATGAACACATTTAAAATACATATTTATGTAATTTAAAATATCAAATAGGAAAAAATCGATTTTTCCCAAGAAAAAAAAAATATTTTTCGCATAAAATTGAAATATTTATATTTTACATCTAGCAATCTACATAAAATTTGTTATCCTATTTTAATACTAAAGTATTAAAACCCCAGCCAGAATCTCATTAAAGACGAAATCTTCGAAATTAATATCAAAATTCAAAGCTTTTTAAGAAATTAATCAAGCCATACCCATCTGACGCAAATATATTTACTACTTTAAGCTGTTCCACTACTCTACAAATATAGCCGAGTAGTTAGAGTACTGGTCTCGTAACACTAAGGTAACTTGTTCAATCCCAAGGTCAACAGCTTTTATTTATCCCTATTTACTTCAATTGACGTATATTTTACACTGGCTGTTAAAATCTAACGTCCACCCAAATAATCAGGGATCTCTTTGCCTGCTGTGAACCCCACCAGAGTAAGATCGGCAAGCTCAGAGGTGAGAATAAGATGGCCAAACTACGCAGGAACTCCAAATGCTTGTTTGACTCGTTTTCCAATGTTTTGTGATCAACTCATAAAACTGCTACAGAAAGCAGTGGAGAAAGCAGTAATCTAGGCTTATCAGTTCAATGAAAGGGGGGAGGGGGGGTGATATAAAGAAAAACTTACTAAGACAAAATTGAAAAAGACAGGGGAATTTTTCGTTTTAAGCAGGTTTTTGTCATAACATGTAGCGCAATTCTAATACAATGAAATCTGCTTAGACGGAATCACATGGGAGCAAATGAATTCCGTTTTAGACAGATTCCGGTCTTACAATAAAGGTGCAGATTCCCAAAATCTCGAAGGGCCCAGTGGCTTCTAAACCCAAAAAATCCAGTGACCACATTGTGAAACAAATGAATAAAAAAAAATAGTGTTTATGAGGGGGGGGGGGGGGGGGGACTAAAAAAAAACCCTCAGGAGTTCAAAACGAAATATTTGAAATTGGATGTATGACATGTATGTACATGGGTAATGATATTAAATGAGACGAAGGATTACTAGTTTTTGAATATTTAGCAACATGTAATGAGCTGACCGCCTATGAAAAAAAAAAAAAACATGTAATTTTTTTCTTTTTGATCTTAGTTCAGTTTATATATGTTTTTGCACTAAACATGTAACAATTTGTTCGCGTGACCTTAATTGATTTATGTACTTGAAACTATAGTATATAATTTATTTAATAAATATTTCAACATTAAAACAAAAATTCAATATTTTAATTTTTAATATTTGATATAAAAAGGTTAATTCTAAATTAGAATCTAAAGTGTGTAATATGACTGAATGAATTTATTATGGCTGTTGCGATTCATTACTATGAATTTTCAAATTAATAAACAATAGTGCCAATTTTGAGTAATATTTCAAATGAAAATATGACTATTTCGATAAGTGCAAAAGCTATTTAAAAATATATATATATATCAAAATTGGTGTTTTGAAGCAATTTTTCAGCACAGACAAAGCGAAAAAAAGGTCCCCATGAGACATTAATCACACATGACATAAACCAAAATGAAATTGCAATGCATTTATCGAACAATAAAAAACGACATTCCATTCCAAAGTACAATCTGCTAATTTCATGCTTTATGTTTAAGAATGAGTTTGCAAATGTCAGAAAATTTGTCACTGTAAAACGAATTTTTTTAGGAAAGGGGGAGCGTATGTTTGGTCGGGTTGATTTTTGACGGCCGATTTATCTACTCGAGGGATAGGCCCGAGGGAGAGTGCCCTGTGTGGGAATCTTTCTAAGGGAGCCTAACCCGTATTTACGCTTGGAAATCCAAGGTTCGATGAAAACCACGAAAACTCCGAACGATTAGGCCGACGGGCGCGATTGAGTTCGAACCCAGCATCCCCCGTCTACTAGCTTCGAGAGCAGAACCTCTCGGCCACTGGTGGGGCGGGGGGTGGAGATTAAGTATAATCTACTTTTAAGTATACTGTTGTACAGGGCTTGCCTTCACCTTAAAGTTAAAATAAAACGGAATTTAGATCTCGTTAGATGCAGGGCATAGTACAAACCTTTTTAAGACCCAATTTATTTAATTCTTTATTATGTTTTTCATGTAGAAAAAAACGTTTTTTAGTCTCATCGGAGGTCCCTATAATTGCGGGGCCAGGCTGCATTACACCTGCCACATCCCTTTTCTGGTGTCCTTTTTTTTTTTGTATTACAGAATATGTGAAAATATACCCATAACAGTATGTGTTTACCTAAAAGTGCGAATTACATGAAAAAATATTTTTATATATTAAATACTCGTAAGAATCGTTAAAACATTTGCAATTCTAGACTTCGGGTAACCTTTTTCAAAAAAGCAATGAACACATTAATTTCAAAATTTTTATGCCTCCTGAAAATTCATCATAAAAGAATAATAAGCATCAAATACATATTAAAAATAAAGTAAAATATATATTGTGGCGAATTTTGAAAATCATTGAAATATTTTTACGATTTATCTTCGCAATTTTTATGCTGTTCTAAAAAGATTTTTTATGTGTAAAGAAACAAAATAAACTTAATACGCATTAAAATTTTCAATCGGGAAAAGAATAAAAAAAGGAAAATTTTCAAAATCCATACGATACAATACAGTGTTCACATATTCAAGATTAAAAAGATGACGTGACATTAGCAGCAAATATAAAAGGCAAGTTCTGGGATATTTACTCATTGTTAATTTAAAATGCCTTATCACATATGAACAGCTACTTTGAAATTTTCATTTAAGTATGTTCTCAAATCCAAATTTGTCTACTTTCTGACGCATTTTTTAATTCATTTTGTTCGCAAACGCATGAAATTGGCAGTTGCTCTTTGTCAAAAACTATGCAATCAAATAGTGTTTTTCCTTTTTTAAAAATCTATTTTTTATCATTTCCTAGCATGTCCAATTTCTATTTTTTCTATTTCATTACATTTTTCATTATTATTTAATTATTTATTTTTCAGCCTGGAATAAAATTTATTTTACCAATGACCATCTGTTTTTGTTCTCTGACTGACACCCAGAAATCCCAAATGACTGAAATGTTTTGCTCAATGTTTAACTTTTTGCCTTTTCAATTTGTAGTTATATTCATAGTATGATGAAATTATAAATATTAGTGTCTTTATTTGGAAAAACGCGCGAAAATATAATTTGATAAAATTACAACTTTATTAAAACGTGGTAACTTGACTTTGAGTTGTCATCTTTCACAATTTGTCCACCCGTCAAAGAAAAACAAACTGGCCGTGCCATTTTACTAAAATCGTTTTGAGCCCACTCAATATTTTTGAAAATTTGGAGTCACTGTTATGTGTGATTCATGTCTCATGGGGACCTTTTTTTCGCTTTGTCTGTGCTGAAAAATTGCTTCAAAACACCAATTTTGATATATATATATTTTTAAAATAGCTTTTGCACTTATCGAAATAGTCATATTTTCATTTGAAATATTGCTCAAAATTCGCACTATTGTTTATTAATTTGAAAATTCATAGTAATGAATCGCAACAGCACTTTAGATTTTAATTTAGAATAAACCTTTTTATATCAAATGTTAAAAATTAAAATATTGAATTTTTGTTTTAATGTTGAAATATTTATTAAATTATATACTATAGTTTCAAGTACATAAATCAATTAAGGTCACGCGAACAAATTGTTACATGTTTAGTGCAAAAACATATATAAACTGAACTAAGATCAAAAAGAAAAAAATTACATGTTTTTTTTTCATAGGCGGTCAGCTCATTACATGTTGCTAAATATTCAAAAACTAGTAATCCTTTGTCTCATTTAATATCATTACCCATGTACATACATGTCATACATCCAATTTCAAATATTTCGTTTTGAACTCCTGAGGGTTTTTTTTTAGTCCCCCCCCCCCTTATAAACACTATTTTTTTTTATTCATTTGTTTCACAATGTGGTCACTGGATTTTTTGGGTTTAGAAGCCACTGGGCCCTTCGAGATTTTGGGAATCTGCACCTTTATTGTAAGACCGGAATCTGTCTAAAACGGAATTCGTTTGGTCCCATGTGATTCCGCCCAAGCAGATTTCATTGTATTAGAATTGCGCTACCTGTTATGACAAAAACCTGCTTAAAACGAAAAATTCCCCTGTCTTTTTCATTTTTGTCTTAGTAAGTTTTTCTTTATATCCCCCCCCCCCTTTCATTGAACTGATAAGCCTAGATTACTGCTTTCTCCACCGCTTTCTGTAGCAGTTTTATGAGTTGATCACAAAACATTGGAAAACGAGTCAAACAAGCATTTGGAGTTCCTGCGTAGTTTGGTCATCTTATTCTGACCTCTGAGCTTGCCGATCTTACTCTGGTGGGGTTCACACCAGGCAAAAATATCCCGGATTGGTTGGGTGGACGTTAGATTTTAACAGCCAGTATATTTTACCTTCTGTAACGGAGAAAAAAGAAAAGGATATTCGTTTGTTAACGGAAAAATCCTGGTGGCACTGCTGCCAGGAAAATTTCCGTGAATTGAAGAACATATTTCTTAGAGTGAGGATGATCCGGACCGAAGAAAACAATTTTGTAATTGGTGTATACATATATATTTTTTGGCACGCCTGTATATTGGTTTCCGAGGTTTTTAAAGATAAAGAAGTAACTCGGATGAGATTATTATATATGTTCGTTTATGGTTATATTATAATTTCCTATATTAAGAAATACCTTTTTTTTTACAGTGTCTATATACACTGTAAAATAATTTATATACAGGGTGTATCTGAAATGCTTCAACAAACTTAGGGGGATGATAGTACTCATCAAGACGAACAAAAAATGCAATGGAACATGGGGTCGCAAACCACTTATTGAGTCACAAATACAGGGTGTTTCACCCTAACTGAAGTCGGCTTGTCGGTAAGAATTTTGCGAAAAATTAAAATATTACAATAAAAATGTAACGATATGTACCTTATTTTGTATGAAATGTTATAAAATCATAAAAAAGTTCTGGAAAAACAGGGTACTCACACAATCGACGATACCGTATGAACTGATCATCACAGCCCAAAATTGGGAGCGTCCAATGCATACTGCTGAAACGTATAATGGAAAATTCGACCACTTTTTTGTGATATTATCACATTTCATACAAAAGAAGGTAGCTATCGTTACATTTTTATTGCAATATTTTAATTTTTCGCAAAATTATTACCGACAAGCTGACTTCAGTTAGGGTGAAACAATCTGTATTTCTGATTCAATAAGTGGTTTGCGACCCCATGTTCCATTGCATTTTTTGTTCGTCTTGATGAGTACTATCATCCCCCGAAGTTTGTTGAAGCATTTCAGATACGCTCTGTATATATATACTGATGATTGTATGTGAAATTTCTTCCTTTCAAAGGGAAACTTTTTGTTCTGATTGGAAATTGTAATTTTACTAGAATCAGCAGAAAATTTTCCATTTATCCTTACTCACTGAATGTTAAAGAAAAAAAAAAAATCTTTACAAGAGGACTAACGGAAATGTTTCTTTTCTGTTGAGTGGAAACGGAAAATATCTAGTTAAATTTCCCCAATTGATGTTTTGGTCTTTAACAAAGTCGTTGGATGTGGCCAGATCGTGTAGAGTACTGAGCAAACTGAGCATTTATCTCTAATGGCGAGCAAAGATGTTCGAATCCCAATGAGGGCAAGGCGTTAAAAAATGGGTGTGGTAATATGCAATACAAATACCTGTTCTCTATAAGTACGTATCATATAATTATTATGTAGATTTGTTTTAATATTGCGCTATTGCTCATACTTATTTGGTAAAACAGAAATTTTATTTTTGAATAGCGGAAAATATCTATCTTGAAAACAGCGGAATACCAAAAGAGAAGTTTTGTGAAAAAAACGCAGAACAGACGGCAACTTGGCTGCCAGTACATTTACGTTTTTTCGAGATTTTTATTTTACACCGTATGTGCTTACAAATATACGAATATATATATACTTTACATTTTACTTTTAACTGTTAACTTTTGTAAAAATTGACGAAAATAGGCATCTTAACATTTATAGTATTATTATTATGTTTTTTTACAAAGACACGCCAAAAATTCGAATTTATTATCGTTTGATAAGAGTCAAAATGAACGATATTGGCAACAATGTGATTTAAAATTTACGTCGATTAGAGTCTTACATGGGTCGGGTAATCTGATTTTATCTAAATCCGGCCAAACTCACGGTTCTGGGCGGGATCGGTATGGCATTAATTGTTTTCTTTGAGGCTCGGGTTTTGGCAGGGTTGATTCTACTGTTTTCCTTTTCGGATCAAATTTTGACGCTAATGAGCGGTTTCTGGTAACCCGTTTTTTTTTTTTTTTTTTCGAAAGAAAATCTGCAATATTGATTTAGATGGGAAAACCGCTGGAGTCACGTGATTCTCATTTCGCACACCTTCATTAGTGCATTCGAGCATCACGTGACTCCAGCGGTCTGTAAAAAAAGAAGAATCAGACCTACCGCGGTAGCCTGTCTTTTTCGTTAGCCTCGAAATGAGGATATATGTGTTCATTTTTCTGCATAAAGATAAAATTTATTTTAGAGATAAAATTATACAGTATTTTTGATAATTGCATTAAAATATGGATTAACTTTTTTCTGTTCGGATGAATTTCGCGTTGAAGTGCGTTTGTTTCGGTTATGGTTATACCCAACCTGTGCAGGATTCTAATGTGGATAACAATAAAGGGTTTCCACAAAAACCCAAAGGTAAGGAAGGAACGATCTGTTGAACCAGGTTTTATTTTATTCGAAAAAATTACTTATTGCCATTTTATTAAATTCTATCTTCTGTTTTCTTACCCGAAAAAAGCAGTCTGGAACTTTACTTTTCTTTGCAATAATTCCAATTCTTTCAAATTTTCAGAAGTAAAAAAAAAAAAAAAAAAAAAAAAAAAAAAAGATTTCTTTACTGTGGTTAAAAATATTGGTGTGTCAACTAGGATGTTAGCAATTGCTTCTTTCCAATTTTTCAGAAGTAAAAATAAATAAATAAATAAATAAATAAATAAAAAATAAATAAAAAATGTCGGCAATTGTGGAACAGATGTCATATTCGCCCCATATTGGCGCGATTTTTTTCGGTTGCCAATTTGGCGAAAACATCAACAGCATAAACAACATAATCCGGGTTACCACATCAAGCCCTTTAGCGCAAGTTAAGTACCCGTTGCCTATATGATATTGGCGACAGAAAAAAATCGCGCCAATATGGGGCGAATATGACATCTGTACCGCAATTGTATGCTGAACGTGCAAATGTGGTGGGTTCGTACTATAGCTAGTTTTATAAATATTCAGATCTTGGTGCAATAGCTGTTGCATGTTATGCAAAAATGCATGAATACAAAATTTATTGCGATTCTATATATTAAATTCAGTAATACGGAAACAATAGGACTCCATCTTAAGTTGGACTTAATCACCATGGCTACCTAAAATCATTACCTATCATGGGATATCATTGAATTCATTACGCATGATAGGCTTAAGGGGGTCCGGGACACAAAAATCTGCAAATTCTGCAAAAACATTTTATTTCATAAAAAATGTCTCTGTTTTTTTCTGCTTAAAATGACATTTAAATCATGTTTCTATCTGAATTAGAACAAAAAACATTAATTTTTTCGTTTTGGTTTGTTTTCAAAATCTAGCTCTCAAGCAATGGCTGTCATGGAAACGACTTCTTGTAGAAATGCGTTTTTCTTCGTGATAGGTTTTTTCACCATTTCTCATATTTAAATTCTTATAACTCGAGAACCGTTAAAGATACAGGGTTCAAACTTGGAACACACCTTTTTCAATAGTTTTACTTTAATTTTGATTCAGCATATTTGTAAAAATTATTTACTTTTGAAAATGTGATTTTTTTTTTTAAATTGCACCACTTTTTTTGAAATTTTTTCGTTAAATATTTTTAACTTTTTTATAAATTAATATTTTTAAAATATTTCTGTTTATTTAAATAAAAAAAAAATTGAAATTCTATAAATAATATTTCGAGTTATAACGATTTTAAATAATTTTTTTAATAAATTTTAAATTTAAATTTTTTTATAAAAAATTCTGAGAAGGTTTATCATGTGATTTTGTTAACAAATGATAAGGTTAACCATCACAAAAAAATTCAGAATTTTAAATCAATAAATAAAAATTATTTTAAAATGTGTCCCGGACCCCCTTAAATAGAATGAAGTAAACTTTTATTAATGTCTTTTTAAGTTTTGATTCGATTTTCATAAAATTTGAAATAAGTCGACAAAGTTCTGCAACGATTCTAGATATTACATTTGAAACCATTCAGTTGAGTAGTTTTTGCGCTGTTATAGGCGGACAGACGGAAGGACCAACCGACGACTATAGGTGTTACGTATTTATACAATTACGAACGCACCTAAAAAAAGGATTTCTTTGCTCTGGTTTAAAATATTGAAGCGTCAACCAGGATGTTAACAACTGCTTCGGAAAAAACACCTTCGAGTTTATATAACCTCTGAGTAAAAGACCTTGAAAAGACTTTAAATTATTTGAGTTAAATCACCTTCTAAGAGGTGAGGATCGTGACTTAACATCTGAGAACGACAACTTTCGGGACAACAAGAGTGAGTGATTTTGACAGTTCTGTTTTTACCAAAAGCTAGATGCAAGTTGGTAGATAAATTTAGAACATATATGTTAGCGATTGGTGACGTTTACTGTCGCATTTGATTCTCGATTTAGCTGTCTCGGACTGAAAAAAGTCATTTGAACACAGACTGTACAGATTTTATGGACAGTACTCAAATAGCAAAAGGGTACAAGAGTCAAAATAACATACAGTATATGTCTGAGAAACATCTCAACTGTTCTCTGAGATAGCTTTTTAAAAAAAATGCAGCGTAATGAAGAACCTACTTTTCTGGCTACCTATTAATAAGAGTTGAAAATCGTAGTTGAGATCTTACTTAACCTGATAAACGATGAAATAATTAAAAAAAAAAAAAAAAAAAAAAAAAAAAAAAATCGCCTGTCTCTTCCGAAAACAAAGAAAAAAAAAACCAAGGACGAAAAAACATGCATACGTAGCAGGAATTTTTTTTAATCTTTCTCTGTCGTGTGCAACCGTATTACAAAATGTAACCCATTTACACTTAAAACAATGTAAATATTTCAGCATTTATTTCCGGTCAATATTCCATAATGAAATGAAGACTTCATTAATAACAAAATAATATATATAACGCACAAATTTAGCAGCCATGTCAACGAACTATGCGCTTAAATCCCTGAATTCTTCATAATCAAAAAGGCTGCTGTAAGTAGCGAAATCTTTGGCGATTTTTTACGGCTATTAACTTTTGACATGCAACTAGTACCAACGTGTTGCTTTCAATATACATTTCAAATCTTTACATGAATACATTACTCATGTTTTTCATATAAAAATGTTTCTGTGTATTGATGGGGGTCAATCTAAAAAAGAAAAAGATTAAATGTAAAAAGCATGTTAGAGTTTCAATTAAAAAAAGGTTTCATCTATGTTCTGTAACCTGAGTAGCCCGGACTGGATCCCCTAGCCTTTTATAAAAATGCAGGATATTCGAAAAAGTAATCTCAATGTAAGTGAAATGAAAGGGAAATAGAAAATTCCATAGGTACTACTGCCTTTAGACCATTTTAGAATTCAATAACTGAAGAAATATTTCCTAGAGGGCGTCGTATGACAGAGAAAATTACAAATTAGACAATAGAAAACTCAGTGTCTATTTTAACTTGGTTTTGTCAGTTAGAATTTTGTCATTCCAAAGCAACGAAATGAGTTCGGCATGAAATCAAATTCATTTTTCACTTCTTTCATAACGAAAACTTCTAAAGAGCTATTACCATTTATAACTTTTGAATTTACAAGTTTAATTGAAAAGCAAATAGGGCATTCTCACAATCTTTTGACTTTCGGGAATAAAAATCTGGTGAAATTAAACTTGCTAAAATAACATTTTAATCTCATAGACAAATGCCTTTATGATTCAAAATAAAGAAAAAATGGTCAGAAGCGAATTTTTTTTATTTAACTGAGGTTTAAGTTAAACTTGCGAGTTTAATTTTCCTTAAAATTTTACCCCTATAACTTTTTTATTTTCTTCTAAATTTTTACTTATAATGAATTTGCATTGAACCTACAGGACATTCAAATAAGAAATAATACCAATGTAGTATTTTTAGTAAAACATTTTTGTATAACATTGTCTCAAAGGGATGTTAAAGAAGGGACGGAAGGAACTCTTATTATAAAGAATAATGCCCCTCAAAAAAATAAGTGAAGGGGAATTACTCCCCGTTTCCCCCTTTATACTTAACCAGTGAACCTCCAAATCTAATCAGGGAAGCTCCTTATCATAATAAACCGGTATACCAAATTTGGAGCAAATCAAATAATCCTGCAAAAAAAACCATTTATCTAAATTAAGGGGGTGGACTACCCCCCCCCCCTTTATCCTTAACCAATGAATCCCCAAAACGAATCAGGGAAGCTCCTTAACATAATATACCGGTATACCAAATTTGGAGCAAAGCGAATAATTCTGCATGAAAAACCCGTTTATATAAATTAAGGGGGGTGGACTAGCCTCCTTCCCGCTTTATCCTTAACCAATGAACCCCCAAAACAAATCAGGGAAGTTCCTTAACATAATAAACCGGTATACCAACTTCGGAGCAAATCGAATCATTCTGCATGAAAAACCCATTTATCTAATTTAAGAGGGGCGGGCTAACCTCCCTTTTCCCCCTTTATCCTTAACCAATGAACCCCCAAAACTAATCAGGGAAGTTCCTTAACATAATAAACCGGTATACCAAATTCGGAGCAAATCGAATCATTCTGCATGAAAAACCCATTTATCTAATTTAAGAGGGGCGGGCTAACCTCCCTTTTCCCCCTTTAGACTTAACCAATGAACCCCCAAAACTAATCAGGGAAGTTCCTTAACATAATAAACCGGTATACCAAATTCGGAGCAAATCGAATCATTCTGCATGAAAACCCATTTATCTGAATTAAAAGGGTTGGACTAACCCCCCTTTTACCCCTTTTTCCTTAACCAATGAACCCTCAAAACTAATGAGGTAAGTTCCTTAACATAATAAACCGGTATATCAAATTCGGAGCAAATCGAATGATTCTGCATGAAAAACCCATTTATCTGAATTAAGGGGGTGGACTAACCACCCTTTTCCCCCCTTTATCCTTAACCAATGAACCCCCAAAACTAATCAGGGAAGTTCCTTAACATAATAAACCGGTATACCAAATACGGAGCAAATCGAATGATTCTGCATGAAAAACCCATTTATCTGAATTAAGGGGGTGGACTAACCCCGTTTTCCCCCCTTTTTTCTTAAACAATGAACTCCCAAAACTAATCAGGGAAGTTCCTTAACATAATAAACCGGTATACCAAATTCGGAGCAAATCGAATGATTCTGCATGGAAAACCCATTTATCTGAATTAAGGAGGTGGACTTACCCCCCCCCCTTTTCCCCTTTATCCTTAACCAATGAACCTCCAAAACTAATCAGGGAAGTTCCTTAACATAATAAACCGGTATACCAAATTCGGAGCAAATCGAATGATTCTTCATGAAAAACCCATTTATCTGAATTAAGGGGGGTGGACTAACCCCGTTTTTCCCCCTCTATCCTTAACCAATGAACCCCCAAAACTAATCACGGAAGTTCCTTAACACAATAAACCGGTATATCAAATTCCGAGCAAATCGAATGATTCTGCATGAAAAACCCATTTATCTGAATTAAGGGGTTGGACTAACCCCGTTTTTCCCCCTTTATCCTTAACCAATGAACTCCCAAAACTAATCAGGGAAGCGCCTTATCACAATGAACCTAGAAAAAATTTTTGAAGCAAATCGGATGTTTCTATCAAGAGTTATCGCGTTACGTACATACATACATACGTACGTACGTACATACATACATACAGAACGGGCGGGCACATTAGCTCTCAGCTGGAAAAAAAAAAAAAAGATAGTAAGGATGGGACGTTAAGGAAAATTACCACTATTTTTAGGCAAATCACGTTAAGATTAAGTGATAGCCACATTGTTCATTGATTTTAAGAAACCATTATTTACATTGGATTAAATAATTAAAAAAAAATTAATTTACTTCGAAAAGTGCAGGAATAAACCTCGGGGGCGGTAAGACTACCAATAAAGCCACGATGTTTGAAATTGATGTATAAATGAGGATTTAAATTCTGCAGTAAATTTCCGGTCAAAGAATTTTAGACATTCTTTCTCTAGCATACTTCTGCATGAGAAAAAACTTGTAAAAAATTCTGTGGCTGAATTTGAAGTGATTTTCTGTATAAATTTAGCAAGAGGGATGGTAAGGAATCTAAATCCAGGGGCAGAGTTCAAAAATAATATCACCCGTAAAAATATGTGCAGGTGAATATTTTGCTAGATATTTATATAAAACAATTGCCCCAGTTTCGGAAAAAAATTACATAGAATTATTTTTATTGAAACAATTTTATACAGACAGCTCCAAACTTAAAAGTCCTTCCGGCCAGTGCTGAGAGGAAGAGGTAGCTTTCATATTCCTTATTTTTTAAAAGCCAGCTTATATTATTCAAACACACGGAGCTCAAATTAGTGGAAACCGAATATAGGAGATTCAATACTAATTTTTATCAATATTGAATATGAATGAGAATTTCGCGAAATTAGTCAGCGTTATCAAAACTTGTTTTATTAAAGTGATTTATATTTTGTCGCCAAATTTGGTGATATCCCGAATTATATTAATAATTATATTAACCTGAATTATCGGTGATAGCCCGCCATTTTAAAACAACATAATGGATAAAACAAAGCTCACCAATGAACTTGGTCGAGACCTTATAAGTCCTGTGCACATGCTCACTCATATCTAAATCGGTTGATATATACGAGTGCTGTTGCAGGCAAAAAATCAGATTTTTCAAAATGTCACACACATTCGAAATTCAAACTGCTATATCTCGGCGTTTTTTTTAGATAAAGGCAAAACAAAAAATGATCCGGAATCTTTGTAACAAGCTGAAACACATAAGAAAAAAAAAATTTCAATTTCTAATTTTTTTGTACCTCATTTTAAATTAATTTTTTTTTAAATTTTTAAACGGCCGCCATTATGAAACGAGATGGCGGATGAAGTTAGCAAACGAACTCGGCATAGGCGTAGAGTTTTCAAAATTATTGGAGGGGCTCAGCCAGTGGCGCAGACAAGGGGGGGAGGGGGTCTACACCCTCCTGGAACAGGGAATTAATTTACCAAGTAATGAATACAAAAATAGTAAAACCTGCTAAGACAAAATTATAAATAACCGCTGACAGTTTCCGTTTTATACAGGTTTTTGTCTACCTTAGCAGGTAAAAATTCAAAGTGTTCCTTTCAATGGGATCATGAAATGCCTGCCATTAGAGAAGATTTCGTTATAGACAGGTTCCGTTTACACAGGCTAACCGTATATCCATACAGTACCTTTGTAAGAGCAATCGTAAGCCACCGAAACAATATTCCGTTTAAGACAGGTTTATAGTTAATTAAGTAAAATTGTACGGCAATCTTTTCTTCTGGAGCATGAAAAGATTCCATTTAAGACAAAATTATGCCATAGACAGGTTTCGTTTTAACAGGTTTTACTCTGCATATATAATAATCTTATAATAAAAGACAAGATCGCTTGTTGTGTGTGTTTATTGTCGATGGCTAGGAAAATCTACTACCCGCAGAGGTCTGACAATTTATATGAGAATAGTTCAATGCAGGCATGGATGCCCCCGAGGCTCACATTATTAATTTTTTTATAATTGGCCGAGATATCAATTAAAAATTCATCAAAAAAGAGATTTTTTTTTAAATTGGCTGAGACGCGCTCGTGCATGATCAGAACCTGCTTTTCGAGCGGAAAGGAAAGAACTAAATACATTTTTTTTTTTTTTTTTTTTTTTTGCCGTTTTGTTTTAATGCTCATCAGCCGTGCCGTTTTAAATACGGAAAAACGGATTAAATATTCTTATAGTTCATACATTTACGTCTCAAACGCCGCAATCAGTTAAACAAATGTGGTTCTTAACTCTTTGAAAATTTTTTTCAAAAAAGGATTTCTCAGTCGACTTTTTCTCCCTTTCGCCAACGCTTACTCAGGGCTCAATTTTAGAGGTACTGATTCACAAAAAATACGTATTTAAAGCTAAGATCTTCTTCTCGTCGCCGGTTTAATCGGTTTTCTAAAAGACTAATTTTAATCCGTTAAACAAATTCGCGACCGCAGATCACTTCGCGCCTCACCGTGACGAGACTATCTTTTTTCCACAATCTTTTTAGAGCATTTCGACCGACTGGATTTTACATCTATTAGAACAGTTTCGTAATGTTAGAACAAGTAGAAGTATTTAAAAATAATAACAATAAAATCTTAGAATATTTCGGCGAAAAAGGCTAAAAAACGGTTTCGGCGCGGTTTCGCTTGGCTTCGGCATACGTTTCACTATTAAATATGCATATTTTTCATGAAATTTTATAGAGTACTCGGGTACAGTTATATTTATAGCATATTAAAATTTCAGATAGTTCAGATGACGAAAACTATTTTTTTATGTTAAAGAACCCGACGCGAAAACAAGAAAAACTAGTCGGATGTGAGAATCCCAAAACTTTCTTCTATCTCATACATGTTAATACTTCAAAATTCATTATCATAGTGCCAAAATTAAATGACAATCTATAGATTGTCATGAGGAGCATATATGCTCATCGTCATATCCATCATAAGGATTCTAAAGATATAGGTTCATTAAATTGTGTGCATTTTAAAAGGAGATATAAGAATCGCATCTTTGAAACAAACAATTGAATTTTGGCATCCACCCTTAGATGTCTGCAAGAAAATTTCTCAGCTCAAAGAGCACAAAAGCTACACCTGTCGCGCTGTATACACCCAAGCTTAAAAAGAGATCTATTTATATGAAAGTGTAACAGAATATCTAGTCTGATTAAATTCCGTGTATTAGTTTTTGAGGCAGAACAATTGCGGAAATCGTAAAAAACGGAGCATAGTAGCGCCACCTATTGCGCGATTACACCAAAACGTAATAAAGAATAACATATATCAACGTCTAACTGAATTTTAAGTTTGATGAAAATTTGTGCATTAGTTTTTAAGATAGAGCTGTTGCGAAAATCATGAAAAATTCTGTATCGCAGTGCCACCTTTTGGGCAATTTACACCAAAAAGTAATCAGCACCATTTTATATCACGGACTAACCTATTCTGAACTTTAATGAAAATGCGTGCATTAGTTCTTGAAAAAGAGCTATTGCGGAAATCGTGAAAAATGCACTATTTCAGCGAAACCTGTTGGACGATTTACACGAAAACGTAATCAGCCCGAAATAATATCAAGATATAGCTGAATCTGAAGTTTGGTGAAAATCTGATTATTAGTTCTTGAGATATAGCTATTTCGGAAATCGTGAATAATGCATCATAGCTGCGCCACCTATTGAGCAATTTGCACCAAACAATATCAAGGACTAAAAGAATCTGACGTTTTATGAAAATCTGTGCATTAATTCTTGAGATATAGGGCGATTTGCACCAACAACTATTCAGTATATCAGAGACTAATTGAACCTAAAGTTTTATTAAATTCCGTGCATTAGTTCTTGAGATAGAGCACCCAAGAAATTTGTGTCATATACAAACTCACAGACAGATTTACAGATAGACATTTTGTAAAAACATGTTTTCGGGATCTGTGACCGCTAAATGTGTAAATCCGTCGAAAACCGGAATTCGAAAATTTTCTTGAATCCAATACTTTTTCTTGCAAAGATAGAAGAAAGTAAAAATTAAGAAGAAAACATATTTCTTTTAGAAGTAGATATCAATATTTTTTTACGAAAATTTTACACGCGCTGAGAAACGGTTATATTTATAACGATAAAAATTTTAAAGAGTTCGGACCAAAAGAAACTATTTAAAAAAAATTATGTGTGAAAAACAGATAATTACTTCTTACGAGCGCTTTTACCATTAAAAGATCAATATTTTTTGGAGATTTTTTCATTTAAAAATATAAACTCACACAAAATCGGATTAAAGGATATAAAATCATACAAATCTGAGCTTTATTAAAGGTCACTATCACGGGCCCGGGCAACGCCGGGCGGGTCAGCTAGTGTATAATAATAAAGAAAGAAGTTTGTCTGTCGGCTATGTTTTGAAAAAAAAAAAAAAAAAACGCTGAACGCAGAGCTACAAAATTTCGTATGAAGGTACCTCTATGTATTTAGTTATGCACCCCAAAGCCCGATTTTGGACTTTTTGATTAGACTTTTTCAATATAATTTTTAATGCAATTTTTAACGTTTTTCACGGTTCGAGGCGATTTTTTTTTAATTATTAAAATAAATGAGGTTTCAATCTTTTAGCGTATAATATAGTAAACTTTGTCATCTTTTCAAAAAAGTTTATTCGGAATTCATACATCGATTTTTGAATTTTTCGCAAATATTTTCATGCTATTTTTAGCGTTATTTCTTGTTTCGCAGGGAATTTTTTTATATTGATAAAAGGAATTCGGTTTAAAATTTTTAGCATTATACAGTAAGTTTTGTGAATTTTTAATTCGAGATTTTACGATTTTTCGTAACGAGTTTAGTTTTGACACTCGTGACAGAATTCCTGTTAAAATGTTTTAGAGCACTTGTAGTAATTTTTGGCCTTTGCGATTTTTGGAATTTTTAGCGCTTTTTAATGCAATTTTCAGCGATTTTTCGCTTTCCGCAGTGACTTTTTTACATTGGTAAAAAGAATTCGGTTTTAATGTAGTAAATTATTTTTCACTTGGAGCGATTTTTTGCATTCCGTGGAGATTTTTTGGCATTCGTGAAAGAATTCCGGCTAATGTTTTAATCCACTATGGTGATTTGTGTTCTCAGCGGTTTTTGAATTTTTAATGTTCTTTTTTGCGTTTGTTTGCAATTTTTTTTTCGTATTCCATAATGATTTTTGGTATTCATAATATTTTTTCAGTTTCAAATTTTCAGCCTAATATAGCAAATTTTCTCTTTCGCAATTTCTGAAAAAAAAAAAAAAAAAAAAAAAATACGCATTTCAACATGATTTTTAGCGTTTTTACGCGTTCCGTGCCTTTTTTTAACATTTATAAAAGAAATTCGTTTTAAACTTGTAACACGCTGTAGTAATTTTTTTCCTCTGCGATTTTTGATTTTTTATCGATTTTTAATGCGATGTTTAGCGTTCCGCTGCTATCTTTGGAGATTCGTAAAAGGATGTCATTTTTTAGCCCAATATAATAAATGTTGTTATATTTTCAATAAAGTTTATTCGAAATTCGTACAGCGATTTTTGAATTTTTTGCGGCTTTTTATGCATTGTTTACAGAATTTTCGCATTCCGCGCTGATTTTTCTACTCTCGTAAATGGAATCCAGTTTTAACCTTTTAGCCCATAATAACAAAATTTTGTCATCTGCGATATTTGAATTTTTAGCGATTTTTAGAGTTTATTCGCTACAATTTTTCCAAATTAGTAAAAGGAATCCGGTTATCTTCTAGCCCAAAATAGTAAATTTTGTTTTCTTTTCATTTAAGTATATTTGGTATTCATGCAGCTTTTTTTTTTAATTTTTTCTCGATTTGTTGAGTTTTTTTGTGTCATGTACTGTTTTTCGACAGACCTGACGACGTCGGTACGATACTTTTATATGAACGTCTAAAAGCTTGAAAATATCACGAAAATCGAATCAAATGTCAGTGCAAAACGGAATGGAAAAAAATTAAGTTTAGGCCTGGCCCGGGTTTACAGAAAAAAATTAGACCCGGTCCCTACTCAGCATGATATTAATGAAAGAAAATGGGTCTGAGAAAGGGTTTCTTGCTTGGCCTGAATAAGAACAATTGAATATGTATGTTTACTGTTACCCTGGTGAATCGTCATTTACTACAGAGACACCGCTTGGTAGATTTGGACTATTTTAATAAATATGAGCTTTATGCATGATTTAGAGACAAAGAATGTCTCCCTTTATATTCTATGCATTGGAGACACTGGTGATTTTTCCTGGCTTCTAGTTTCATCATTTGCAACAAAACTTAACTCCTCTCCCCCCTCCCTCCCGAGTTCTTCAAAGCTCGTAAATTGGAGTCACTTTCTTTGTAGGTTCGGGAAACGGCGAACCATCTTATTTGTGCTCTAATCAGATCATATCGGACACCATTTGTTGTCCGTTAAAAACGTGAATTTATTGCCCAATGTCTATGGCGCCGAATTAGAAAAAAAATTCTTCCCAGAAAGTGTGCCCAGTGTACAAAGAAGGAAGAAAAACACACATGGAGTGTGCTTAGTTTTTTCCCATACGCCACGCAAAAATTTCCCAGTTGTTTTACTTGTTTACAAAGAATAAAAGTAAATAGCGAATTTAGAGAAAGAACAATTATCCATCGAAAACATTATACGCTAAAAACTTTTGTAAATTGTGTGAAATTACAAAATCTGAGTTTTTTTCGATGTCAGTTGGCGTAAAAAAATACAGCCCACCTGAAAAAATTATTGGAGGGGCCCGAGCCCCACGGGCCCATATAACTCTACGCCTATGGAACTCGGCCGAGAGATTGCTATGTACTATGCACATGCCTTGTCATATCCTAATCGGTTCATAAATACGCGTGTTATCGCGTGACAAAAATCAGATCGTTTCAAAATGCCAGCCATGCTAGAAATTCCAAGTGCTATAACTCAGCCATTTTTTAAGATATAGACGAAACGAAAAATGCTCCAAAATCTTTGTATCAAGGTCAAACACATAAGAAAAAAATCTTTTTCTATTTCAAATTTTTTGTACCTCATTTTAAATTAAAATTAAAAAACAAATTAATGGCCGCCATTTTGAAACAAGATGGCGGATGATGTTGGCCAACGTACTCGTTTGAGACATTGGTATGTACTATGTACACACTAAGTTATATCCAAATCCGTTCATAAATACGCGTGTTATCGCGTGACAAAAATCAGATCATTTCAAAATTAGTCCAGGGGAAATGTACCAAAAAAGCGGGTTACCTTGCAAAAGGTCGGGTAAAAGATTTTTTTTATCTGAATTGTTTATAATGATACCAACATGGAAAAACCAAGTTTTCTGACAAAATTTCTTAAGGCTAAATTTTCTGTGGCCGAAAAACAAGAAAATTTTGGAACCTTTTTTTTTTTTTTTTTTAAATATCTCGAGACTCGTTACCGTAGCATGTTATTTGTCAATTACAATATCAAAGAGGATAAAATTATCTACAACTTTCATATTTACAACTTTTTTGTACACTCAATAGCAAGCGCAGTATGCCATTTCAAAAATAGGACACATTTTTCAATTTTCTTAAAAACCGTGAAAAACGCAGTTCTGCACCGATTATTCAAATGTTTCCCACGGATTTAATCGTGTATGTCAACTTCTATATATTAGTAGCAAATTATGTGTTTCAGGGCTAAAACTACCCTTTTTTGCACCCGTGCCAAACATGGATTTTGGCGCCCCCTCCAGCCCACCCCCCTCTTTAAAAAAAAAAAAAATTACCACGGGAATTTTACTACATCTCTAATATCCGGATTTTGAAAATTTTAAGTGTGTAAGCATTAAATGCGTAATGCTGAACTACGTAATCAGCTTTGCCAAATATTGATTCATTAAAACCTTGAAAACCGTACCGAAAGGAACCGAAATATATTCCGCTTTAAACAGGTTTCCACCTTAGCAGGTATAATTGTTCATATTCTTTCTCTTGAAAAAATATATACTTTTCTTTAAAGACCGAATTCCGTATATACAGATTTCATTTTCAAAGATTTTACGGTAGTTGTCGTATTGAGGCGTTTAAAGTCACAATTATATGAATTATAGGACTAAATTAGTCACATGTAGACATTCGCAAGGTAACATTAAACCTATGGGAGCGTTCTTGACGAATATCTTGCTCACATTGTTACTTTTAAATATTTTTTTTTTCATGGGATACCTGAGATCAATATCTAATGTTGTGCTTTTGTATTTTCTTGGGTTCGGTTGCTTTTTTTTTTTTTTTTTTTTTTTAACATATTCGGACACTTTCATTTTTGAAAAACTGTTTGGAATCGGTCTGAAATTTAAAGTATTCTGTTTGAGATTTAAAGCAATTAATAGATAATCTTAAAGTTTTACATATTTTTGCATGTTAAAATGATATAATCTCTTGTTATATTTATTGATATAAGTGGAAAAAAATTGACAATATATTTTAAAACTAATATTTTAAGTATTTTTTTATAAAACTAGTGATCTCAAGTATTTTATTAACAGAATTTATAAATTTTAAGAGATATAAATGCATAACATTAGTAAAATAATCTGGTGTCATTTTTATTGTAGTTATTTTATAAGGTAAACGTATTTCTTTCATAAAAGATATTTATCTTTTGAGACCCCCCCCCTTCTTTTATATGGAGCTACAATTCAATGTTTGCTATCTTTAAAACAGTAAAACATTAAAACATATGTTATCAATAGTTGGTAAATAAAATATACCATTGTAGTGGGAAATAAAATATGTTTTTCGCAAATTTTCATACCTGGGTGATTTTCAAAAAAAGTCTCATGTTTTACTGTCCTTTCATATTTGCACAGAAAAATAGTTAAATATCATAATATTAATTATTGCATTTTAACTATCATGTATTTTAATGATAATTTACCGATATATTATTATTTATAAAAAATTTAAAAATAAGAAATATATTCTTTTCTAGTCAAAATATCATTACCGTAGGTTGTCCCAACAAGCAATTTATTAGGTTAAGATTTGACAAAGTTCTATTTAAAACAGATGGTTATAATTTTTTTATACATTTTTATTTATTAAGATGCTACTAATTAAAAAATATTTATTTTCATTAATTAAACTTATCTATAATTCTTAATAATTTTTAAAAACCGTTTCCCAAGAAAGAGTGTTATTGCCATGCTTCTGACAAAAAGTTTCTCCGGATGCATGCCTTTTTATCAAGGCAAAAGTACTCCTTAAAATTCAACTTATTATCAGGTTTAGGTGAACGGAATGAATAGTTTTATAGTTTCAATAAAACAAGCAAAGAATATTTTGGTGTTAGTAATTTGGTCTCTGCTGATGCTTGTATATTAATGTTTATGAGGTAAGGTAATTATTTACAAACAATTAAAACTTTCTGATTATTTCTAAAAATTTGATTTTGTTATTCCAAAGCATGGACAGATTTTGAAAATGACCCACTTATTCCATTGATACCTGGAAAAATATGTATACATTATAAAAATTATAAAAATTATAAAAATTATTAAAATTAAGCAAGAAATCTTTTTTAATTGAAACTATCGTGCCAATAAGTTACTATAGATTGAAAAATTCTTTTAAACAATGCTTTGAAGTTAACATTGTATGCACTTAAAGTTACTGTCTAAATATGAAAATTGTCTCATTCATCAACACTCTGCCCTACTTTTAAAATTATATAAATTTATTGCATATAAAATGTCTATTGAGATGAAAATAAAGACGTGAGTGTGCAAATAACAGATAATTTACTGCTACCAATTTTTAGAAGTCGACATACGCAATTAAATTTGCGGGGAACATTTGAATAATCGCGGCAAAACTACGTTTTTCACGGTTTTTAAGAAAATTGAAAAAATTGTCCCATTTTTGAAATAGCGTACTGCGCTTGCTATTAAGTGTATAAAAAAGTTGTAAGTATGAAAGTTGTAGAGAATTTTATCCTCTTTGATATTGTAATTGACAAATATTATGCTACGGCAACAAGTCTCGAGATATTTTCAAAAAATTAAAAAATGTCCCACAATTTGTTGTCTTTTAGCCACAGAAAATTTAGCCTTAAGAAATTTTGTTAGAAAACTTGGTTTTTCCATGTTGGCATCATTATAAACAATTTAGAAAAAAAATCTTTTACCCGACCTTTTGCAAGGTAAAATGTACATTTCCCCTGGACTAAATGTCAGCCACACTAGAATTTCAAAGTGCTATAACTCAACCGTTTTTAGCTCACAGGCTATCAAAGCCTGAGAGCTAATCTGCCCGCCCGTTCTGTATGTATGTATGTGTGTATGTATGTACGAAACGCGATAACTCTTGATAGAAACATCCGATTTGCTTCAAAATTTTTTTCTAAGTTCATTGTGATAAGGCGCTTCCCTGATTAGTTTTGGGAGTTCATTGGTTAAGGATAAAGGGGGAAAAACGGGGTTAGTCCAACCCCTTAATTCAGATAAATGGGTTTTTCATGCAGAATCATTCAATTTGCTCCGAATTTGGTATACCGGTTTATTATGTTAAGGAACTTCCCTGATTAGTTTTAGGTGTTCATTGGTTAAGGATAAAGTGGGAAAAGGGGGGTTAGTCCACCCCCTTAATTGAGATAAATGGGTTTTTCTTGCAGAATCATTCGATTTGCTCCGAATTTGGTATACCGATTTATTATGTTAAGGAACCTCCCTGATTAGTTTTGGGGGTTCATTGGTTAAGGATAAAGGGGGAAAAGGGGGGTTAGTCCACCCCTTAATTCAGATAAATGGGTTTTTCATGCAGAATCATTCGATTTGCTCCGAATTTGGTATACCGGTTTATTATGTTAAGGAACTTCCCTGATTAGTTTTGGCAATTCATTGGTTAAGGATAAAGCTACGTTCTGACTTGTATTTTACTTCCTTCTCTAGTATTCTTGGAAAATCTTTTATTCTGAAATCATCTGCGGTTTATTCACAAAAGAATGAGGGGAATCAACAATGGGTCAGGAGATATGGAGCTCGACTCTGCTTGAAGGAAAGGTTCCTCTTTTGCCGGACATCAGTCCCTTTCCTGCTAAAGTCGTTAAAAATCAAAGACACCGAAAAGCCACAAAAAACGAAGCCGACACTGAAATCAGTTAGAAGGATAGTGGGTACGCAGCCTTAAGGGGGAAAACGGGGTTACTCCACCCCCCTTAATTCATATAAATGGGTTTTTCATGCAAAATCATTCGATTTGCTCCGAATTTGGTATACCGGTTTATTATGTTAAGGAACTTCCCTGATTAGTTTTGGGGGTTCACTGGTTAAGGATAAAGGGGGGAAAGGGAGGTTAGCCCGCCCCTCTTAATTTAGATAAATCCGTTTTTCATGCAGAATGATTCGATTTGCTCCGAAGTTGGTATACCGGTTTATTGTGTTAAGGAACTTCCCTGATTAGTTTTGGGGGTTCATTGTTTAAGGATAAAGGCGGAAGGGGGGCTAGTACATCCCCCTTAATTTATATAAACGGGTTTTTCATGCAGAATTATTCGCTTTGCTCCAAATTTGGTATACCGGTTTATTATATTAAGGAGCTTCCCTGATTCGTTTTGGGGATTCATTGGATAAGGATAAAGGGGGGCTAGTCCACCCCTTAATTTAGATAAATGGTTTTTTTTTTGCAGGATTATTCGATTCGCTCGAAATTTGGTATGCCAGCTTATTATGATAAGGAGCTTCCCTGATTAGATTTGGAGGTTCACTGGTTAAGTATAAAAGGGAAACGGGGGCTAATTCCCCTTCACTTATTTTTTTGAGGGGCATTATTCTTTAAAATAAGAGTATAATATACAATTAGTGTGAATAGCCTGTGAGTTCAATGCCATCAGTTTAGCTGGGCACTTTTCTTTTTTATTTAAGATATCGACGAAACAAAAAATAATCCGGAATCTTCGTATCAAGCTCAAACACATAAAAAAAAATATTTTTCAATGTCTGATTTTTTTTGTACTTCATTTTACATTTTAAATTTATTTTTAAAATTTAAATGGCCGAAATTTTTAAACAAGATGGCATATGAAGCTGGCCAACGAACTCGGTCGAGACATTGCTATGTGCTATGCACATGCCTTGTCACATCCAAATCGGTTCATAAAAATGCATATTATCGCGTGACAAAAATCAGATCGTTTGATTGATTTATATTTTGTCGCCAAATTTGGTGATATCCCGAATTATATTAATAATTATATTAACCCGAATTATCGGTGATAGCCCGCCATTTTAAAACAACATAATGGATACAACAAAGCTCACCAATGAACTTGATCGAGACCTTATAAGTCCTGTGCACATGCTCACTCATATCTAAATCCGTTGATATATACGAGTGCTGTTGCAGGCAAAAAATCAGATTTTTCAAAATGTCACACACATTCGAAATTCAAACTGCTATATCTCGGCGTTTTTTTTTAGATAAAGGTAAAACAAAAAAATGATCCGGAATCTTTGTAACAAGCAGAAACACATAAGAAAAAAAATCTTTTTCAATTTCTAATTTTTTTGTACCTCATTTTAAAAGTTTTTTTTTTAATTTTTAAACGGCCGCCATTATGAAACGAGATGTCGGATGAAGTTAGCAAATGAACTCGGCCGAGAGATTGCTATGTACTATGCACATGCCTTGTCATATCCTAATCGGTTCATAAATACGCGTGTTATCGCGTGACAAATTCAGATCGTTTCAAAATGTCAGCCATGCTAGAACTTCAAAGTGCTATAACACATCCATTTTTTAAGATATAGACGAAACTAAAAATGCTCCAGAATCTTTGTATCAAGCCCAAACACATAAGGAAAAAAATCTTTTTCAATGTGTAATTTCTTTGTGCCTCATTTTAAATTTTAAATTAAAAAAAAATTAAATGGCCACCATTTTGAAACAAGATGGTGGATGAAGCTGGCCAACGAACTCGGTCGAGACATTGATATGTACTATGTACTTGTACACACGAAATTTTATCCAAATCAGTTCGTAAATACGAGAGTTAAAGTATGACAAAGATCAGATATATAAATTGCTCCAACAAAAACTAAATCATGATTAGATATAAATCCACTTTAACAGTTCTATCTGGCCGCTTTTGACGAGTTTTTATTTCATTTTTATATAATAGCTGTTTTTATCAGAATCATGTTAAGGCGGTATTAAAAAAAATACTTTTCAACAACTCGAAATTTTCTGGCACATTTTCAGATTCATTTTTAACAGAAAAAGTCCTTCCGGCCAGTGCCGGGAGGAAGGGGTAGCTTTCATATTCCTTATTTAAAAAAAGCCAACTTATATCATTCAAATACACGAAGCTCAATTTAGTGGAAACCGAATATAGGAGATTCAATACTAATTTTTATCAATATAATGAATGAGAATTTCGCGAAATTAGTCAGCTTTATCCAAGCTGCTTTCTTTAAAGTAACTTATATTTGGCTGCCAAATTCGGCGATTTCTTAAAGTGCCTGCCATTTTAAGACAACATGGTGGATGAGGCTAACCAGTGAACTTGGTCGAGACCTTAGTAATTGCTGTGCACATGCTCACTCACATCGGAATCGGTTGATACATACGAGTGCTGTCGCATGCAAAAAATCAGATTTTTCAAAATGTCACCCACAATAGAAATTGAAACTGCTATATCTGAGCCATTTTTAAGGTAAAGACAAACAAAAAATGCTCCTGAATCCTTATATCAAGGTCAAATACTTAAGAAAGAAACCTTTTTCAATTTCTAATTTTTTTGCACCTCACTTTGAATATAAATATATTTTTTAATTTAATGGCCGCCATTTTGAAACAAGATGGCTGATGAATCTGGCCAGCGAACTTGGTCGAGGTATTGATGTATACTATCCACATGCCTTCTTACATCGAAATAGGCGAATACGTGTGTTATCGCGTGGCAAATACAAGATCGTTTCAAAATGTTAGCCATGCTAGATATTCAAAGTGCTATAATTCAACCATTTTTTAAGATATAAACAAAAGAACAAATTTTCAGAAACAAAAAATGCTCCGGAATCTTTGTGTCAAGTCCAAACACATGAAAAAAATCTTTTTCATTTTACAATTTTTTAATACCTCATTTTAAATTTTAAATTAAATTTATTTTTAAATGGCAACGCTTTTGAAACAAGATGGCGAATGAAGCTGGCCAACGAACTCGGTCGAGACACTGGTATGTACTATGTACAGACCAAGTTATATCCAAATCGGTTCATAAATACGCCTGTTATCGCGTGACAAAAATCAGGTCGTTTTAAAATGTCAGCCACAATAGAAATTCTAAATGCTATTACTCAGCCATTTTTTTTTTTAGATATAGACGAAACAAAAACTGTTCTGCAATCTTTGTATTAAGGTCAAACACATACGAAAAAAATCTTTTTCATTTTCCATTTTTTTTTGGTATCTCATTTTATTTTTTATTTTTTAAATATATTTAAATGGCCGCCATTTTGAAACAAGATGGCGGATAAAGCTGGCCAACGAACTCGGTCGAGATATTTGTATGTACTATGTACACACCAAGGTACATCCAAATCGGTTCATAAATACGCCTGTTATTACGTGACAAAAATCAGGACGTTTCAAAATGTCAGCCACGCTAGAAATTCAAAATGCTATAACTCAGCCATTTCTTAAGATATAGACGAAACAAAAACTGCTCCCGAATCGTTTTATCAAGGTAAAACACATAAGAAAAAATATTTTTTCAATTTTCAATTTTTTGGTACCACATTTCAAATTTAAATTTTTCTTAAAAATTTAAATGGCCGCCATTTTTAAACAAGATGGCGGATGAAGCTAGCCAACGAACCCGGTCGAGACATTGGTATGCACTATGTATAAACGAAGTTACATCCTAATCGGTTCATAAATACGCCTTTTATCGCGTGACAAAGTTCAGGACGTTTCAAAATGTCAGCCACGCTAGAAATTCAAAAGTCCTTGCGGCCAGTGCCGGGAGGAAGAGGTAGCTTTCATATTCCTTATTTTAAAAAAGCCAACTTATATTATTCAAACACACGAAGCTCAATTAAGTGGAAACCGAATGTAGGAGATTCAATACTAATTTTTATCAATACTAAATCATTATGAATGAGAATTTCGCGAAATTAGTCAGCTTTATCCAAGCTGCTTTTATTTAAAGTAACTTATATTTGGCAGCCAAATTCGGCAATTTATTAAAGTGCCTGCCATTTTAAGACAACATGGTGGATGAGGCTAACCAGTGAACTTGGTCGAGACCTTAGTAATTGCTGTGCACATGCTCACTCACATCGGAATCGGTTGATATATACGAATGATGTCGCAGGCAAAAAATCAGATTTTTCAAAATGTCACCCACGTTAGAAATTGAAACTGCTATATCTGAGCCATTTTTTAAGATAAAGACAAACAAAAAATGCTCCTGAATCCTTATATCAAGGTCAAATACTTAAGAAAGAAACGTTTTCAATTTCTAATTCTTTTGCACCTCACTTTAAATATATATATTTTTTAATTTAATGGCCGCCATTTTGAAACAAGATGGCTGATGAAGCTGGCCAGCGAACTTGGTCGAGATATTGATGTATACTATCCACATGCCTTCTTCCATCGAAATAGGCGAATACGTGTGGTATCGCGAGACAAATACAAGATCGTTTCAAAGTGTTAACCATGATAGAAATTCAAAGTGCTATAATTCAGCCACTTTTTAAGATATAAACAAAAGAACAAATTTTCAGAAACAAAAACTGCTCCAGAATCTTTGTATCAAGGCCAAACACATAAAAAAAATCTTTTTCATTTTCCAATTTTTTAATACCTCATTTTAAATTTTAAATTACATTTTTTTTTAAAAAATGGCAACCCTTTTGAAACACGATGGCGAATGAAGCTGGCCAACGAACTCGGTCGACACATTGGTATGTACTATGTACAGAACAAGTTACATTCAAATCGGTTCATAAATACGCATGTTATCGCGTGACAAAAATCAGGTCGTTTTAAAAATGTCAGCCACAATAGAAATTCAAAATGTTATAACTCAGCCATTTTTTTAGATATAGACGAAACAAAACCTGTTCCGGAATCTTTGTATTAAGGTGAAACACATACGAAAAAACACTTTTTCATTTTCCAATTTTTTGGTATCTCATTTTAAATTTAATTTTTTTTTAATTTTTTTAAATGGCCGCCATTTTGAAACAAGATGGCGGATGAAGCTGGCCAACGAACTCGGTTGAGTTATTTGTATGTACTATGTACACACCAAGGTACATCCAAATCGGTTCATAAATACGTCTGTTATCACGTGGCAAAAATCAGGGCGTTTCAAAATGTCAGCCACACTAGAAATTCAAAATGCTATAACTCAGCCCTTTTTTAAGATATAGACGAAACAAAAACTGCTCCGAATCTTTTTATCGAGGTCAAACACATAAGAAAAAAATATTTTTTCAATTTTCAATTTTTTGGTACCACATTTCAAATTTAAATTTTTCTTAAAATTTTAAATGGCCGCCATTTTTAAACAAAATGGAGCATGAAGCTGGCCAACGAACTCGGTCGAGACATTGGTCTGTACTATGTATAAACGAAGTTACATCCAAATCGGTTCATAAATACGCCTTTTATCGCGTGACAAAATTCAGGACGTTTCAAAATGTCAGCTTCGCTAGAAATTCAAAATGCTATAACTCAGCCATTTTTTAAGATATAGACGAAACAAAAACTGCTACGGAGTCTTTGTATAAAGGTCAAATACATAAGAGAAAAATATTTTTCCATTTTCAATTTTTTGGTACCACATTTCAAATTTCAAATTTTTAAAAAATTTTTAAATGGCCGCCATTTTGAAACAAAATGGCGGATGAAGCTGGCCAACGAACTCGGTCGAGACATTGGTATGTACTATGTGCACACCGAATTACATCCAAATCGGTTGATAATTACGAGAGTTAGAGTGTGACATAGGTCATATATATATATATATATATATATATATATATATTGATATATATATACAGTCGAACCTCGTTAACATGAACCTCAAGGGGAATCAAAATTCTGTTCATGTTAGCAGTAATTCATGTTATCAGTATCAAATCTTTGTATTCGTTTTTATAACGGACTGTGAAAACAAATCATGTTAAAAGTAATTCACGTTAAGCGTGTTCATGTTAACGAGGTTTGACTGTATATATATATATATATATATATATATCAATTTTGAACGGAGGGTGGTTTCGGGGTCTGGGGGTCATGATCGATGAAAATATACCAAAATTTTTTGAAATCGCTTTCCTCCGAACGGCTGCAATAGGTAGCTTTTTGTAAAGAAAGCTACCTAAAATGCTGCAACTCAGCCATTTTTTAAGATATAGACGAAACAAAAACTGCTCCGAAATCTTTGTATAAAGGTCAAATATATAAGAAAAAAATATTTTTCCATTTTCAATTTTTTGGTACCACATTTCAAATTTTAAATTTTTAAAAAATATTTAAATGGCCGCTATTTTGAAACAAAAAGGCGGATGAAGCTGGCCAACGAACTCGGTCGAGACAGTGGTATGTACTATGTACACACCGAATTACATCGAAATCGGTTCATAAATACGCCTTTTATCGCGTGACAAAATTAGGACGTTTCAAAATGTCAGCCACGCTAGAAATTCAAAATGCTATAACTCAGCCATTTTTTAAGATATAGACGAAACAAAAACTGCTCCGGAATCTTTGTATAAAGGTCAAATACATAAGAAAAAAATATTTTTCCATTTTTAATTTTTTGGTACCACATTTCAAATTTTAAATTTTTTTAAAAATTTTAAATGGCCGCCATTTTGAAACAAAACGGCAGATGAAGCTGGCCAACAAACTCGGTCGAGACATTGGTATGTACTATGTACACACCGAATTACATCCAAATCGGTTCATAATTACGAGAGTTACAGTGTGACATAGGTCAGATATATATATATATATATATATATATATATATATAAATTTTGAACGGAGGGTGGTTTCGGGTTCTGGGGGTCATGATCGATGAAAATATATCAAAATTTTTTGAAATCGCTTTCCTCCGAACGGCTGCAATAGGTAGCTTTTTGTAATGAACGCTACCTAAAAATACGAAACTTGCTGACGTGATTTTTGAAAAGATTTATAAGCGGCATGCGTTCTTGTTTTTATTTCAATTAATTGAAACTTGATTAATAAACAATTATTTTCTTAGTAGTGCAATATTTTTCTTTCTAACACAATCGCTTCGGGAATTTCTGTTCAAAATGCCCACTTTGACATCATTTTAGGTAGCTTTCTTTACAAAAAAGCTACCTATTGCAGCCGTTCGGAGGAAAGCGATTTCAAAAAATTTTGGTATATTTTCATCGATCATGACCCCCAGACCCCGAAACCACCCTCCGTTCAAAATTGATATATATATATATATATATATATATATATATATCTGACATATGTCACACTGTAACTCCCGTAATTATGAACCGATTTCGATGTAATTCGGTGTGTACATAGTACATACCAATGTCTCGACCGAGGTCGTTGGCCAGCTTCATCCGCCGTTTTGTTTCAAAATGGCGGCCATTTAAAATTTTTAAAAAATTTTAAAACTTGAAATGTGGTACCAAAAAATTAAAAATGGAAAAATATTTTTTTCTTATGTATTTGACCTTTATACAAAGATTCCGGAGCAGTTTTTGTTTCGTCTATATCTTAAAAGATGGCTGAGTTATTGCATTTTGAATTTCTAGCGTGGCTGACATTTTGAAACGTCCTGAAGTTTGCCACGCGATAAAAGGCGTATTTATGAACCGATTTAGATGTAATTCAGTGTGTACATAGTACATACCAATCTCTCGATCAAGTTCGTTGGCCAGCTTCATCCGCCGTTTTGTTTCTAAATGGCGGCCATTTAAAATTTAAAAAAAAATTAAAACTTGAAATGTGGTACCAAAAAATTAAAAATGGAAAAATATTTTTTCTTATGTATTTGACCTTTATACAAAGATTCCGGAGCAGTTTTTGTTTCGTCTATATCTTAAAAAATGGCCGAGTTATAGCATTTTGAATTTCTAGCGTGGCTGACATTTTGAAACGTCCTGAAATTTGTCACGCGATAAAAGGCGTATTTATAAACCGATTTGGATGTAACTTCGTTTATACATAGTACATACCAATGTCTCGACCGGGTTCGATGGTCAGCTTCATCCGCCATCTTGTTTAAAAATGGTGGCCATTTAAATTTTTAAGAAAAATTTAAATTTGAAATGTGGTACCAAAAAATTAAAAATTGAAAAAATATTTTCTTTTTATGTGTTTGACCTTGATAAAAAGATTCGGGAGCAGTTTTTGTTTCGTCTATATCTTAAGAAATGGCTGAGTTATAGCATTTTGAATTTCTAGCGTGGCTGACATTTTGAAACGTCTTGATTTTTCTCACGTAATAACAGGCGTATTTATGTACCGACTTGGATGTACCTTGGTATGTACATAGTACATACAAATATCTCGACCGAGTTCGTTGGCCGGCTTCATCCGCCATCTTGTTTCAAAATGGCGGCCATTTAAAGAAATTGAAAAATAAAAAAATTTAAATGAGATACCAAAAAATTGGAAAGTGAAAAATTTTTTTTGTATGTGTTTGACCTTAATACAAAGATTCCGGAACAGTTTTTGTTTCGTCTATATCTAAAAAAATGGCTGAGTTATAGCATTTTGAATTTCTATTGTGGCTGACATTTTAAAACGACCTGATTTTTGTGACGCGATAACAAGCGTATTTATGAACCGATTTGGATGTAACTTGGTCTGTACATAGCACATACCAATGTCTCGACCGAGTCCGTTGGCCAGCTTCATTCGCCATCTTGTTTCAAAAGGGTTGCCATTTAAAAAAAAAATTAAATTTAAAATGAGGTATTAAAAAATTGGAAAATGAAAAAGATTTTTTTTATGTGTTTGGCCTTGATACAAAGATTCCGGAGCAGTTTTTGTTTCTGAAAATTTGTTCTTTTGTTTATATCTTAAAAAATGGTCGAATTATAGCACTTTGAATTTCTAGCATGGCTAACATTTTGAAACGATCTTGTATTTGTCACGCGATAACACACGTATTCGCCTATTTCGATGTAACAAGGCATGTGGATAGTATACATCAATACCTCGACCAAGTTCGCTGGCCAGATTCATCAGCCATCTTGTTTCAAAATGGCGGCCATTAAATTAAAAAAATTATATATATTTGAAGTGAGGTGCAAAAAAATTAGAAATTGAAAAAGGTTTCTTTCTTAAGTATTTGACCTTGATATAAGGATTCAGGAGCATTTTTTGTTTGTCTTTACCATAAAAAATGGCTCAGATATAGCAGTTTCCATTTCTATTGTGGGTGACATTTTGAAAAATCTGATTTTTTGCATGCGACAGCACTCGTATATATCAACCGATTCCGATGTGAGTGAGCATGTGCACAACAATTACTAAGGTCTCGACCAAGTTCACTGCTTAGCCTCATCCACCATGTTGTCTTAAAATGACAGGCACTTTAAGAAATTGCCGAATTTGGCAGCCAAATATATGTTACTTTAAAGAAAAGCAGCTTGGATAAAGCTGACTAATTTCGCGAAATTCTCATTCATTATATTGATAAAAATTAGTATTGAATCTCCTATATTCGGTTTCCACTAAATTGAGCTTCGTGTGTTTGAATGATATAATTTGGCTTTTTTTAAATAAGGATTATGAAAGCTACCTCTTCTTCCCGGCACTGGCCGGAAGGACTTTTTTGAAATATATTCTGCCTCTATAAAAAAAATCGATCATTACGCTACATTATATAGCTTCTGAAGAAGAGAATCTATCAATTGGATCCGTTTGAGAGCAAAAATGAATTTAAAAATGAGTCAGAAAAGAAGCAGTTTGGATTTGAATACACCCTTAATAAGATGATTTTTTTCTTCAACCGCTATGTATTTTTAATTTGTTTTTGCTGTAAGAATTGGTCCTATCAAAAACTTATCGATATAAATGTTGAAGACAATATTCAGAAGATATATGTTAAATTCATGGGGATTTTATGTCTTGTGAATTGACGGAGTTATGGAAATTTTTCATCTTCACCCACCCTTTTTTTGTTTTCGTTTTTAATTTTTTTTTTTTTTGCGGTGCGAATTGGTCCTATCAAAAACTTGTGAATATAAAAGTTGTAGATAATATTCAGGAGATGTATAATAAATTTAATTGAATTTGATATCTTAAGAATTGACGAAGTTATGAATTTTTTTCTCCCAAAAACCCTATTTTTTGCGCCCCTTGAGCCGATTTTTAATTTTATCAAAAATCTGTTATGCATAAATTTTTGGCCCTATTTTTAGGAGTAATAAAAACTTTAAACTGATTTGATATGTACAAAATTTAAGAAGTTATGGGTTTTTTTCTATTTTCACAAAACCCCTCAATATTTTCAGTCCCTTGGCCCGATTTTGCCCATTAACGAACTTGAACGAGATTTTATTCCTCTTGATTTTATGTATAAGTTTGGAAGAGATTTGCGCAGAATATTGGAAGTCCAGAAGAAAGTGATATATATAGATAGATACATAGATAGATAAAGTATTTTACTGAGGGTGGTTTTGGGTTCTAGGGGTCATGATCGGTGTAGATCTGCAAAACGTTTTCAGAAATTCCACCATAGGAACGACACCAATAGGTAATATTTCATACGAAATCTACCTAAAATCAGCATCAGGAACACGGGACGGTATAGGAGTTTTCCTGGTATTTGGACCCCTAACATCGTCCAGAACTTATTTATCTCGTTAATATTGTTATGCAATCATGCAGTGGGATGTTCCCCAGTATATGAAAAAAAATCTACTAGAATATCTACTAAAATAAAAATCATTATTCAGGGACTTAAAAGTCAAAAGATTGTGAGAATACCCCAAATATGCAACTTTGACGACAGGAAAATCTTCGTTAAATCCTAATTTATATTTCTTTTCAATTAGAGGCAATTTAAATTTGGAAAGCATGATTTACAGTTCTGGAAGAAAAAAGTAATAAGCCAACTAACTCTGCCAAAAATCTTTGCATAAAAATGCGGCTAGTATCATTCGATTAATAATAAAGTCTACTAATTAAAGCTATACTTAAATTTAGCTTAGAAGTCGTTTGCATATGGATTTGTACCAAAGTTATAAATTTTCAATGCAAAGACCTCATTTTGACATCATATTTGGATCCTTCAGTAAATTTTGCATTCGGATAGCAAACGGGAAGCAATTCTATCAAGTAGTTTAGGATTTACACAGGTTTAAAGTCCCCGTCAAAGAATGGTGACTGTTATTAAGCAATAATCTCCATATGTTTACTTTAAAACGAAATATTTGGATGCCGAAATAAGAGAATTTTTATTTTCTTCTATCTTTACAAGAAGAAAGTACTGGATTCGTGAAAAGTGTCGACTTCCGGTTTTCGACGGATTTATACGTTTTAGGGGTCGGAGATCCCGAAAAGCATGTTTTTACAAAATGTCTGTCTGTGACTCTGTCTGTCTGTATGTGACAAATTTTGTGTCCGATCTATCTCAAGTATTAATGAACGGAATTTAATAAAAATTTATATTCAGTTTAGTCCCTTCTAAATTGACATAGTCTAAAAGAACATAGTCTTTCTTCATCAGGCGCAAAGAAGACGTGCTTCTACTATGATTTGCTGCTGCTTTCATAGTAGAAGCACGTCTTCTTTGCATCGACGAAGAAAGACTAAGTTCTTTCGAAAGGCCTAACGCATTTAAAATTTTTGATGGTGTTTTAAGAAGATCTTTTAGTTCAGAAAGAATCTTGTCCACCTGTTTTGTTGATAAGAAGTTATGCTTGCCCATTCTCCATGCAGGAGCCAAATGCAAGACGAAAATGTTACTGCTGAATGCCTTATATATAAAAAGCTATTATTAAATAATTTTAAATAGTAACTATCTCTTTTAAGTGTTATTTGATATAAAGTTATTTGATATATAATAGTGATATTTTATTGACTTCTTATCTTCATTTGAATCAATAAAGTATGTGAATAATAAATGTATAATGATACCTGTATATCACTGCAAACCTATAATAAGGAAAATTAAGAAAGAAAAATTTTAAAATAAAAAGAATTTTTAGACAGCGATAACGATATCATTAGGGGGCAGGGAAGTGTTGTTTGAGTAATGGTAACATATGATATCGTAAGGGGTGGAGGAGGTTCAAAACTACTAGAAAGCAGATGACATTATATATGTACAGCTTCTGTGATGCTTTTTAAAACAATAAATGACTATACATATAGGGCAGATGTGACAATATTAAAAACGTTCTTAATAAACCCTATTTTTTTTCTCTATAAGAAGTAAATATTTATATATAAACTCATGAGACGTGTAATAAAATTCTATGGGCCATAAATTCTGCGTTTAAAAAAAGAACAGTTATAAATACTCTCACGTCTTTAGAGTTTCAGCTGCAAAATGGCGTGTTATTTATCATGTCCGCTGCAGATTAATTCTTTAAAAAAGTGTTTCTATTCCTCTACCTTAACTAACTGCTTTAATGTTTGTTCACTAGGTGCTTTCTATCTCATATGCTTATTTTTCAAAAATTCTGATATATTTTTATAGAAATCGAAAGGATTTACTATTACAATTATCTGTTTATTTCGAAATATGAGTTTTTAGCATTAATAAAATAACACAATCCAAAGCTATGTCCGTTTATTAGTTCTGCATAAAAATCCATATCCCAATCTTTTCCACTAACAAGATTACGGGATTATAGTTGCCTGATCGATCGATACTGATGGAAACCTGGCAAGCTTCAGATAGCGCTTTCGCTTTTTCAGGCCTTTCCCCGAACAGAAGAACAAAGCTAATAGAGTCAGTTTACCACATCCGCTTATTTGTCAATTATAATTATTTTTCATCATAATTGATGAAAATCCATCGCCCAGTCCCAATGAATGAACTAGTTGCCTATTTACGATATCTGCAGTCAGTTTGATAGCACCAGCAATTAGATCAATGCCACAGCCTAGAAGCACGTCCATAAATCTCCTAATTGAGCTATCTTAGATAAACATTTTAATTGAGAAAATTCATCAATTTTCCTGCACGTTTTATCAACAATGGAGAAAAATATGCCCAAGAAAGCACATTTATCATTGGGGAAAAAGACTTTCCCAAGAAGAAAATTCACTGCATTTCGCAACAAGGCTTGACTTGGGATATGTGTTTCAAAATGAAATCAAGCACCGAATAATTTGTTAGTTTAATCATTGTACATTGTTCTGAATTGAAGCGCAGAGATTTCTATAGAGTTATAGTTCTGATAAATGTATCTAAACGGATACGCTACGAATATTTATAAATATACTTGGATTCAAGTTTTGAATGCATAAAATATCCGTGAGAAAGGTGTGGATAAAAATGTAGGCAGTAACTGCTGGAACAACTGTTTAACAGGTAAGTGAAAATATCATTTTTTTTAGTTAATATCATGTATCAATGAAAGTTATTTTGTGTTCACTTTGAAAGAGTGTGCGTCTCTGCTTAAACTATTAACTTATTTCATATAAAAAGAAATAATGCAATGAATTGCAATGATTTGAATTTTTTTAATTATGTGGTAGATCATATTACATTTTTCATGCATTCTTTAGGTGTTAAAATTCTAACTACTTTTTAGAAAAATGAATTCTTGTTAGAAATAAAGTAAACTGTCATTATAAGTTCTTTTTCGACTTTTTAAATTATACAAATGTATTCAGTTACTTGTGCTAAATATCATAACAGAATTGTGAAGTTTATTTAATTTTTTTTCGGGGGGGGGGGGGGAGACAATCAAACGAATGTAGAATAAAATTGCTCTTTTTCTAGTATTTCTCTACAAATATCGAATACATACATTAAAAAATGTGGAACTGCATTAATGTTTGAATGTAAATAATAATTTTTATTTCTGCTTTGAAAAAATATTTAATTTTTGGATTGGAAAGATAAGGGAAGAGGACGTAATTACCCACGAAATGTAGATTTAAGCATTCCGTAAAATTACGTCGATTATATAACCCTTATTGTATAAATGTGTAATACAATGATATAAAATAGTGTTATTTATCATCGCATAAATATAAAATTTGAAGAAAAATGCATGTGTGTAAAGAGATCAATGTATATTCGCGAAATGTTATCATGCGCATTGCTCTTGTTGCAGTTTATGATGATTAGGGTGAATCGACTGCATTCGAGTCATCCCGTAATACCGATTACGATTCAGGTCAACTTTGTTGAGGTAGGAGAAATCGATGTGAAGAAAGACGAGGAAAATAGAAGACTACAAAAGGAAAACCATGTGATAATTCGCCATATGATCAAGGTTAATACGTATGAGTCATATATCTACGAAAGTGGATAAACTATACAATCATTACTAGTTTATTTTGAAATAATACAGTACGCACGAATCTAAAATTTGTGTCTCTTTTGGCTAATTTTGACTATAGTGAAGTAAAAAATATTTTAATTTACGTCTAATAAATAAGTATGAAGGCAGTCAAAACGCATACTTTTTCTTCTTCATCGTGTTTTATTTTATATATATAGTGTCCATAATTAAACTATAGGTGTTTTGAGCTCAATTTTTAAGCATGAACTGGGGCAAATTCAACAGCACTATTTAGAAAATAGGAAATCGATTTAAAAAGTACAAAATAGTTTTCATTTTCGACACCAGGGGAAAAAGTGGTGCTCAAGCTGATTTTTGTAAAATGGGCATAAAAACTTTTTTTTTTAAATGTTTTACCTGTTTAACTAACATTGAATAAACATTTTAACAGTTTTTTTTAATTGCAGTTCAATTTTAACATTTAACTGTTTTTTTACACATTTGCAATTCACAGGTTGACTTTACAATTCAGAAGCAACGCACGATCATGTATTGTCAACATGCCGAAATTTTCACTCCAAAGCAAGATCACAATTCGATGGAAGCAACGATGACTAATGGAAACGGAGAAAAGAATGCTGTTATTTATTGGCAAACTAATTTGACGTTAGCTGCAATTGACTAAAAATTCGATAATCTAAATTTAGATACTTTTCTTGCAAAAGACAAATTGTAAATGTTAAAAAAGTGTAACTGCTGAAAAAATATTTCTATATTAGAATGTCCATTAAATGTTAGTCAATCACACGGAACATTCATTTTTCGAGTTTTTATGTTTATTTTACTAAAACTCATTCCTTAGAGCCTGTTCTATCTTTGGTGACCAAAATGCAAACTTTATAAATCGATTCCAATTGATCTAAATAGTATTTACGAAATCGTATCGCGTTTTTACCAGTACATTTCTTATAAAAGAGCTCTAAACACCTATACTTTAAATATACCTCTCCTATATATATATATATATATATAGGAGTATTTATCTTAGTCTTGTAGATATTTCAGCAGAGTTATATACCAATATAATAAAAAGGACCATTGGAGAGCAGAATATGTAAAATCCAATATTGATTAAATACCTAATTTAGGCCAGGATCGGTCTTTTCTATAAAGAAATTTGAGATTACTTCCAAGGATTTAAAAAAATGTATTTTAGCCTCATTAGAAGCTTCTATAAACATAGGAGAAAGGGGTAGGCTGTATGCAAAAATTCTGGATCCTAATTACTTTTAATAGCTCAAAAAATGGCATTTAAGACTTGTTTGTGGCTCCATAAATATGGCGACCAGGTTCAATGAACTTGGAATACCCCGTTAACCCTCTGAGGGGGAAGCAATAATGTCTCTGTAATACTGAATTCTCACCGGAATAATAGTAAAATTTTATTTTTAAATAAGGAAAAGCAATTTTTCAACATTTTCCCCCCGATCTTAAAAATATAAAATTTAGTTAAAAGTTTTCAGTAGTAATATTGTTTAAATTAGGTGGGATATAATATACACCACCGCCCCTCAAGGGGTTAATCCCTTCGGGACCGGCGGCTTTTGCACAAATTTTATTCGGTTGGCACCACTTTTTTTTTTTTAAAAAGTTGCCTTTACTTAATCAATCACGAAAATGCTCTAATTAAAGAAACCAAATATTACTTTTCTTGTTTACTGGTGCCTGAAAAAACTCTGTTTGCTCTTTCTGAGGATGCATATATGCACCCATGGTCCCGAACGGGTTAATGGTCCATTTCAACTAAACTTACTATGAAACTTACTGTTAATGAAAAGAAACAATTAAGGAAGAGTTTTTATATATGTAATTAAGATGTTATGTTCTCAAAAACAATTTTTCTCATGTTTTATAAAATATCAAATATTTATAACAAAGCATTTTGACAATAGTAATATGATCTTCTTTTCGTTCATTTACGAAGTATAACGTGGCACCATTGAAAAGTAGTGAAAAAACATTCCGCATTTGTTGAAATTTGTAGATGCAACAACTTTATTACAGAAGGACTTGAACATGAACATCAATACATATTTCTCAGCCTGGAATATAACATGTACGTGCGGAGTTATTAAGGTGTCTCAGGACTGTTAAAATTAGAAAAAATGGTAAAAAAGACCATTTTTAACATTTAATATCTTAAAATGTATATGATTTAAAAACAAAATTTTTATTGGGATAAAAGATATAAGTATGTTCTTTCATTTCATGTATTTAAAAAATTGCAAGATGTAGAATTAGCATTTATAGGGGCCGCCAAACTGTCAGACATTTGACCAACAGAAAATTGGTATAAAAGCTCATGCGCAGGATTAAAAAATAAATATTAAAACTAGAATGAAAATTTTGGTGCCTACTTATACTTCAGATTGTAATAATTACCTTGAACCTAAATAAATTTGTATTTAAATAATTTTTATATTTTTAATACAAAGTTGTATTTAGCTAATGCAAAATTTAGAAAATTTCAACAGTATAATCACCTAAAAAATATTTTTTCGAACAATGAAAAGGAAATTTTTTGTTCAGTTTATATAGACTAACATGAAACATGAATAAATTTTCATGAAAAAATATTCAGAAATTTTGAGGTATCCTGCGCGTTATGCCCAAAAACATCATTTGGAGAAAAATGAATTCAAAGTTTCGGAAACGCTGCTTCAATTATTTAGCGGGTATAATTCTAAAAGCCATAACTCCTCTTGTAATGGGAATTTAAAGGAAACAATTATATGAAAATGTTCAAAAGATATAGGAGTTCAACATCTAAATAAATTAAAATTTCAAAAATTTTAAAGCTTTAAGAGTCCTGAGACCCCTTAATAGAAAAAAAAACATCTTTGTGAATTAGAGAATAAAATTACAGTTGATGAGGTTAGGTGTAGTAGTTCTTTCTAGATCAACACAGAATTAATTTTCATTTCTTTTTGTGTAACTAGTCGTAGAATTTTTATAAGTGCATGAAATAATGTGTTAATATATTTTAAAGCATAACATTATTAAAAATATGACATGTTTTCTGTGTAATGCTTATATACGTGTTACTCTGTAAGCAAGCTAATCTATGAAATTCTTCAGTGTTAGAGATATTTTGTCGCGTCATTAAAATTAATATGAATGCGCAAGAATAAGCTTTGAATGAATCAAATTCCTATATCTTTGGAACAGACAAAGAAACATCGATGCAGAATTTAGAGCAGAATGCTTTGTCCTTACAAGTTTAAGAACACCCATCCAGCACTGGACGTATGTCCAAATTCAAGTCTAAATTTTTTGCAACATCTTTCACTGCAGGGTTACCAGTTTGGCCTCCATTTTTATTCCGGAATTTCAAATTCGTACCAGAATTAAAATAAGAAGAATATTTACCTTATGCAATCACGAAATTTCTGTTATTAAATAAAGCAAAAAATGTCATTCTTAATTTGTGGTGTGAAATCGTAATTTCTTATTAAAAATGGAGGCCAAACTGGACTCTCTGTTGGACTGAAGGACAAATTCTGTTTCACTTCGGACATTTCTGTCCGCATCAGAAACGTGTACTCCTCTTTTGGACGGCTGACAATAAATCTGAAATGCTCGGTTCGGTTTCTTTCTATACATACATCCCGACTCGTGTACATAATCTCTAGGATTCGTTTATGAAACGTCTTCAAAAATTGAAAAAGTTGATGTGAATAGGATTAAAGGTTTTTAAAAATACCCTTTCGTAAAATGAGGACTAAAAATGGAAAACGCTGAAAGTACCAAAAAAATAGAAAATCTTTTTTTTTTTTTTTTTTTTTTTTTTTTTTTTTTTTTTTTTTTTTTTTACGAAAAAAATGTCTTAAATGCCAAACTTAACAAACAGGAGATCCCTTGAAGTACCAACCCGAGTAGAAATAGTTCAAAAAAGAGTAGAAAAATGTCGCTGGTTGAATGTGCCACACGAAGAGAAGTTGAGGACGCTGAAAGTACCAGTGATAAGATGCGCGGCTATTGGTGGCCATTACACAACTCGATCATGTTGTTATTGTTTACATCAATGGGATATTTTTAAGCAAGGTGAAAATATTAACTATCTAAAAAAAGAAATGTTTACAAATGATAACATTAGGTATTTAAACACTAAACGAAAAGAAGCTAGGTACCTACATTTTAAAGTGCTGAACTAAGAGCACAAAAGGAGTGAAGTGGTAAACGTTAGAAGTACCGGAAGTAGGAGTTTTTATTTTATTTTTTTTCTCTTGAAAAATTTCCTCTTTTGGACTTTCAATGTTTTCCATTTTTAGTCCTCAAATCTGTCATTTGGCTGTGAACTTGATTACGGAAGATTAACCATAAGATTCCGCAATTTGGTGATAAACTGGAATTTGTCAACGAAAAGACAGATTTTCATTTATGCTGAGCATAAAATTAATATAAATTTGAATTGATTAAAAGATACATTGCTTAAGAATATGTTCAGAATTGTATTTTCATTGTTTAAAATATTTTATCATTTAATTAGCTTGATATTTAATAGCAAATCCTCTGTCTTAAGGAAAAAATAAATCAAAAATATTAATTACATGGAGCAAGAGCATCTTTGAAGCTATTATTATGTACACATTGCTTTTTCTCAAAAGCATACTGAATTCCCAGAACACAAGCGGTACGAATTCATGAGGATTGTAAAATTTAGATGTTAAGAAATGTGCGAATTTTTAGTTTTGTAAAAGTACAACATTTTCATTGAGCCGATTTATTTATGTAGCTTTTAATGGATGTTCACAAATCCTTGCACCAAAAATAAAACAAAACAAAATAAATAAAATGAAAAATAACAAAGTTGTACACAACAAGAAGAGTAATATTTACCATCCAACCCTAGATTGCAATCCACTTTTTTGAATAAAAAATGCAGAGTGCCTGAAACAGAATAGAGGGTGTCTGTAAAACGAACACGAGTTTCAATTAATAACTTTTACAATATTTGAAGGTGATCTAATAATATTTTCAACATACTCATTGTATACCGTATAGAATGTGAGGATATCATAAAAAGGTGTCATAAATCATCATCATTTTTAGAATTATTTGAATCACTATGCACAAAGGACTAAGTTAAATGCGATGAATATCTGTTAGTTAATAGTTATCTACATATATGGCTATTTTATTATCCACATATGTGCCTCGAAGAATTTTGTTGATTAACAAATATTAATTGATTTAGATTCGAATTAAGATTTAGATTAGGTAATATGACACGAAAATTATTTCTAGTAAACAAATGAAGTTTTAAATACTTCGTACTGCATTGATTTTCTTATTCAAATCTACTTATTTTGCCTTTTTTCTTGGTCTATTCATACTTTCACGATTAAGTCAGTGAATTCTAGAGAATTTAGAGGAATTTTCGAGATTCGATGTGACTCCAAAGTGAAGATTATGTTAATAAGTATTCGTTTATATTACCTATCATGCAAAATTAATACAGATGTATGTACTGCCAAAACAATCTGCTGAAGTACAAGAAACTGAAATTACTATATCAGTCAGGTAAAATTCCAGAAAATCATTGAAAAGTTGGCAATTTTAGAATAATTTCAATAAGAACAATTTATTTCCACTGTTCTTCGTCCCAGTTCCAAAGCTTCTCAGTGTCAAAATAAAATATCTTCTGAAAATAAATTGATTGTTTCAAATAAAATTGTTCCATTTCTTGGAAAATCTAGTTAAAATGTATCTAATATAATTGTAATAAAAGAGAAGCAATACAATACCATTTAATATAATTTGGTATCTCTATCGACGTAATGTTAGATAATAAATAATTATTTACCAACATGCTTCGAATGACTTTATAAATTAAATTTCTGCAACGATTAAAGATCACTTTATTAAACAGATATTAACACAAAGATCACAGAGTTCAACAAGTTTCTCTGCTGATCTTTCTCGAATATTATTTATGGATCAAACCTGTTCAATGCTGAAAATTAGTAAGGAATGTAAAGTTTGACCTAGCATTACAAATTAAAATACTAAATTTTAAATTCAACTGTTTTCTTTCTATTATTGTAGAATCATTTATATAGTATGCCAGTTCCTAACCTGAATTATAAAAGTTTGCTTTCCACTATTACTTGCATTTTTATCACCAGTTTTAATACAAATGAAAATATAATGTTTTTCAATGATAAATATTCTCTTTTGAAATTCATTCATTTTCTCCAACTATTAATTAGAACAGGAATTCCCAAACTTTCAGCCTCGAACTACATCGAAATGCATACTTTTGCCGTGACATTACGTAAGAAAGTTAATAACTAATTTATACACTATATGGCCAAAGGTGACCGGTCACTTGCGATTTTAGACGTTTTCTTAAATATCTATAAAAATACATAAGGAATTATCTTGAAACTCCAGGTGTGTAAACAGAATAGTACAGGCCATATATTTCCGTGAAGATTTTTTCCCGAAACCCCGTAGGGGATCGTCAACAAATTGAAAATTTCCTTCACGGAACCTTCACGGAAATATATGACCTGTAATAAATCTGCATGGTTATATTATTAAAATGGTACTTAAATTATAGTCTTTTATTGACATTTATACATGGAGTAGCTTCGCGATTATATATTGATAATATGCAAATATAACAAAAGACTTTGGAGAGGAGGATTTCACCATCTACTCGGAATGCGCTTATATACTATCGACTGACTTACATATACTTTCTTGTAGAGGTCGGAAAAACTACTTTTCTTTGTAGAGAACTACAACTATAACTACTTTAAATATTAAATACGTGTAATTTTTCACAATGATAACTATGCGTAAACCAACAGAGTGAAAAATGTCCAAGCGGGGAATCGAACCCGGATCCTTGGAAAAACGTTCCAACGGTCCGAGGACGATACCCATCGTCCTCGTAGCTTAATAGTAGAGCATCTTTACAAAATGCTTGAAGAGAGGCATATATTTACCATTAACATTGGTAACATTGACACATGTTACAATTCATTTTAGTAACTTATTAAGAGTTGGTGGAAAAGTTTTGGACACTAAATTTCCTTTTTATGGATAAAAAGGTACACAAGAATCATTTCAAGATTCTGACCTTTGTCAATTTTAAGTAACCATTTATTCCTCATCAAATCATTTATTTTTTCCTTCACGATTATCGTTAATTTATTGCCATGTATTGTTGGATTTTAAAATTAAAATTGTATGTGTTATATATTAATTCACTGTGTAGGAGACCTGCACTGCTGCCACATATATTTATGTACTATCTAACATATTTCTCTTTTTAATACAATTTAAGATTTATAAATTTTATAAAGTTTATAGTATCATGTTTAGTTATTTCAAATATTTTGAAAGTTAAATATGTTTCAGATGGCGAGATTTAGATAAATCTTTAAACAATTACACATGTAAAAGTTTCCTCATGCTACACCATACAGCTGAGCGAATAGAAATACAAAGCTCACTCAATAAATATTTGAAAAAGTTGAGAAAACTGTAAAACATTAATAACCAAAAAAATTATAAGTATCTAAAAAATGTGTCAATATTTTTAAAGATTGTTCATATAATCATTCTGGTTTTCATTCCATTTTTAACTTTTTATTCGGAACATTTTTAAAATTCAACAAAAAACTCTTTTAACTTTATTTTTAGATTTTGTATCTAATACTTTTATTTTCATTCAAAAGCATTACTTTTCCAAAAACCTTACAGCGAATAGGTGAGTTACAAATTTAAAATTGCTCCCCTAAAAATCCAAAATCCCACCCGGTGGAGCATAAGCCCCACTTTGGGAATTACTGGTTTAGACGCTTGTTTTGCCTCTTGTCCAGGAAAAGGTATTAACATTCTTCTCCAATTTTCGGTTATTCACAAAAGTATGGGAAGATTCAACAATGGAAAGAAGATTAGAAGATTACACCGACTTGTCGGAAAGATTTTCCTCCTTCTGAATGTCCGTCTGTTTTCTTCTAAAGCTATGAAAGATGAAAAGCACCGCGTGATCACAAAAAGACGCCGATAGTTAAAAATAGTTGAATGGTACGCTTATTAGGACCTACAAACTACTAAAGAAGTAACGAGTACTGTAGTTTCACTACTTGTAGCACGCTACTTCCGATCACTGCTTTCTTGCAAAATTCTAACTTGATTTATATTGATGATGCAAAGAACAGGCCTGCTTAACTAAGTGTTGCTTACTCGTGTCGGGTTCTATGTTTGTGATTTTTAATTAGTTTGTCCGCTTCAATAATTAATTTATTTATGAATTATGTATATATATATATTTTTTAATAAGGGAAGAAAAAGCATTCTCACATGCATAAATTGTGTAAAGAGGAAATCTTTTAGCTTTCGCAAAAATGATTCGCTATTCTCTTTGCGTCAGCAGACGAAAAGGCACCCCTTTTAACCCTTTGAGGGGCAAGTAATTGTGTGTGTGTGTGTGTAATGTTGCATTCACACTGGAATTTTTTGAATTTTTTTTTTTCAAAATAAGGAATAGCAATTTTATAACTTTTTTCCAACAAACTTATAAAAGTAACATTTAATTAAAAGTTACTGGTGCAAATCTTGATTAAATTTAGGTGGGATATAATATATCCCACCGCCCCTTAAAGGGTTAAAATATTCTATCACAGAATAGCATAACAAGGTTCTTTTCTCTTATCAATGACGGTGGCAGAGTATCTACAATAAAAATGGGATTTTTTTAAAACTATATGTTACATTTTCTGGAAAATAATCATAGATATCCTGAGCCCAGTTTACTCATTTGATGGCTCGAAGCTGTGATGACTGAATCTCTCCTCTTTTTCCCATGTGAAAGATTGTGATTAAATAAAACTTCATAACCAATTAGTGGTATCTTTTTGATGACATTAAGATGGTATTTAACTCTTTAAGAGCTGAAGATTTTTGGTAGAAATTAAAAGTTTTGGTGATTTCCCCTAAATAATACGATCATATTTCATTAAAAAAAATATCTAAAATATCTGATGTCAAGTTATGCCGAGGGAGGACCCACACAATTTTGTAGGTGTAGGCTTGGTTTTAAATCGGAAAAAAAAGAGGAAACTTTTTTTTTTTTTTTTTTTTTTTTTTCTTTGGGATCACGTACACAATTGTGTAGGTCAGGTCTTAAAGAAATAAGAAACCTTGATAGAATGATTAAAGACTATTGTATTGAATATTTCGATTTCTCTAGTTCATTTTTTGATATGTTTTATGATACATATAATTGAAAAGATATTTCAGTTTGTGTATTGCAGTAATAAAACGGAAATCAGTGTAAAAGTATGTTTGAAAAAATGAAAAATTCCAGCTTGTCTCTTTTCCGACCGTAGGGAAATATGGGGCACAATGGACCGCTTTTGAAGTTTTTATTTTTTTTTCTTCTGAAATTTACCTATTTCAATGTACGTGAAAAAAATCCTGACTATAACTCTTATTTGCCTATCTTCAAATATTAATTTTTTTCAAACCATAACTCTTAATAGTTTTTTAAGGAAAAAAACAACAAGGCTGCCCCATTGTGTCCCATTGTACCGCATGCCTTACGTACAGTGGGACGCTACATAGAGAATGGCGAACCATTCATAATGAAAGATAAATTACAATTTCAATACAGGTTTAAAGGACAAAGTACCTTACTGGAAAACTTTAGTTTTCAATGAAAAGAACAAAACAATGACGTAGCCATTTATGGTGACATATTATGACACATTTATGGTTTAACCCTTTATGCCCCAAATTGTGTATCAAGAAATTACTCCACCTCGATACACTGTCAGAAAAACTCGTCTAGTATATACACTAAATTATACCTCATTTTTTAACAAATAATTTCCGTGCTCCTAGAAAACATGTTTTATCCGTGAATTCTTCCCGAAAGTCTGAAAAAGAGGAAAAAATTCCTTTTATTTACAGCACGCATGCGTATTGGCTCTATTAATAGTAAAATCCAAATTAATTTTAAAAACGAAAAACCAAGAAATCTATAAATTAAGATTTCTAAACTAATAATAAAAAAAATTAAAAACTAAACCAACAATAAAGAAAAGAAACGTTTTCGAATTTAAAAATAAATAAGAAATAAATTTCTCATTTATTTAAAAGCATTCACAATTTATTAAGTTGTGAACGATATTCGCATTTAAATTAGTTTTAAATGAACACATTTAAAATATATATATATATATATAAACTCGGTTTATGGCGTTCAATGCCGCCATCCGAAGAATCTACAAGAGTCTTTTTCCATTTCTTCCGGTCAAGGGTCCATTCCTCTTCCAGACCTATATCCCCCATTACCTTTGAAATATCATCCATCCAGTTCTTTCGTGGTCTTCCCCGTTTCCTTTTTTTGTTTGTTTCATAATTGAATGTTATTTTGGGTAGTCTTTCCTCATTCATTCTTTTGACATGATCATACCAGATTAATTGATTTTTTGGATATCATCTAATATGGTGTTCCCTTTATTTTCATCATTTCCTTGATTCTGTCATTTCTTATTTTTTCTATTCTAGATATCCTGCATGATCTTCTTAGGGCATCCATTTCTACTGCCCATTTTGATCTAATACCCTGTATATTCCATGTAGCCATATTCATAGTCCTTTTCCGCAGCCTTAGTCGTTGATTTTTAGAAGCATCCAGTTTATTATTCTTGTAGATTCTTTTTGCAAGGAGGGGTTTTTACATGAAATAGGGAGCAGGCCTATTGTCATAACCCCCAACCTGGAGGACCAGGGTGTCAGATTTCGTCTGGCAACTACCCTTCGACCAATCCGGCTTGGGAGGCTCTACCAGTAGCTACGCTACCGCCGGCATAGCTCTCCGGGTCACTGGTGCACACAGCCCGCTCCACCACGGCAAGGTAGAGACACCACGGAGGAGTCTCTACCTAGGAGTATCTACAGGAAAATTGATATTTTAATTAAAATATTAAATGAAAAAAAATCGACTTTAATCAAAATTAATCTCGCATAGAAATCTAATATTCATATTTTACATCAATTAATCTACATAAAAATATTTATAATTCATATTTTTATCCTATTTTAATACTAAAGTATTAAAACACCACCCACAATCTCAATAAAGACAAAATCTTCCCGAAAATAACTTCAAAATTCAAAGCTTTTTAAAGAAATTAATCAAGCCATACCCATCCGAGGTAAACATATTTACTTAAAACTGTTACACTACGGTACAGCTGTAGCCGAGTAGTTGGAGTACTGGTCTCGTAACACTAAGGTAGCTAGTACGATCCCGAGGTCGGCAATATATATTTTATCCCCATTTTCTTCAATTGACGAATATTTTACCTCCGGCAATGGAGAAAAAAAAAGAGACGGATATTCGTCTATTAACAGAAAAATCCTGGTAGCACTGCTGCCAGTAAAATTTTCGTGAATTGAAGAAAGTATTTTTGAGAGTGTAATTATATAATCCTTAATGTCTGAAGATATATTAGAAAATTTACATAGTAATAAAATGAAGTTAAAACATGAATACATTAAAATGATTCTCAGTTTTTATTACTAAAATAGGTGCTAAAAATACAATTAACAGGTTTTAAAACATTAAAACCAATAATCAGATGGTTAAAAAAAAACTTCCCGAGCGCTTTCGACAAAGCCCTGGTCATCATCAATGGGGTGAAAAATGAGAAGAAGACCTTCAGAATGCATACCGGTATAAATAACGCAGGGCGATTCCAAAAACTGTAAAAAGGGGCGTGGGAGGGGGGACGGATGAGTCCATACAGCTACATTGATCATTTCAATCCAAAGATTCCATTGACTTCAAGTAGACCAAATCAAATGCTCGGTATATCACAGGACAATGTATCATTACAAGTGTTTCTACCTCTGGTTAAAATTTCTATAGACTCTCAAAATACATGTGTTAAATTGATTTGCATGCGTGATGATCCTTGCTTTACTAAAAAGGATGTCAATATCAGCTTCTAAATTTAACCGAGCTAAAGCTGTAGATAGTTTCCCCTTTTCTATATCAGCCATATGTTCTTTCAACCTTTCCTGCAGCCTTCTGGTTGTCATTCCAATGCATGTAAAAGTTCTATTATTATTTTTATATTTGAATGGGATCATATAAATTCCTGCTTTGTCATATGAATTAACTGGATCAACTTTTCTGTGAACTAGATTTTGCAGTTTAGCTGGAGGTTTAGCTATTATTGCTATATCATATTTTTTCAATGCATACCTAATTCTCTCATAAAGTTGAGGAACGTAATAAACACTACAAAATTTTGAAAAATGCGTATTCTTTTTTATACAATTAGTGCCTTTAAACTCATTAATTACTTTATTGATAAATTTTCTCGGGTAACCGTTTTCAGTTGCGATTGTTTTGATCTTAGTTAATTTCTCCTGTATATAGGCATCAGTACATACTTCGAATGCTCTCTTTACGTAAAATCTGTAGGCTGCTTTTTTATAGTTAGCTGGAACTGTACTATTATAAGATATTGTATTGTTGGATCTTCATGGTTTCCTATAAACCCTCCTATCTATGTTGTCTGTTAATTTATTCTTGATGAGTTCAACATCTAGGAAAGGTAAAGATTCATTTTTTTCTATTTCTAAGGTAAACTGTATTCTGTTGTCAATACTATTAGCATGCTTTAAGAAAATTTCCAGGTTCGAAATGCCATGATTCCACACTATATGAATGTCGTCGACATAACGAACCCATAATTCAGGTTTTAACTCGGCGGTGGATAAAATCTGTTTCTCTAATGGCCTTAGTTTCAGCTCAGCTAATAAACCGGAGATGGGAGATCCCATAGGGGCCCCATCTGTTTGTTTATAATAATTTCCGTTGAAAACAAAGTTGTTGTTATTGATAATTAAATTCAAAGCTGATATAAGTGTGGTTTTAATATTGTCGTCCTGTGATGAATTGCTATTGATATGGTTTTCAATGATATTCCTAATTTCATGTACATTTATTGATGGATATAAAGATTTAATGTCAAAACTTGCAAGAATTGTATTATCCCCAATCTTGATATCTGCGATCCTTTTAATTATATCTGAAGTGGAATTGATTGCATGTTCAGTAGGGGTAACATTGATTTGAGTAGAGGTATAAATACTTTTTTTATTGGATAAGTTGGAGCGGAGCATTTGGAAAAGATAGGTCCGAGGGGGAGGTCTGGTTTGTGATCTTTCAAACGTCCAATTAATCTGGGTGTGACTGCGGTTTTATTGATCGTAAGTTTTACTTTCATATCACTAGGCCAAGTTCCATGTTTAATTAAAATCTTTGCCTTTCTGTCAACTACTGAGTTTGGCATTACGACATTCTTATAGTTTGGAATCATGGCATTTCGAACCTGGAAATTTTCTTAAAGCATGCTAATAGTATTGACAACAGAATACAGTTTACCTTAGAAATAGAAAAAAATGAATCTTTGCCTTTCCTAGATGTTGAACACTCATCAAGAATAAATTAACAGACAACATAGATAGGAGGGTTTATAGGGAAACATGTAGATCCAACAATACAATATCTTATAATAGTACAGTTCCAGCTAACTATAAAAAAGCAGCCTACAGATTTTACGTAAAGAGAGCATTCGAAGTATGTACTGATGCCTATATACAGGAGAAATTAACTAAGATCAAAACAATCGCAACTGAAAACGGTTACCCGAGAAAATTTATCAATAAAGTAATTAATGAGTTTAAAGTCAGGAATTGTATAAAAAAGAGTACGCATTTTTCATAATTTTGTAGTGTTGATTACGTTCCTCAACATTATGAGAGAATTAGGTATGCATTAAAAAAATATGATATAGCAATAATAGCTAAACCTCCAGCTAAACTGCAAAATCTAGTTCACAGAAAAGTTGATCCAGTTAATTCATATGACAAAGCAGGAATTTATATGATCCCATTCAAATATAAAAATAATAGAACTTTTACATACATTGGAATGACAACCAGAAGGCTACAGGAAAGGTTGAAAGAACATATTGCTGATATAGGAAAGGGGAAACCATCTACAGCTTTAGCTCGGTTAAATTTAGAAGCTGATATTGACATCCTTTTTAGTAAAGCAAGGATCATCACGCATAAAAATCAATTTAACACATGTATTTTGAGAGAGTCTATAGAAATTTTAACCAGAGGTAGAAACACTTGTAATGATACATTGTCCTGTCATATACCGAGCATTTGGTTTGGTCTACTTGGAGTCAATGGAATCTTTGGATTGAAATGATCAATGTAGCTGTATGTACTCATCCGTCCCCCCTCCCACGCCCCTTTTTACAGTTTTTGGAATCGCCCTGCGTTATTTATACCGGTATGCATTCTGAAGGTCTCCTTATTTTTCACCCCATTAATGATGACCAGGGCTTGGTCGAAAGCGCTCGGGAAGGGGTTTTTTTTTTTACCATCTGATTATTAGTTTTAATATTTTAAAACCTGTTAATTGTATTTTTAGCACCTATTTTAGTAATAAAAACTGAGAATCATTTTAATGTATTCATGTTTTAACTTAAAGTATTAAGGTGAATGTGTCGTTTCTCTTACATATAGTTTTCTATATATATTTAATTAGTTTATCGATTCTGGATTTATGATGGAACGCAGTATCTTAATGAAGAAGTTTAAGACTGAAAGAATGAGACTGGACAGAGAAATTATCAATGTAAGATTTTTACAGTTGTGTAAAGTAAATAATATCATTCCAACATTTTTGAGGAATCGGAATAAATTAATCTATGATGACATTCCAAATATTAGGCATAAGTTAGACAGTATAGCTTTAAAGGCATACATTAGATCCAAGTTTAAATTAATTGATTTTTTAACAAGGACTATTATGGACTTATACTATGAGCTGGCACAAGCTTTAGATAATGTGGTTTTTGATAATTTTTTACGTTTGTTAAATATTTACCGGGATATTCAAAGGAAATATAAAGAAAGAATAATTTATGGAAAGTTCAATAGACTAAAAAACAAGAAATCTTACGAGGGACTGCAACGTAAACCAGTGGCATATGTTAATCTTACCAATAATAACATAGATAGTAAACTACATAATTTCTGGGACCAAAGCAGATGTTCCAAAAGAAAGTAGATATTAAAAAAGTAGTCACGGACTATGAAAGGATTGTTAATATATTACCTGCTAATAGGAAAGATGAAGTTAGAAGCTTATTGTTCAATAATGTACAGGAATACATGAAAATACCTAACAGAACAATCAATAAAAATCTAAATATAATAAAGCAGATCCAAAATAATGAGGAACTCATGATTATACAAACAGATAAATCAAATAAACTAGCTATTCTACCTACAACTGATTATATTGAAAAAATGGAACAATGTATTGCTGAAATTAACTGTTTAAAACTAAAAAAGGATCCAAACTCAGTAGTTGACAGAAAACAAAGGATTTAATTAAACATGGAACTTGGCCTAGTGATATGAAAGTAAAACTTACGATCAATAAAACCGCAGTCACACCCAGATTAATTGGACGTTTGAAAGATCACAAACCAGACCTCCCCCTCAGACCTATCGTTTCCAAATGCTCCGCTCCAACTTATCCAATAGAGGAAGTATTTATACCTCTACTCAAATCAATGTTACCCCCTACTGAACATGCAATCAATTCCACTTCAGATTTAATTAAAAGGATCGCAGATATCAAGATTGGGGATAATACAATTCTTGCAAGTTTTGACATTAAATCTTTATATCCATCAATAAATGTACATGAAATTAGGAATATCATTGAAAACCATATCAATAGCAATTCATTACAGGACGACAATATTAAAACCACACTTATATCAGCTTTGAATTTAATTATCAATAACAACAACTTTGTTTTCAACGAAAATTATTATAAACAAACAGATGGGGCCCCTATGGGATCTCCCATCTCCGGTTTATTAGCTGAACTGAAACTAAGGCCATTAGAGAAACAGATTTTATCCACCGCCGAGTTAAAACCTGAATTATGGGTTCGTTATGTCGACGACATTCTTATAGTGTGGAATCATGGCATTTCGAACCTGGAAATTTTTTTAAAGCATGCTAATAGTATTGACAACAGAATACAGTTTACCTTAGAAATAGAAAAAAATGAATCTTGACCTTTCCTAGATGTTGAACTCATCAAGAATAAATTAACAGACAACATAGATAGGAGGGTTTATAGGAAACCATGTAGATCCAACAATACAATATCTTATAATAGTACAGTTCCAGCTAACTATAAAAAAGCAGCCTACAGATTTTACGTAAAGAGAGCATTCGAAGTATGTACTGATGCCTATATATAGGAGAAATTAACTAAGATCAAAACAATCGCAGCTGAAAACGGTTACCCGAGAAAATTTATCAATAAAGTAATTAATGAGTTTAAAGGCAGGAATTGTATAAAAAAGAGTACGCATTTTTCAAAATTTTGTAGTGTTGATTACGTTCCTCAACTTTATGAGAGAATTAGGTATGCATTAAAAAAATATGATATAGCAATAATAGCTAAACCTCCAGCTAAACTGCAAAATCTAGTTCACAGAAAAGTTGATCCAGTTAATTCATATGACAAAGCAGGAATTTATATGATCCCATTCAAATATAAAAATAATAATAGAACTTTTACATACGTTGGAATGACAACCGGAAGGCTACAGGAAAGTTTGAAAGAACATATGGCTGATATAGGAAAGGGGAAACCATCTACAGCTTTAGCTCGGTTAAATTTAGAAGCTGATATTGACATCCTTTTTAGTAAAGCAAGGACGCATTACATTAATTTACATTGTTTTTATAAAATTTCGATCTTTCCAAAACAACGTAATTATTGTGGTATTTTTTTTTTACAAAAAGAGCTAAAATTGCCGATGTAATAAATCAGGTTTAATGAAAACACTTATCAAGTTTCATTTTATTAAATATATATAGAAAACTATATGTAAGACAAACGACACATTCACCTTAATACTGTAAGTGAAAACATGAATACATTAAAATGATTCTCAGTTTTTATTACTAAAATAGGTGTTAAAATTACAATTAACAGGTTTTAAAACATTAAAACCAATAATCAGATTGTAAAAAAAAAACTTCCCGAGCGCTTTCGACCAAGCCCTGGCCATCATCAATGGGGTGAAAAATGAGAAGAAGACCTTCAGAATGCAAACCGGTATAAATAACGCAGGGCGATTCCAAAAACTGTAAAAAGGGGGGTGGGAGGGGGGACGGATGAGTCCATACAGCTACATTGATCATTCCAATCCAAAGATTCCATTGACTCCAAGTAGACCAAACCAAATGCTCGGTATATGACAGGACAATGTATCATTACAAGTGTTTCTACCTCTGGTTAAAATTTCTATAGACTCTCTCAAAATACATGTGTTAAATTGATTTGTATGCGTGATGATCCTTGCGTATGTGTAAACTTCTATTAAATATAACTACGGGGACTTGGGGACCGTATAAAAAGTTAGATTTCGTAATTTTTATAAAACTGATTTTTTACTTTAAATAATGCCATAACATGAATATTTACCTTTTTAAACGTTTTTGTAATTAGAACTGTATGTCTACAACCAACGGTTGAGAAATTAAAGGTCGGCGATAGATAACATATTGCACACTGTATAAGGAACAAGAGCTTTCCTGAAGAAACGGAAGACGTCAGTCGCTTTATCCAAAACCGATTAATATCATATATTAATTTTTAAAAAGTTGCTCGAGCCATTTTGGAGGAAAATGTATGACATCATTACACCAAGAAACTTCCCAAAACTACTATAAATTCCAGATCACAAAATATACTGCATGTAGAAATGCAGAAATTTCAGGATAGGGCTAGACAGTATATGTATAAGACTGTTTTTAAAAAATCAGAACTAGATGTCACATATTTGCTCAGATATTAAATTTCTTTTATATTAAATTAGGCGTATATATAGAGTGCCAATATCCTACAATTTTGGGTTTAAGCTGCGCTACTCGAGATATTATCGTCTCCCATAATATATTGATATGGAATTAGTGCCAGAAATATTGATGTATCCTCGTTACTCCCTAACGAGGATAGATAAAAAGGAACGATACTAACTCTATCGAAGTATCGACGGCAATGACTATTTGAAGAAAAATAAAAATGAACGATAGTACCCATTGGATCATCAATAAAAAAAATTATAGTATCGATAAAATCGAGTTGGCCATAGTATCGATAAAAAATATCGATATCACACGTCACTGCCTTAAATTAAACGTAACAATTATATCGTATGCTCCAATATATTCAAGCAGTCTGTGCCACCGATATCAACAACAATATTCGCACATGAAAACACCCGATTGGTTGGTTGACGACGCTTGACACCTTCGCTGTGCAATTATAGCAAACTAAATGTGAAATATTTTCTCCTTAAAAAATCGGAAACACTTTATAAATAACAACTGTATTGAATACATATAATTACAAAATATTTCTCGTTTTAAAAAATAAATCTTTTTTTTTTTTTTTTTTTTTTTTTTTTTTTTGACCAAATGCAGAATTAAAATGCGACATATTTTCTTTTCAGCAAAAAAGAAAAATATTTAAATAGCAATTTGATTTAATAAATATATATTAAATATTTAAAAGACATAATAAAGTATTTTTGTATTAAAAAAAAAAGAGTTTAAATAATTTATCAGCTAAATTCAGACATTTTAACTGTAACTGAGAAAAGTTTCATTAACCTTAATTCAGCGTATGAATACTGTCGAGTTTATAACAGAGTGTCACGCAGTTGCGATCGCACTAATAATGCGATCCTAACTCCCTAAGAATAACATTTAATTCGCGTAGTAATTAGTCCTATTTTTAAACCGGATTATATAAGAAACAAGAATTTTCCTGAAAAAAATGGAAAACATCAGTCGTTTCGTCTAAAACCGATTAGTATCATATATTAATTTAAAAAAAATCATTCGAGCCATTTTGGAGAAACATTTATGACACCATTACACCAAAAAACTTCCCGAAATTGATTAAAAATGGGTAGCCAGATCTCAAAATATACTGCATGTAGAAGTGCAGAAATTTCACTACAGGACAGCAGATATAAAACTGTTTTTAAAAAATCAGAACGATGTGTCACATATTTGCTGGGATATTAAATGAGGGGTTCTTGCATTTTGTTTGATCTTTAGTTTAGCTTATATATAGTGTGTTGGTATTCTATGATTTTGAGCTTAAGCTGTGTCACTCGAGATACTATTGTCTCTCATGATACGATATTTAAAGGAAAATTTGTTGCGTTATTGGTTCATGTCAAAGATTACCGATAAATATGCAAAAACAAGCATTTTTAAAAAAATAATTACAAACATACTAAGTTTGCGGGTCTTAACTATATCGAAATCTTGGTAATTAGGTAAGAATATGGCTTAAGTTTGAGAGTACTAATATTCAATTTTAAAATAATACATTTATAGCGTAAGTGGAACATAATTTTTTGTTACATAATTTTTTGGACTAAAAACCCATTTCAATGCATAATAAGATTAATATTATAAATCTTTTCTAAGTATTCAGTAACAGTATATTCCTTTTTTCCCTCATACATTCGAAAGATATGCATCAGGCTGCAGCACAACTAGTATTGTATATATTATAACACAGTTGGATTACAAAATTTGCATTTATGAACTTGATAAAAAAAATAATAAAAGAGGATAAATTAAACTATCTACACTATACAGGGTGTCCGGTCTCAACGGTGTCCAATGGCTAATTCCTAAACCGTTAGTCATAGACATATAGTTCCAATTAGAAAAATGCTTTAAATCAGATAAAGAAATATTTTAAAAGCGATTTGGGTCAATAAAAACATTTCTTAAAAAATTACGAAATTTAAATTTTTATACGGTCCCCCGGTCCTATAAGTTATATTTAGTAAAATTTTCCAATTACACTGACAAGTAAGACAAAAAAAGTCCCATTCATATGACACTAAAATTGTGCGAGTTATGAAACTTTAAAAATGCATGACTTATGCCACTTTTCTGCTCTGAAAACAAATGAGTTCGGCTTGGCTTTTAGAGGTCATATTCCAAGTGCTTAAAGTATTCGAATATCTCATTTCATGTGTCTTTGCGCTTTGAAAAAAATCGTACAAGTATTACGATTAAGTTAACATTTATTAAGTTTCAGATTGGCTGAAATAACATATGTTTTATTTTGTCAGGATTTGAGACTTTCTTTTATGATTTCTTTTAATAAAATTATGTTATTTTTATAAGTTTTTATGTTACTTCAACGATCTTATGTATGTTTTTCCAGTTCAAACTTTGTATTCGAACTTTAACCCACTTTCAAATATCCAAACGAGATTACATTTTACATACTGGCGCAAATCCGATAACAATCTAATATTATTATGATTTTCAGTGGTTACCATTTATACTTATTTTATAAGATAACACAAAAATTTTCGGATAGATTACCGCCAAGAAGTTTATGAAAAAGTTTTAGATTAGATAATACAAGACGGAGATTGTTGGGTTTTTTAACGTTTATGTATTTTTTAGCACTGAATCCGAAAATTGCCTTAATTTTTAACCATCATGTCAGGATATTTCGCAAATCATAAATTGTCGAATTTAAAGAATAACAAAAATCGGATACTATAAAGTAGAGGAGATGGTTGTATTTTTTAACTTTTGATAATTGATTTTTACGTACTTTTTAGCACTAAATCTGAAAATGACTTTCATTTTTCACCATCACGTTAGAATTTTTTTGCAAATGTGTAAGTTAAAATATAGCGAAAATCTCATACTATAAAACATATGTAAAACTTCTTTATTTTATTTGATTCAATAATTTATTCGATATTTTTGCTTATCTTGGGATTCTTACAGCTGGGTGGTGTGATGAGATGAGGGAGGAAATTAAATTTTAGCTTTGAACTTTTTAACTTTGAAATTTACAATTTGCGAAAAATCTTGATGTGATGGCTGAAAATGAAGGTCAATTCCGCATTCAGTGGTACAGAATACATAAGAATCAATTATCAAAAGCTAAAAAACATGAAATAACCCAACTTTTGCAGGCTAGTGTAATCTAATAATATTTTAAAATACGTATCATTTTGTAAAGAATTGAGGCTGTTAATTTAGCATCATCTTATTTAATAAAAATTCTGTTTTTTTCTTTCTTCTTAAATGTGTATTACAAATTGTATATTTTGCATTAATGTGTCAGAATGACTAAAGTTTTCAAATTTATATTGCTATGTTAATTTTACTCTCAGCCATTTTTTAATATATCTGACGAAATTATATTTCGACTAAATTTGTGAATGAATTTGCAGCAAAAAATATGCTCCAACTTTAAACAGGTATTACTCGGTCAATTTTAATCGTAGAACAACGGGACTTTATTGACCAAAATCGCTTTTAAAATATTTCTTTACCTGATTTAAAACATTTTTGTAATTGGAACTATGTGTCTATGACTAACGGTTTAGGAATTAGCCATTGGGTACCGTTGAGACCGGACACCCTGTATAGCCATTAATCACCAGAAACTTTCAATTTTAAACATTTTGTCGAATATTTAAGGGGACCGGGAAAGCCCTATCTCCGCCATGTTAAATTCACCAACTTTGTGTAACTTTTTCTCAGAAATGGTGAAAGATAGAGGTCTAGATTTTTTAGAGTAGTTAAAACAACATGATTTGCGTATTTCATCTGACCATTTTCTTTCTAAGTGAAACGCAAAATTAATTATTAATTATTTATTGAAAGTCATTTTTAAATTAGCAATTTTGGTAAGATTTCACTGCCTAAAATAAATAATTCTCAACAAACCATTAAATCCCCGTGTTAAAGTATACAATACATCATTATATAAGATCATTATATCACATATAACACAAAAAGTTTGATATCTGTACTACAAAAATTGACAGAGTTATTAAATTTCAAATTTTGAGATTTTAGCACATGATCTTGTCTTTCATTGAGGGATCAGTTAAAAGAGGAATTAAAGTAATTCGAGATCAAAATCAGAGTGCTATGTCCTTTTTACGGCAAAACCACAATTAGCCGGTATCGCCAAATCGGGGTATCATTAAAGAGGGTTATTTCATCTAAAAATTTGAGCTGACTTTTAGGGATCGTATACAAAGCGAAGGACTAAATATTGAAATTAAACAGAAAAATAAATATCAATTTATTATAATATCCGAAAACGGTCTAGTATAAAAAATGAATACATAAAACGCCGAACTGCTCAAATTGTTCTCCATTATTGGCAATGCACAACTGAATGCGTGACAGTACTGCGTCCTGGACACGTTAGAACACAGCAGGTGTCCAAACTGTGTGACAATCAAAAGGATGATATGACCTGGAAACCTCCACATCGCCCGGGCAGTACGACAAGTGTGGTGCGGTATATAGGGAACCTAGATTGCTGGACCCATCTTCACGTACATTTCACTGGCCCCGCCCCATACTCATTTTAAAAATTCAACAGCACCATTCGTTTGTGCTACGTTTGTGCTGGCTTGTGCCGCAAAAATTTTCGTTTGTGCCACTTCCGTTCTCTCGTTATAACGAACACAATGGGGCGGGACCAGTGAAACGACAGCCCCGCCCAATCAATGAAATCAAAATTTTATTACTGCATTCGTTTGGGCTACGTTTGTGCTGGTTTGTGCCGAAAAAATTTTCGTTTGTGCCACTTTCGTTCTCTCGTTATAACGAACACAATGGGGCGGGGCCAGTGAAACGACAGCCCCGCCCCTTCAATGAAATCAAAATTTTATTACTGCATTCGTTTGTGCTACGTTTGTGCTGGTTTGTGCCGCAAAAAGTGTCGTTTGTGCCACCTGCGTTCCCTCGATATAACGAATTTTCCACTATTTCAACACAGAACGACCATTTCACTGGCCCCGCCCCATCAACAAAATCTAAATTGTATTACGGTATTCGTTTGTGCTACGTTTGTGCAGGTTTGTACTGCAAAAAGTTTCGTTTGTGCTACATCCATTCTCTCGTTATAACGAATTTTTTAATTCCACTGCACATATAGAAAACCGCCTATGAATAAATAAATGTCATGAAATTAAATACTTAAATCTTTATAGCTCAGCAAATGTCGGTTTGTGCCGCAAAAAGTTTCGTTTGTGCCATTATGGTCCCCTCGATATAACGAATTTTCCACTATTTCAACACAGAATGACCATTTCATTGGCCCCGTCCCATCAACGAATCTAAATTGTATTACGGTATTCGTTTGTGTTACGTTTGTGCAGGTTTGTGCCGCAAAAAATTTCGTTTGTGCCACTTCCATTCTCTCGTTATAACGAATATTTTTCATCCAAGGGCACATATAGAAAATCGCCTATGGAAAAAGGCATGGCACGAAATGAAATAGGTAAATCTTTATTCCCATGCAAATGTCGGTTTGTGCCGCAAAAAAGTTTCGTTTGGGCCATTCTGGTTCCCTCGATATAACGAATTTTCGACTATTTCAACACTGGGCCACCATTTCAGTGGCCCCGCTACATCAAAGAAATCTAAATTATATTACGGCATTCGTTTGTGCTACGTTTGTGCCACATCCTTTCTCTCATTATAACGAATTTTTATAATTCAAGGTCACGTAAAGAAAATCACTTATCAAAATCGTAAATAAATTTGTGTCATGAAATAAAATACGTAATTCTTTAGCGCTATGTAAATGTGCATGAACTTTTTTAAAACACGGCAACTGTAAATAAAAATGGATATTTCTTCTTTGTAAAGGAAATAATTCGAAAAAAAATCGAAAAAGTAATCAAATTTAAGAAATGATTGAACTCTGCACTTTACAATCTAACCAAGTATATGTACATGCAAAAGTTGCTTAAATTGCTCTTTTTGATTAAATTACACTTATTGATCATATAAAACTTATAGACTTATGAGAACCTATTTATGAAAAATATGATTTCTTGATAGTTCTTGAGAACTAAAGCTTCATTATGACACTTTTAAAACGTACCCTACAATGACTTGATGCACACAGAAATTGCATCACATAAAAACAGAAGTGTTATCACTGAAAAAAATGTGAGAGTGTTGAAAAATATTTTAAATAATTAAGTGAAAAGATTTTTTAAAGCGTTAATAAATTTTAATAATTAAACAACCTTAATGAATTTTAATAATTAAACAAATAACAAAGGATAATATTGACTTTTTAATGAAACAGGAAAGAAAAATCATGCGCGAAGCATAGATTATGAAACACTTTCCAACACTTCCTGAAGGCTTTAACAAAACTTCGTTATTTAGGGCAATAAGGATAAGTAGAAAGTTAATAAATAGTTGTAGTAAATACAAGATAAGTAAGTAAACATTTTAGAAAACGTATAAAACATTTTAAAAACTGATTTCAGCAGTTACCGTCCATAGTCAAATATATATTTCAATTCTTTTGAACAACCCTGTATTTGATGTGTAGGTTGATATATATTCTATATAATGGGAAAATTAGGTTAGCAAGAAAACGCATAACAGGTTGAAATTTTTCTTTCAGCAATTTATACTAATAGATGGAAACATACTTGAATACTTTTGTACAACCCTGTAGTTAACGTAGTATCTTTATTACATGCCACAATTTAGTTAAAATTTAATTAAAACTAGAATACTCGTAAAACTATTGAAACACATTTCCAGAAATTATCATTTGTAGACGGTCATGTATCCATTTCGTTGCGCAATCCTTATATATCATTTTATCTATATTCTACAAACATTTCTTAGTAAACTAAATGCAGTTCATCGTAAAAATGCATAACTCATATAAAATCCATCTTTAAACAATTTGTGCTCATAGCCAGTAACCATTACGAATTTTTTTGTGTGGACCTGTATATGAATTATAGCACTTATATACATCATATAGTATGCATAAATATAGTGAAACATAAAAGCGCATATTATAATTAAAAATGCATTTCTAGCAATCATCGCTAATGTACAGTAATTCGGATACTATATAGTATCTGAAATATTTTGTGTGTCCCTGTATATGCTATGCACTCCGTATTATACATGAAATAACTTATAGTAAACCTCAGCGACATATAACAATTTCATTATACATGAAATAATTTAACATAATTAAAATACACCGCAAACAATTTCCCCCTCTCCTCTTATCATTATGTAACGGAATTCTTTTCTATGCCCCTGTAAATGAATAATAACTATTCTTTACACCGCATATTCTGCAGAATGCATACTTTAGTGCACTTCATTAATGCATATCAATTTTATTATCTTTGAAAGCGTGTAACACCATTAAAAATAATTTTTAACGATTGTTTCACATAGGCCGTAATGTAACGGAAAACTTTTGACTGTCCCTGTAAATGAACTAAACATGCAACAAACTCCATTTAAAATAGTGAACGTGCTGTGGTAAACGTCAATAACATTAAAAAATTTCAGGGTAATGCGAGTATATTTACGGGAGTTAGAGCGCGGACAGATGGACAGACGGACAGACAAACCGAAGCCCTAAACACTTTTCAACAAAGTTGAAAAGTGTTAAAAAGACTAATTCAAACGAATTTGATTAATTTTTATGCTAGTTTGACATTTTTTCATACTTTTAAATGCTAGCTATCTAGAATTTTAACCCTTGAACAAGGTACACTTCAAGAAATGCTCATTACTAAACAAAATAAATTAATTTTTAATCTAATCAATAACTGAAAATTCACATTTTAAAAATATTTTTATGAATGTAGATATAAAAATAAGAGTTTACAAAGTAATTTTCTTAATTTTATCACATTGGAAAAGAATTTTCCACATTCGAACTCAATTTTTTATACATAAAGCATTACTTAATCAAATTCTATACTTTCTGATTCAACAAAATTCAGTGATTTCTCCAGTTTCAAAACCAATTCTTACATTTTTTAATTATTAAAATTTCCCAACCTCTATTACAAAACGTTGGAAGAAAAACGGATCACTTCATTAATGAGTATTTCTTGAAGAGTACTTCATTCAAGGGTTAAAATTCTACATAGCTAGCATCTAAAAGTAGGATAAAATCTCAAACTAGTGTAAAAATTAATCAAATTCGTTTAAATTAGTCTTTTTTCATTAAAAAATCAATATTTTCCTTTTTTACTTGTTTAATTATTTAAATTCATTAAGGTACTGGTTTATCAAAAACTAAAATATATGTTTAAATTTCCATTTTAAGTTGAAATCCTCATACTTTTCTCTTTTAAGTTGATATTTTGATCTTATAGTTGAAAAAATCTAAAGGAATCAGTCTTTTGCCTTAAAAATTGATATTTTCCATTGTTTTGCTTAATTATTGATATTCATTAAGGTGTTGTCCATTCAAAATTCAAATATATGTTTAGTTTTCATCATTTAAGTGGATATCCTTATCTTATAGTTGAAAAAATCTAAAGAAATCAACTTTTTCCTTAAAAACTAATATTGATATTTTCCATTTTTTTTTCCTTAATTAATAATGCTCATTAAGGTAATGATTGTTCAAAAACTAAAATTTTCCTTTTTGGTTATATTATTATCACTATTTAAATATATAATTAAAAAATCATGGAAATATACCCTAATCATATGTTTACTGAACAGTTCATAATCTGCATTTTTGAGACACGAAAATACTTCGATAAACCTGATATAACATTCTTTTATTCGCATCTCTGCTTGAGACGGCAAGATTCGGGGTTGGCGAAGGTGTCAATTTTCGAATATTTCACTCAAATGTTAAATGAAGTGGTGCGTATTTCTTCAAACGTTTTGTAACAGAGGTTGGGAAATTTTAATAATAATTTTTAAAAATGTAAGAATTGGTTTATGAACTTAAAAAATCACTGTATTTCGTTAAATCAGAAAGTATAGAATTTGATTAAGTAATGCTTTATGCATAAAAAATTAAATTCGAATGTGGAAAATTCTTTTCCAATGTGATAAAATTAAGAAAATTAGTTTGTAAACTCTTATTTTTATATCTACATTCATAAAAATATTTTTAAAATGTGAATTTTCAGTTATTGATTAGATTAAAAATTAATTTATTTTGTTTAGTAATGAGTATTTCTTGAAGTGTACCTCGTTCAAGGGTTAAAATTCTAGATAGCTAGCATCTAAAAGTATGAAAAAATGTCAGACTAGCATAAAAATTAATCAAATTCGTTTGAATTAGTCTTTTTAACACTTTTCAACTTTGTTGAAAAGTGCTTATGGCTTCGGTTTGTCTGTCCATCTGTCCGCGCTCTAACTCCCGTAAATATACTCGGATTGCCCTGAAATTTTTTAATGTTATTGACGTTTACCATACCACGTTCCCTATTTTAAATGAAGTTTGTTGCATGTTTAGTTCATTTACAGGGACAGTCAAAAGTTTTCCGTTACATTACGGACTATGGGAAAAAATCGTTAAAAATTATTTTTAATGATGTTACACGCTTTCAAACATAATAAAATTGATATGCTTTAATGAAGTGCACTAAAGTATGCATTCTGCAGAATATGCGGTGTGAACAATATTTATTATTCATTTACAGGGACATACAAAAGAATTCCGTTACATAATGATATAGGAGTGGAGGGAATTGTTTACAGTGTATTTTAATTATGTTAAATTATTTCATGTACATAAAAGATTTCAGATACTATATTGTATTCGAAGTACTGTACATTAGCGATGATTGCTAGAAATGCATTTCTAATTATGATATGTGCTTTTATGTTTCAGTATATTTATACATACTATATGATGTATATAAGTGCTATAATTCATATACAGGTCCACACAAAAAAATTTGTAATGGTTACTGGCTATGAGCGCAAATTTCTTAAAGATGGTTTTTATATGAGTTATGCATTTTTACGATGAACTGCATTTAGTTTACTAAGAAATGTTTGTAGAATATAGATAAAATGATATACAGGGATTGCGCAAAGAAATGGATACATGACCGTCTACAAATGATAATTTCTGGAAATGTGTTTCAATAGTTTTACGAGTATTCTAGTTTTAATTAAATTTTAACTAAATTGTGGCGTGTAATAAAGATACTGCGTTAACTACAGGGTTGTACAAAAGTATTCAAGTATGTTTCCATCTATTAGTATAAATTGCTGAAAGAGAAATTTCAACCTGTTATGCGTTTTATTGCTAAACTAAATTTACCCATTATATAGAATATATATCAACCAACAGATCAATTACAGGGCTGTTCAAAAGAATTGAAATACATATTTGACTATGGACGGTAACTGCTGAAATCAGTTTTTAAAATGTTTTATACGTTTTCTAAAATGTTCACTTACTTATCTTATATACCTTATTGCCCTAAATAACGAAGGTTTGTTAAAGCATTAAGTGTTGGAAAGTGATTTGTTAACAAACAATTAATCTATGCTTGGCGCATGATTTTTCTTTCCTGTTTCATTAAAAAGTCAATATTATCCTTTGTTATTTGTTTAATTATTAAAATTCATTAAGGTTGTTTAATTATTAAAATTTATTAACCCTTTAAAAAATCTTTTCACTTAATTATTTAAAATATTTTTCAACACTCTCACATTTTTTTCAGTGATAACACTTCTGTTTTTATGTGATGCAATTTCTGTGTGCATCAAGTCATTGTAGGGTACGTTTTAAAAGTGTCATAATGAAGCTTTAGTTCTCAAGAACTATCAAGAAATCATATTTTTCATAAATAGGTTCTCATAAGTCTATAAGTTTTATATGATCAACAAGTGTAATTTAATCAAAAAGAGCAATTTAAGCAACTTTTGCATGCACATATACTCGGTTAGATTGTAAAGTGCAGAGTTCAATCATTTTTTAAATTTCATTACTTTTTCGATTTTTCTTCGAATTATTTCCTTTACAAAGAAGAAATATCCATTTTTAGGTGCGTTCGTAATTATATAAATACGTAGCATCTATAGTCGTCGTTCAGTCCGTCTGTCTGTCCGTCTGTCCGTCTGTCTGTCCGTCTGTCCGTCCGTCTGTCTGTCCGTCCGCATATAACAGAGCAAAAACTACCCGACCGAATGATCTGAAATGTTTAATATATAATTGTTGCAAAATTTTGTCGAGCCATTTCCAATTTTATGAAAATCGGATGTATAATTTAATTACAGGGACAGTCAAAAGTTTTTCTTTACATTACGGCCAATGGGAAAAATTATTCCAAGTGAATTTTAATGATGTTACAGACTTCCGAATGGTCTGAAGTTTTTAATATATAATTGCTGCAAAATTTTGTCGAGCCATTTCCAATTTTATGAAAATCGGATGTATAGTTTAATTACAGGGACACCCAAAAGTTTTCCGTTACATTACGGCCAATGGGAAAAAAATTATAGCAAATGCATTTTAATGATGTTACAGACTTCCGAATAATCTGAAATTTTTAATATATAATTGCTGCAAGATTTTGTTGAGCCATTTCCAATTTTATGAAAATCGGATGTATAGTTTAATTACAGGGACACCCAAAAGTTTTCCGTTACATTACGGCCAATGGGAAAAAATTATAGCAAATGCATTTTAATGGTTTTACAGCCTTCCGAATGGTCTGAAATTTTTAATATATAATTGCTGCAAAATTTTGTTGAGCCATTTCCAATTTTATGAAAATCGGATGTATAGTTTAATTACAGGGACACCCAAAAGTTTTCCGTTACATTATGGCCAATGGGAAAAAATTATTGCAAATGCATTTTAATGATTTTACAGCCTTCCGAATGGTCTGAAATTTTAAATATATAATTGCTGCAAAATTTTGTCGAGCCATTTCAAATTTTATGAAAATCGAATGTATAGTTTAATTACAGGGACAGTCAAAAGTTTTCCGTTACATTACGGGGAATGGGGAAAAAACTATTGTAAGTGCATTTTAATGATGTTACAGACTATGCACTTATGAAGCGCAAAAAAATATACATTCAGTACAATATGGGGTGCAAAAAATAATTATAAAACTAGTTATAGTACGAACGCACCTCATTTGCCACGTTTGACGAGCAATTTCCAACTTGTTATTTACAGTTGCCGTGTTTTAAAAAAGTTCATGCACATTTACATAGCGCTAAAGAATTACGTATTTTATTTCGTGACACAAATTTATTTACGACTTTGATAAGTGATTTTCTTTACGTGACCTTGAATTATAAAAATTCGTTATAACGAGAGAAAGGAAGTAGCACAAACGGAACTTTGCGGCACAACCGGCAGAAACGTAGCACAAACGAATGCCGTAATATAATTTAGATTTCGTTGATGTGGCGGGGCCACTGAAATGGTAGCCCAGTGTTGAAATAGTGGAAAATTCGATATATTGAGAAGACCATAATGGCACAAACGAAACTTTTTGCGGCACAAACCGACATTTGCTGAGCGCTAAAGATTTCCGTATTTAATTTCATGACATTTATTTATTCATTGGGCGTTTTTCTATATGTGCCCTTGAATTATAAAAAATCGTTATAACGAGAGAATGAAAATTGCACAAACGAAACTTTTGGGGGCACAAACCAGCACAAACGTAGGGCAAACGAATGCCATAATACAATTTAGATTTCCTTGATGGGGCGGGGCCACTGAAATGGTCGTTCTGTGTTGAAATAGTGGAAAATTCGTTATATCGAGGGAACCAGAATGGCACAAACGAAACTTTTTGCGGCACAAACCGACATTTACATTGGACTAAAGAGTTACGTATTTTATTTCGTGACATGTAGTTATTTACGATTTTTATAAGTGATTTTCTTTATTTGACCTTGAATTATAAAAATCCGTTAAGAACGGAAGTGGCACAAACGAAACTTTTTGCGGCATAAACCAGCACAAACGTAGCACAAGCGAATGCCGTAATACAATTTAGATTTCGTTGATGGGGCGGGGCCACTGAAACGGTCGCTCTGTGTTGAAATAGTGGAAAATTCGTTATATCGGGGAACCAGAATGGCACAAACGAAACTTTTTGCGACACAAACCGACATTTACATGGGACTAAAGATTTACGAATTTCATTTCGTGACATTTAGTTATTTACGATTTTTATAAGTGATTTTCTTTATTTGACCTTGAATTATAAAAATTCGTTATAACGAGAGAACGGAAGTGGCACAAACGAAACTTTTTGCGGCATAAACCAGCACAAACGTAGCACAAACGAATGCCGTAATACAATTTAGATTTCGTTGATGGGGCGGGGCCACTGAAATTGTCGTTTTGTGTTGAAATAGTGGAAAATTCGTTATATCGAGGGATCCTGAATGGCACAAACGAAACTTTTTGCGGCACAAACCGACATTTACATGCGACTAAAGATTTACGTATTTCATTTCGTGACATGTATTTATTTACAATTTTCATAAGTGATTATCCTTATTTGACCTTGAATTATAAAAATTCGTTATAAGGAGAGAACGGAAGTGGTGCAAACGAAACTTTTTGCGGCACAAACCAGCACAAACGTAGCACAAACGAATGCAGTAATAAAATTTTGATTTCATTGATGGGGCGGGGCTGTCGTTTCACTGGCCCCGCCCCATTGTGTTCGTTATAACGAGAGAACGGAAGTGGCACAAACGAAAATTTTTGCGGCACAAACCAGCACAAACGTAGCACAAACGAATGGTGCTGTTGAATTTTCAAAATGAGTATGGGGCGGGGCCAGTGAAATGTACGTCCCATCTTCTACGATGGGGCCTTAATGGGCGATCGTTAGCTGCATCTGCTACAAAACACGGTACGTGACTGCTATGAAGAGTTGTTCCCCGATGTGCATGCCGGCTGTGATTTCAACATGATGGGACCCTCTCAGCACAAAACATGAAACATCCGGGCGTATCTGGCCACCGAATTTGGTCAACAGATCCTTGGATATGGTGGTCCGGTAAAGTGAGCACCGCGTTAACTGGACTTGATTCCCGTGGACTTCTACCTCTGGGATCAAAGCGTAAGTCTATGTGACTGAGACTACTTCTATGGTTTATCTGAAGCAGCGCATTATCCTTCATTGTCGCAAATTTTGCACCTGCTATGCTCTAATGTGTCCAGGACTCAGTACTATTACGCATTCGATTGTGTATTGCCACCAATGGATAACACTTTAAACAGTATCGCTAGTAGTTTCCGGTGTTTTATGTATTTCATTTTTATAGTGGACCGTTTTCGATATTATAATAAATTGATATTTATTTTTCTGTTTAATTCAATATTTCATTCTTCGCTTTCTATACCGCCCCTAAAAGTCAGCTCAAATTTTTATATGAAATAACCCACTTTGGTAATAACCCGATTTGTCGATACCGGTTAAAGGTGGTTTCGCCGTAAAAAGGACATAGCACCCTGTTTTTGATCTCGAATTACTTTAATTCATCTTTTAACTTATCCCTCAATGAAAGATAAAATCTTGTTCAAAAATCTCAAAATTTGAAATTTAATAACTCTGTCAATTTTTCTAGTACTGACGTCAAACTTTTTGTGTTATGTGTTATGATATGTGTAAACTTTTACTAAATATAACTATAGGGACTGGAGGACTGTATAAAAATTTAGATTTCGTAATATTTATAAAATTGATTTTTTAATTTAAATAATGCCACAGCAAGAATATTCACTTCATTTGAAACGTTTTTGTAATTGGAACTATATGTCTACGACTAACGGTTCAGAAATTAAAGGTCGGCGATAGATAACATATTGCACCCTGTATAATCCGATTTAAAAATGGACTACATTACTATGGTATTACCGTGTTATTCTATGGGGGTTTCAATCACAGCTAAATGGCACGCCTTTACAAACTCACCAGTATTCATTTGCTGAATTAAAGTTAATAAGGTCAATCCATTTCAAGTGGTCCAGCATTGGTTGCTCGACAATTTTTAAAAAATCTGAAATTTTTTGTACAACAACCCTAACATGATGGAAGTTCAAAATGACTACTATTTTAATTTTATTAATTTTTGTTTATGCAAGGCAGCCATCTTTGTTTCATCGTTTGCAGCAATTTTCTCACAAGAAGGGTTTACGGAATTGTAAACAACTCATCGTATATTTCTCCAATTCAAGTGCGGATTAAAGCAATTTGTACAGAATACATTGGGCTAAAAATTCGGTAATAGAGTAGTTTCCGAAACTAACTGCTTATTGGTGAAATTTAAGAATAAAGTTTCAGTTTTTTTCCAAAATTTGTCCGTTTACAAGAGGAAATTTTTTTAGTTAGGAAAACTGTCAACATGACATTATTATTATTATTATTTTTTTACGAATAGGCCGAAAGTACTTGTACTCACACGCCAAGTTCCAAATCTGAGACTTGCTTTCTCTTCGCTAAAAAAAAATCCCAAATTTTTCAAAAATGTCAAACATTACACATTTGAGGTTTGATATCTCTGGTGGGGCACGAGATAAAAATCTGAAGTTCTGGTTTCTGAGAGTATTGTATGGTAGTGTTATGCACAAGAAATTTCAGGATGGCGATTTGACTACAAGCTGAGATATGGCAAGGCAACATGTCAAAACAATACTGCCAAACTATTGTTTTGTTGTAGTCACAGGTAAGTATTTATCTCAGAGTGTCATTAAATTTTTTTTTATTATCTTTAAATAATAGTAACAGAAAATAAAGCTTTTTTCAAATCTTAGCAATTAATTAAAAAAATAATTATGCCTAAGGCAGTATGTTTTGTATGGTTTCAGTAATTTTTGTTGTAATTTTAGTTACTAAAAGAAACCTCAGCACTTTTACATAACGAAAAAAATATTTTTATACAAGACCCGAGACAAAAACAGAATAGGGAAAGAGAAAAGCTGTTAATGTTGTCCTACTTGTTGAGACATGATCAAACGTGTCAAAACACATTCCTGCTTGTTAGTGTAAAAACCATAATTTTAATGTTGCTTGCCAGTCCCTGAAACTTGTTCCTAACGTTCCTGCCATAAGTATGTTCCTGTAAATGAAACATTATACGATGTTACCATGCATCAGCCTCAAGTAATTTTCAGAAAGTAAAGATATCCAAGCCTTTTCAAAATTTATACAGCAGAAAAATGACATTTTTGCATAAGAAGTCAGCTAGGAATTATTAATGAAGTGAGACTTCCACATAGTGATTTCAAAGTTTATTTCTATGAGCCAGCAGGGACAAGATCTTCAATCAAGTTTTCAAGAGATGACAAGACTTGGTTCCTATAAATAAAATTTTGAAAAAGATGAAAATTGTGGTTTTTAAACCAACAAGCAAGAATGTGTTTTGATACGTTTGATCATGTCTCAACAAGTATGACAACATTAACAGCTTTTCTCTTTCCCTATTCTGTTTTTGTTTCAGGTCTTGTATAATTTTTTTTTTCTAATGTAAAAGTGCTGAGGTTTCTTTTAGTTACTAACATTGCTTACAACAAAAATTACTGAAACCATACAAAATGTATGGCCCTTAGGCATAATTATTTTTTTTTAATAATTGCTAAGCTTTGCAAAGGGCTTTATTTTCTGTTACTATTATTTAAAGATAATCAAAAACATAAATTTAAATGACACTCTGAGATAAACACTTATCTGTGGCTACAACAAAACAGTTTGGCAGTATTGTTTTGACATATTGCCCTTGCCATATCTCAGCTTGTAGTCAAATCGCCATCCTGAAATTTCTTGTGCATAACATTGCCATACAATACTGTCAGAAACCAGAACTTCAAATTTTTATCTCGTGCCCCATCAGATATATCAAAGCCGCAAAAGAGCGATTTTTGACAGTTTTGAAAATCTTGGGATTTTTTTTAGCGAATAGAAAGCATCTCCCAGATCTGAAACTTAGTGTGTGAGTACAAGTATACTTTCGGCCTACTTGTAAAAAACAGTTATGTCATGTTCACAATTTTCCTTGCGAGAAAAATTTCCTTTTGTAAACGGACAAATTTTGAAAAAAAAAACTGAAACTTTATGCTTAAATTTCACCAAAAAGTATTTATTTTCGGAAACTACTCTATTACCAGATTTTTAGCCCAATATATTCTGTACAAATTGCTTTAATCCGCACTTGAATTGGAGAAATAAACGATGAATTATTTGCAATTCCGTAAACCCTTCTTGTGAGAAAATTGCTGCAGACGATGAAACAAAGATGGCCGCCATGCACAAACAAAAACTATTAAAATTAAAATGATAGTCATTTTTAACTTCCATCATGTTAGGGTTGTTGTACAAAAAATTTCAGATTTTTAAAAAATGGGCAAGTAACGAATTGATGATTTTCTGGACCACTTGAAATGGTTGGTTGGTTGATTTTTTTGACGGCCGATTATCTACACTAGGGATATAGGCCCAAGGGGGAAGAGCCCTTCGTGGGGGTCTTTCTAAGGGAACCTAACCCGTATTTACGCATGGAAATCCATTACTCAAAGAAAACCACGAAAACTCCGAGCGATTAGGCCGACGGGCGCGATTGGGATCGAACCCAGCACCTCCCGTCTACCAGCTTCGAGAGCAGAACCTGTCAGCCACTGGTGGGGCCCGCCTGAAATGAATTGACCCAATGAAACTTTTCTTGGTTACAGTTAAAACTAGTGTTGGGTAGGACACAATTTTTTTTTTTTTTTTTTTTTTTGGTATTATTCATCTGGATAATAAATTGTGTTTATTGAAAGAGAAAACTTCAAACACTTTCATCCTATTTTGCTTTTACGTAACGTTATGATTTGAATATTTAATTATTATTCCGACAAAGTGACAAACAGGGCAAATTAAACAAAAGAAATAGATAATAAATAAAATTGCAGAATAATTTCGTGATATAAAAGAATTTTTAAGAATAGCTACGGGCTGTGACGCGGAGGATTTATAGAAATGTTTAGTTATTAATTTGTACGGCAAAACAAGAAATGCAAAAGAATTTTTCTCAAAAGTTAAAGAATTTTAAAGTTTCGTATGTTAGGGAGGCACAGTGTGTGTGTATTGGTGGGTGGGGATTTAGTTTATATAAAACATTTTAACGTTGTTGTTACGTGCAGATAATCGGATGTAACGAAAACACCACTAATATCATAGACAACTTATCTTACATAATTACCAGACGGAGGAGGAAAGAGAAGAATATCCGTCCTGAGAAAACAATCGTTTATAACTCAAGATGTAATTCATTTATCAAAAAATGAAAATGCTGTTTGATTTCAAATCACTTCAATAATCATGCCTGTAAGTATCATGCTTTTATCTTTAAGAATGTGGCAGAAAGTTTCGCATTGTTGAACCCGACAAAATATTTTTTGGGAACCGCCTTACAGGTGATATTGTTTATATTTCAATAAAGGCGCTTTTCAGCCAAAAGTCTGAAAAATTATGATATTTGATTTCAATCCCAGCATTGCGCTTAATACTTATGCTGTGTGAACTGACTTGTACTCCTGCCTAAATTTATCATTTTATAAAATTTATCATTTTATAACTTACACAGAGTGTATAGCAGTAAATAGGAAGTAAGTACTGGTGGGATTGAAATCAAATACAGTATTTTTTTCTGACTTTTAATGGAAAAAATTCTTTATTGGACTGCAAACGGTATCACATTGAAGGAGGTTGAATTGATTTGAAATAAAACATTTTTCCATTTTTGGATAAATGAATTACATCTTGAGTTATAGGCGATTTTTGTCTCAAGACGGCAGTTTTTCCTTTCCCCTGCTGTCGCCAACTGGAAGTGCGGTTCAAAATATTAACTTTCACCGCATTTTCTGAAAAATCTTCTGCATTTATCGAAAAATGGAACAAATTCTTCAATTACACAGATTCTGCATAAAAGCACTTGCCAATTTTTGCGAACAAAATGAATTTAAAAATGTGTTAGAAAGTAGGTAGATTGGATTTAAAAACAGACTCAAAAACAAACTTGCATTGTAAAAGTTTAGAGCTTTACCAAAGCCTCTCATCAGTACAAAATAAAATCGACTGCTAACATACAAGTAACTTACAACTGAAACACGCATCCAACGTCCCTATTCTGGATTATACAGCAGTACCGTATATTCGGTAGAACCAGACTAGCTTCAATGATGGGGGAATCCTTGCAGTTTCGTAAACCAGCCTTCAAGAAACACGCGATTTATATTTGTTGCACTTTTATTTGATTATTTTCACATTTTCAAAATCCGGAGCATTATCAGTTTTCAGCGAGTTATTTACAATGTTCGGTTGTAAACTTCCACTTCTTTATCCAAGTTTATGCTCTTTTAAGCTGATAACAGATATACGCCCAGTTTCACCTATATACACTGAATTACAGTCAGTCAATGGAATACTGTAAATAAAACCAGTAAGACTTTTCCGGATAAGTTATTATATAGAATGGCATCGATACATAACCTGCAGGATTCATGGGAATAGAGGCGGGGAGAAGTAGAGAGTTCTGAAAAAACTTTTAACCCAACTAATGGGATAGCCACTAGATTTCAAATCAGCAAAAATTTTTTCTTTTTCCAACTGAAGAGCCTCATCATTACCCCAATATTTTCCTGCTTTATAGGCTAAAGTCATGATAACAGCAACTTTATCAGAAACTGGAATCTCAGAATTGAAATTGAAATATATATCGTCCGAAAAATGGTTTTTTGCGATAAACCGAAGTTAAAATCACTTAACCATTAATATTTTCTTTCCTTTCAATAAGAAAATCCAGAAATAGAATTCTGCAATTAACTTCATTCTCTATTGTGAATATTGAATTACCGAACAAACTGAGTTAGCCTTTTGCAAAATTTCTATCAAATCATCAAACCTGGCAACGAGGAAAATGTCATCAACATACCCATTTGATAGTCTTAAATTCATTTGAGCCAAAATCTTCCTTATGAACTCTCGTCCTTTCAAGAAAGAAATCATATATACAATGAAGGTTAAAAGATTTCCCAGTGAAAATGCACGTTATCAATGATGTTATTTGTCTATAGCATTTCGTTCTTTCAAGTTATTTTTTAATTTTGCAACTGGTGGAATGAAAGTGACATCATTCTGACTAGTTAAGTTTTGGTCGTACAAAAAAGTATTTTTTAATATTTTATTTGTTAGTGTATGAAAAAATTCTAAACGTAACTTATAAAACCCTGGTACAGTATGCAAATATATATTTTGCATTTATTTGCAAGTTAATATATGTATATATATATATATATATTGACATAAATGACTTTTATGATAAGAAACTTTATTTGATTCATTTTTACAATTAGAACAATACCTTTAAAACTAGCGGTTTAGGAATTAGATGCAGGGGAAAAAAAAAATATATATATAGATTATTAGATTAGATTATTATCAGATTTACATAATATAATAAATGCATTATTTAAAAAGTATTATAAAAAACTGGAATTACCATCTAATATTGATATCGCTTATTTTAAATCATTAACAAACTTTATTATCTATAATAATTATATATTGCAAGATAATACATTATATTTACAGCACGTCGGTATACCACAAGGTGGTTGCACATCCAGTTTATTATCAGACTTATACTTATATCACTATGAACGTACTTTTACTAATAATAATCTCCATTTATATCGTTATATTGATGACATAATTTTAATTGCCACTGATCAATCTAAAATTTCTCAATTTCCAGTTGATTATCCCACTAATTTGGAATTAACGGAAAACCTCTTATCTAACAATACTATTAATTCTTAGATCTTAAAATTACAATAAAGGACAACAAAACAATAACTGATTTATATGATAAACGTAAAGAATTTAAATTCAAAGTTAATACATTTACAAATTTTAAATCTTGTCTTCATCATTCTGTATATCGAAATATACTACTTAATCATTTATATAGAATAAAATGTTTATGTTCTTCACATCTAACAATACTATTAATTCTTAGATCTTAAAATTACAATAAAGGACAACAAAACAATAACTGATTTATATGATAAACGTAAAGAATTTAAATTCAAAGTTAATACATTTACAAATTTTAAATCTTGTCTTCATCATTCTGTATATCGAAATATACTACTTAATCATTTATATAGAATAAAATGTTTATGTTCTTCTCATCTAATTAACAATAATTTAAAAAAACTAATTTATGATGCATTAAATCATGGTTTTGCAAAAAAATTCATATATTCATTAATATACAATTAGTACTTACATGATCTATAAAAAATAAATAAATAAATAAATAAATAAATAAAAAATAACACATGCGTAAACAAAATTACAAAAAAAATTATAAAATAAAAAATATTTATAAAAAATTAAAAATTGTAAAATAAAAATAAACAATTACTATAGGATGGTTGGGTGGGTAGATGTTAGAGTACGGAGGAGGGTGTGTTGTCTGGATAATACGCAATGATTAATATATATATATATAAATGGGGCTTTTGTATTATAACTACATTTCTAATACGTATTTTATATGGATGTTGATTTGATGTTTTATATGTAATTGGTGATTTTCCTCTTTTTTTTTAATTTCATATTAAATTTAACTTATTTAATCAAATTCAATATTAACTTATTTTTAATTTAGTCTATTCAGGACAATGTCATATAAATTAATAATTGTATACCAACTTTTTAGTGATTATTATGAAGATTGGTTTATTTGATTAACTAATGTTATACTGTATGTATTGAAATTGGGTAAATAGTTTTTATTATTATTATTCCTCTATACTATTTAATAGTGTTTTATTTTCAACATTGTATTCCATGATTAATTGTCGGTTTATATGTTTGATTAGCACAATAATATTTTTTTTTTTTTTTTAGATTTTTTATGACTAATATAAGGATAATTCACACACTATATATTTTATCCTTAGGCTATTTGGGATTTTAGTATCTGACAATCTTATATAAATATCCATTTTTATTCATTTATTTTATAATTTAATAATTTATTTATTTATTTATTTACTTATTTATTTTTTTTTTTTCTTTCCTGTTCATTTTTTATATGTAAAGCTAAATGTTACGACTATTATATTTTTATAATATATAATTTATTTTATTTTATAGCATAAAGCATATATTCTATATATTATCAAGTTTAAAAAGTTTTTTAATTTCTCAGTGTAGATTTAATTGTATGGTTATAGAATATATTGTATTAACATTTAATTTATTTAAAAAAATTTCTGAATAATGAAATACAGTATGGTATTGTTTATATTGGGATGTGTGTAGGAATGCAGTTGATACATTTTAATTCATTAGCATGTATTAGGTTCTACTTACTGTGACATTTGAATAAAATAATAATAGATGGCAGCACCATAAATTTTGTATTTTTAAATAGCCTCTTTAAAGTCATAATTTTAATTTTTTACACTAGGTGGTAATTAACGTTGAATATTGGCAATGTTGTAAAATTGTTATTATACAATTTAAAATTGTTTTTAGGTATTATAAATAATGTAATTATTTTTTATTTATATTATATTAGTTATATTTATCACAATATTTCAACATGAATTAACTGACTCCATAGCTTTTAATTTCAGTGTTAACGTAACTGTTTTATTCACCTTGATCTTATCATGCTTTTTGGATTCCATGTGCGGGAATATATTTTGAAAATCTACTGGGAATTAATACGGTATGTTTTGTAGGATTTCTATTGCTATAAATTAGATATTTAATGGGTTGTAGTTTTTTTTTCCCATTTCATGCCATTTGATAATGTTCTGTATTCATCTTGAAACTATTATTTTGATTAAATTGGTTGTTTGAGTACAGGGAAAATTTTTTTTTCAGCTTATAGCTCTTTTCCCACAGAAAACAACCGATTTGCTTATATCATTGAATTCTGTACTCTAGAAAACGTAATTCAATATATAAGTTTTTCAATTTTTTCGGAATCCATATTCTTCTTTTTTTTCTTCCATGTTAATTCTTGTAATTAGGTATACGGTACTTTATTTTACACATGCAGTTCTATATTGTTGGTTTAAGGCGTGTAGTCAATCATTCACAATATTGCAGTTTTTGATGATGGTTGGTGATGTTTAATTAATGGTTTTTTATATCTATACACACTATATGGCCAAAGGCGACCGGTCACTTCCAATTTTAGACGTTTTGTTAAATATCTAGAAAAATACATGAGGAATCAACCTGAAACTGCAGGTGTGTAAACAGTATAGAATAGGTCATATATTTTCGTAAAGATTTTTTCCCGAAACCCAATAGGGGACCGTCAACAAATTGAAAAAGAACGAATATCTTTTGGATAACCCTGTAAAAACTAATGTAGCAAAAGCGTTCAAACTCAAGATTAGTAATAAGTGGCTTATTGTAATATACTGTGTTCATTTTTATGAGGATAGCATGTATACTCGTAGAAAAATAAAGGTTTTTATAAAAACAGTCCCAAATTTCGCCAAGTTTTTTGCTTATAATTTGCAGAGTTCTTAATATAAAACAAAGTTCTTTTCAGAAAATATGACAAACAATATTGTACATAGCAACTCTGTAAAAATAATTAAAAAATAATAAAAATTGGATAAAAAATGAGGAGGTTTACTAAAAAATGTTTCACTGCGCATGCACAAATGCAATCAAAATATAATATGCATAATGAATTACCTAAGTATATAGAGCGACTTTTGTGAAAGTCTCAAAATCATAGCTTGAAAATTCTGAAAATAATTGTCGATACAATAAGCTCGAAATCCGTTGTTCCCAAAAAGAAGCAAAAAGATGAGGGGTTGTATCAAATATCTGTTGATTAGTGCCAAGATAGCGTACACAATATTGGGCGTAGTACTATATTTGGATACAACCCTCATCTTTTTTCTTCTTTTTGGGAACAACGGATTTCGAGCTTATTCTATCGACGATAATTTTCAGAATTTTCAAGCTCTGATTTTGAGACTTTCACAAAAGTTGCTCTATATACTTAGCTAATATATTATGCATATTATAATTTGATTGCATTCGCGCATGCTCAGTGAAACATGTTTTAGTAAACCTTCTCATTTTTCATCCAATTTTTATTATTTATAAATTCTGTTTGCAGGGTGTTATGTTCAATGTTGTTTGTAATATTTTCTGAAAATAACTTTTTTTATATTAAGAACTCTGCAAATTATAAACAAAAAACTTGGTGAAATTTGGAACTGTTTTTTATGAAAACCTTAATTACTCTACGAGTATACATGCTATCCTCACAAAAATGATCACAGTATATTACAATAAGACACTTATTAATAATCTCGTGTTTGAACACTTCTGCTACATTAGTCTTTACAGAGTTGTCCAAAAGATATTCGTTCGTTTTCAATTTTTTGACGGTCCCCTATGAGGTTTCGGAAAAAAAATCTACACGGAAATATATGACCTATACTATATTGTTTACACACCTGCCGTTTCAGGTTAATTCCTCATGTATTTTTCTAGATATTTAACAAAAGGTCTAAAATCGCAAGTGACCGGTCACCATTGGCCATACAGTGTAGACCAGTGTTTCCCAGCCTTTTATCGGCCACGCCCCACCAAATCATCAATAAAATCACTATGTCCCCTTTCCCTCACTCGGTAAATTAAGACTCTTTTCTTTAAACCCTTAAATATCGCTCCCATCAATATCGCGGGCTGAGGTGTCTTTCGTTAATTCTCGTGCCCGTCATATTTCCGGGCTGGAGATTTATTGCTGGAAAAAACTTCTCAAACCAGAAAAATTTAACTGGCATTTCGGTGTGAAGTCTTTGAATATTAGCGATAGAGTTTGGTTTTTGGCGCTGATTGTAATGTTGGACTTTGTATTGCATGTTCCGAAATATATCACACTAAAAAAAAAAATATTAATAATCAAAATTTAATGTATATTATATTATTTCAAATATTATTTGTAAAAATTTGTTTGATGATGATAAATAAAGATCTAAGATGTGAAAAATAAAGGTTTTATTCGCATTAATTTTTATGGTGTACAATAAACATTAAAACACAGAGTTCTCGCATGATGGCTTTTCCGCAAATGTGAATTTGTTCTATAACATCTTTTGTTTATCGCCTTAAAAAAAACTAATTGCATATTTTATATTGAAACCTCATACTTATTCAATTTCTGTAATAAAAAAATAGGTACTTTTTTTATGTTTTTCCCAACTATTAAGCGACCGTTAAGGGTGTATTCCGATCCAAACTGCTTATTTTCTGATTCAATTTTAAAATCATTTTTGCTCTCAAACGCATCAAACTAGGAAATTCTCTTATTTAGAAACTACCTAATGTGCCGTGCTTCTCGACTTCTTGATAAATACAGAAAATATTGTGAAAAATGCTGTCAAAATCGGCGCTTTAAACCGAAATTTCCGGAAGCGGGTGATCTGGGGATGAAAAAAATGGTCATACTGAGAAAATAATTGCTCAAAAATCAAATTCTAATTAATTGAGCGAAAAAGGAAATCACACGGCACCTTATACAACTCTTCAAAAATCACCCCAGCAAGTTTCACGTTTTTACTTTTAAAAATGAGCCTGAAAATGTCTCGGAAAAATTCGAGCTGTTGAGGGAGGAAAAATATTTTTTCGAATACACCCTTAAGGGGTTAAAAAATGAACTCCATTCACATGGTGAAAATATAACAGAGTCTTAACAATAATTATTCATTTCACGTTTTTTAACTTTTTAAAAAGGAGAATCTTTTGACACAAATCCGTTTCTAAGATAATTCTAAATGCAATGATGTTATACATCTTCGCTTTGGTGACGAAAAAAGTTTTGTTGTAGTAAGTTTGTTTTCAAACTTACATCAATGTTAAAGAAAAGTGTTATACGGTCTCCATTTTTATCTTCACAAAATATCTTGAAGTGAGACTTACTTTTAGGATTAAAATTGTGAATTAACATTCACACATTTTATAATTCATCTTTATAATTTATTAAGAGATCGTAGAAAAGTTTTGTACGCTAAATTTTCTTTTTATGGATAATACAAGATTCTCATCCTTATCAGCTTTAAGTAGACGTTATTCCCCATCACAACACACTTTTTCACTTTCCCAATATAGTTAACTGTTTACGATGTATTGTCTGAATGTAAAATTTTAAATGTATGTCATCATGTAAATTTATTTACTGTGTAGAAGACCTGCACTATAGCCATAGATGTTTACTGTTTACCCATTTCCTTTTCTAATGTTATTGAAGATTTATAAATTTTATATGGTATTACTTCGTTTAGATATTTCGTATATTTTTTAGATTAAATATATCCAAGTCAGTCAGATTTATATATAGTTTTAAGTAGCTTCATGTATAAAATATTCTTCATGTGACATACAGGAGAGTGAACAGAAACAGAAAGCTCACTCAATAAATAATCGAAAGCACTAAAATAATTGTAAAGTACAACAATAACTAGATATATTATAAGGATTTTTAATTGTATTAAAGGCGTCAAAATAATTTAAATAATTATTCATATAATTATTCTGGTTTGGTTCTATTTTAAACTTTTATTTGGGAGCATTTTAAAAATTCAATAAAAAAGCCGATTTTAAAATTTTTTTTTTGTATTTCGTTTATTATTAGCCTATAATATTACTTTTCCAAAACAAAATGATAAAAGAAACTGATACTGAATGAGTGGGTAACAAATTTGGAATTGCCCGCCCCCCTAAAAAGTCAAATTGCCCCTCGGTGGGGCACACGCCCCACGTTGGGAACCACTGGTGTAGACTTTATGATGACTCTCGTTGCTCTGAGATCTTCAGAATCGTGTTCTTCCTTGCATGAGTTCCTATTCATGTACCATTTAAATCTCTTCATATGTCCTATTCATTTCCTCACGCCATGTTTTTCTATGTCTTCCTCTTTTTTTCTTTTGCCTTGGAGTAAAGTTCATAGCAATTCTTCGGAGCCTTTTTTCATCCATCCTTTTCACATGCGCAAATCTTATTAGTTGTTTCTTTTGAATATTTTCAATAATTTTAATTTTAACATTGATTATTTTCTGTGTGTCTTTCTTTGATATTCTCTGCAATCTTGAAAATCTACACCATTTTCTTAAGCTATACATTTCTAATGCAGACAACTTTCTCTGACTTTCCGCAGTGCGTCTCCATGCTTCTGCCCTATTGAACAAAATGCTTTTTACAATAATATTATAGATATTTAGTTTGCGTTTTCTAGAGAGTTTCTTATTTAATAAAATTCCATTTAACCATTGTATAGCTCTTCCATTTATTTAAATTCCATTATTTATCTGTAAAGTATCTCTGACTTCTTTATTAATCTCTACCCAGAGTAATGTGTATTTATTAGAAAAACACATTTTTCCACCTTTTAACAGTAGCTTTGTCTCGTTTTTACCTACATATAGATATTTAGTTTTACTTATTTATTGATAGTCCCCATGTCTTATATTCCTTTTAAATACAATTTGTCTTGTTTTGTAGATTAATTTTCATCTCTTCCAAAGTAAATTATATCATCAGTATGCAGTAATGTTCCATTAATATACACCCACCTGTCTTTGAGTTTTGTCAGCGTTTGCTCAATGAATATCTTGAATAATGTAGACGAAATATAATAACCTTGTCTTAAACCTATTGTTACTAAAAAAAATTTACGATATAGTTTTACGAATGTTAATCTTCGTAGTGGATTCTGTACAGAGTGCTTTAATCCTTTTAGGGGCAAAGCACTTTCATCGCTGAAATGAATTAATGACACCGAAATTAACAAACAAATTTATTTGGATATAAGAAAAAGCTATGTTCCACATGTACAATAAACGGAAAATTTTATGCCAAAAATTCTGGTGCCATTGTGGCATTTGGGAATTAAAATTAAGTGGTTTCATAAACATTCCACCACCCTTGTAAGGGTTAAATGCATTGTTTACATGGATTATTTTTGTTAAATTTTTAAGAAATGCCAAAAATCAAAGCATTTAGCAAACATGACAAAGCATCTAAATTAAAATGCACATACTTATATAATTTAGTAAACAATTTATAAATTTTGAAATAATAATGAAGTTAATAACAATATTAACCATTTTTTATACTGGAAATTTTTATCAGAAATTTACTAGATTGGCCTGATAGGCGAGGTACAATACTCGCTCTATTATTCTTGCACTTTTAGTAAATGGGATCAAGGCATAATACATTAATTAAATACATTTTTTAAAAGCAAAAATATGTCTAAAACGGTGATTTTTTCTCGTTTTATTTAACATTTACACAAAACAATTTATTTTAGGAAAACAACTTAATCAAAAGATTAAAATGTATCGAAAGAAAAATTTCCTTAATTCTTAAAGAAAGAAATCAATTTAAAAGGAATTATTTCTAACATGTCTTTGGGGGATAAAAAAAATTATATCTTTGTTTGGATGCAAAGCCTTGATTTTTTTCTGAAGTATTATTTAAAAATATATTTAAAACAGTTGAATGAATTAATCTCAAAGACTACTTGTCTATACTAGCTCTTAAACAGTTGATTCTTTAAATAATAGTAATATTCTACAAAGCATTTCTATTATCTATACTACATGTGGTTTAAATTTTTGTTTGAAAACTAGTAATTACTTGAAAAAATGTAAATATATCTGGAAACAACTTACATTGCCTCTTAGGGAAAAAGTCACATTTTACTCCTTATTTAAAGTTGGAACTTCGAATTTTTACTGCCATGCTATTAACGATAATCGGATATATGTATTTTCTTGGTTCTGTATATTTCATTAAGATAGTATACGATTAAACATCAGACGTTGCAGACCTTTAATTTAAACATCAACATGCATTTAATGAATCATGCTAATTATTATAATACTCATTGTTTCGTTACAATACTATGGTGTTGTTGTTATTGCAAATGTTCCCTAACTAACTGTAACTTACTCGAGATCACGAGACGTTTGACAAAATGGGTACGATTTCCATTTGACAAAGCACCATTAGGGTGGAAGTCTGAATTTAGCTTCAAAGCTTCCCCCACAATTTAATCCTAACCATATGGAGAGGGAATCGCATGACTCGGAAGCTCTCACCCATATTTTATGCTCCTACTTACTCAACTCCCGGTCAGGGGTCTCTCAACACCACTGATTTTACGTGCTCGTCTTGTGGTATGGACAAGGCACCAACAGCAGCACGGTATTTTTATAAGTGACCTTTCGAATAGCCGAACGTTCCAAGACTTCTTAACAAAATACTGACCGCACCCAATACAACTCAACATCTGTGTTTTTATGGAAATCGATACTGTACAGCAGTGCATTCAGTTGCTGCAATACAATATTATCTTATAATATAAAATACTTCACGAAGTACCCAATGACTCTTTTAGCAACTTTAAATATTTATCACTGGTGCTGTATGATAGTTGGCTACCACAAGGGGCAGCCGCAAGCAGTGCGCACGAGAAAAAAAAAATGAGTGGGGCGTTTCAGTAGATAAAGGGCCATTAGAAAGATTTTTTAACTTTGTGATACCTATGACGAACATAACAAATGAATAAAATATAAGGTACAGCATATTTTTAAGTGTCTTGCAAATAAAGTGTTTTGACTTGGTAAGATTTCTGTGTGACTTTCCTGGATCTTCATCTCACTTTGTAGTGATAGAGGGACAATCTCAACATTTTTGAATTTGGTGTTTGAAAAACTTTAGGAAAATCTTAAACGGTGCAGTTAAAAAGTTGAATTATTATTAATGTTATCACCATAATAATTGTTATTAATGTTATTATTAATGTTGAACAATGTTATCACTGATTTAATTAATATAGATTCATTATCATTGTAAATTACAGCAGGTCTTGTGTTATTATACTTTTAGAAGGAAGTGTGTCAGGTAACAAACACGTTAAAATTAGCATTACTTCTCACCGAATCTAGGCTCTCTAGTCGCTAGTGACTTTCAATACCGAAACCCGGTATTGGAACCGGGTTTTCCCACACGTCTCAAAGGCTACCACTTCCGTATAAAATACGTTAAATCATGTCAAATAACAAATATAATAATTTCTTGTAATAGATTCAAAAGAAATTATTTAATATTTGTTTAGTAAACCTCCAGTTCTTATGTATCCTATTTTTATTTTATTTTATGCCTAAGTGGAGCAAGATCACCAGATCACTAGGATCTGGTGTAGACCTTATTTGCTCCACTCGGTAAGTTCCCCGACATGCGAGGATTCACTACACATAGTTCCAGTCCTCGGACAAAAGGCACATGCCAACGAGGGAATAAAATACATTAACACATAGATATACATAAAAACTAGCCGCTAGAGCACAAAGCTCCTACGTGACAGGCAGCGGTGGGTTGTTTCTGGAGATAAAAGTCCAATAATAAAAAAAAAATTGAGGATTGTATCAGGATTCCGGATCACATCGTCCAGATGGTATGTGCGCCGGAGACCTGCTCCTGCACGACAAGGGGCGCTAGGACTGCCAGGAGCTCGACAAAGGCTCTAATGCGACAAAGGGCGAGTTTCAGGAATGCAGATGCAGAACAGCTAGGAAGTAAGATTGGTCAGGTCCATAAGGAAGTGAAATATTTCTGCCAAATGGCGGAGTAGTCTTGGGCGAGATAAGATGTTTTTGAGCCAAGTATCTGGGCGGGTGTTAGGGTACCTAAGGTGCCAGACCTCTGTGAGTGTGCAGAAGAAATAATAATGATCTGGGGACCCAAAAGTCCCACACTCGCAGAGGTCCGTGCCAGAGCGTTTGAAATAAGTGAGGTATGTTCTAAATGGACCATGACCGGAGAGGAAAGCTGATGTGGGAGGGGAGAAAGCTAAGAGATTATAGGAGACTTTTGGTATTAGGGAATAGGTGTGCCTGCCTTTACGTGAGGCATCCCAGTAGAGCTGCCAGTCTGAAAGTATGTTCCTTTTAAGGAAACAGCGAACATAAAATGGGGGAACAGGAAGGACAAGATCTATGTTTGGACGTGAGGTGGCCTCCTAGGCCAGCGTGTCAGCCAGCTCATTGCCAGCTATGCCGATATGAGCGGTGACATGGCCGAGAGAGACCCTATGGACGAGAGTTTTTAAAATTAATTTGATTTTGAGTACTAGGGGTGTTTAGTCCTACGGGCGAAGATTTCTTTTAGGCTGGAAAGGCTGTCACTATAAGGGTGAAAGTATACAGGTTGAGGATGGAGAGCAATTCATTCCAAGACCCGGAGGATTGCAAAGAGTTCCGCTTGGAACACTGAATTGTCATCTCCAATCCTGCATGCCCACCGATGAGCCACAAGGCCGTCTATCAAGACGCAGAAGGATGAAGCCACTCCCGTCTCCGTGCGCGACCCATCGGTGAAAATGGCTGGGTTATTCGACGGGGTATAATAATGCTTATCAATATTTACTTGAAAATGGGATGTCTCATCCGCCGGATGCATAGTCCAGCTATGGACTTTCCTTTGTAAATGTATGTTTGGGAAGAGTGCTGACTGTGTTGGTTCGTGTTCTAGATGTAGTATTCTGTTTTTCTGGTATTCGTAAGTGAGTGTTAAGTGTATGGGTGGAATACCAGTAAGTACTGTGAGTGCATCCATGGAGATAGTTTTGTAACCTTTAACCATCTGCAGAAGAAATATCCGCTGGATAGAGGCAAGTTTTTGCTTAGCCAATTTGGTTAGCGAACCTCCCCAGACGCCCACACAGTAGAAGTTTTTAACATGCTGGGCTTGATGCCCCAAGTTTTCGATGTTAATTTGCATGAGTTATGGTAGTAATTTAGAAGTTTAATTTTAAGTGCTTTGATATGTGGAATCCAGCTCTGGTGTACATCATTGGTTATGCCTAATAATTTAAGAGTTGGCACATGATGAACGCTAACCCCATTGACTCACATAACGGGTTTACGTTTGAGTTCTCTTGGTTTAATGAATGTTAATGCTTGGGATTTTCCTGGTGAGAGCTGGAGATGAAGAAGAGCCAACAGCTGGCAAAATGCAGGGAAAGCTCTCGCCGCCTGAAGCTCGAGATCCAGACGACGGAGGCCCGAGAAAACAAAGTTGAAATCATCCGCGAATGCATAAAGGATGAAACCTAATTTCTCTAATTCTATTAATAGGACATTGGCAATAAGTAGCCAGAGGATTGGGCCCAGGCACGAACCTTGAGGGCAACCCTTTTCTAATGGGTGCACTGATGTGCCTGATCCCCAGTTGATAAGGATGGTACGAAATTTTAGGTATGTTGCAATGGTTCCAGCTATGTTGCTCGGGCAGCCAATTTCACGTAGTTGTAACAAGATGTCTCGCCACTCTACATTGTCGAAAGCACCTTTAATATCTAAGTAGACAAGGGTTGTGTAATTTCCTTCAGCTATGCTAAGAGTGCAGGATGTGAGGATTGCAAACAAAGCCTTGTCACATGATCTGCCCTCTCTGAAGCCGTATTGCCTGTGATGAAGTAAGTTATTTGATTCAAGAAAGTGGTTAAGCCGAAATACGAGTAATTTTTCTAGTAATTTACCTAGGGATGGAAGTCGGCAGATCGGATGGTAAGACGAGGGTTCAGAGGCGACTTTCCCTTGCTTAAGGAAGTATGCTACTTCCCCTTGTCTCAGAGTGAGCGGGAAGTAGTGGTGGGTGATGCAGAGATTAGCCCAACGCGTGAAAATTTTGGGAATTACATGGAAAGTTAATTTCAGTATTTTAAAGTCTATGCTGTCCGGACCTGGGGCTTTCTTGTCATTAAATGTTCGTAGCGCGGTAGCTACCTCAGCTTTTGAAAAGGGTTTGTCGGGAGGTGCATCAAAAGTAATATCAATGTTATCTCCTGATGGATATGTGGAGGGACCAAAAAGACATTTGGTGAGGTGCTCCATGTTTTCCTGTCTGGATGATCGACTGGGTGGTAGTTCGAGCTTGATTTCATCAGGAGTGAAAAACTTACACGTGAAAAATTATTCAATTATTTCTATTATTCAAATGAAAGTTGAGGCAGATTTTTTACCTTTATATCGATATTCAATCAATGCTAAAGCGGTTCGCTTGCTTTTGATTTTCAGCCGGCCACAACCGTATATAAAAATGACGAATAATATTTATTCAAAATTTTTAAGCAATAAAATTAATTTCGCAGCTTCTTAAAAGGGTGTTTTTTCGTAATAAGGTTTGAAAATATAATTTTTAAGGGAATCCAGTGTATGCATACTAATGATTTTTTATACATGTATTTCCTAAATTATAATTAAAAGACATCTTTATGGAAAGGTTTGTTATTATTAAACATTGTAGAATATTTCTAAAATCATATTTTTTATTACGATTAAATTTCTTTACTTTTACAATTAAAAGCAGCAAGCTACACTACTCTTTATTTTATTTTATTTATTTTTTTAACGAAACAGTTGAACCATTTTTTCAGACAATCATCCCACAAACATATTTTAGAGTCTTCTAACTTACTTGCAAACAAATAAAGGTCGTCAACATGTATGGTATACTGGCCTATAAGACTATATTTAAGAATACAACAAAATAAAAATGGAACAGCTAAAAGAAAATTGTTCCAATAATCTTTTTTGGAACATCTCGGTGTTTTTCCAATTTATGTTCGGAATAAATATTATTTCGATACATAAAGGATGAATTATTAAAACGATTATTTTTGACGGTCGACTAATCTCACTTATGAAATTATATTCGTGTAATAAAACTTAAAACTAAGGTATGGTATTTTACTGCCATTACTACATTGCATCTGGTTCAAGAAACGTGGAGCGTATTTAAAATTTTCGTATCGCAAACGTATTCTAAAATTATCGTTATCGTTTTATTAAACATATTAAAAATTTTACGTACTTTTCGTATCCAACATCGTTAAAAAAGTTTCAATGCGATATGTATATTAGAATATCAAAAAACGAAAATTAAAATTGTCAAAAATATTGCATTGTTTCGCAAAGAAAAATTTATTGTATCTTTTTTATTTTTTTTAAGTCTATTTTAGATATGTTTCAATAAATGGTTATACTTAGCTGGAGAACTTTTAAAAACATCTTTAAGATAGTCATAAGAAATATTTTGGAAGCAACGGATTCAGTGTTATAGTGCGATTCATTTTTAATGCCTTTCTTGTCCTTGTGGCCTGTCAATACTTATTATTTGTTTATCAATATTCCTAAAAAGACACATGTATGTATATCACTGTAAAATTACACTAATTGCTCATGTTAAGATAAATAATGACTCATAGAAAAATATATAATGTCATCTATAAAGAGATATAACAAGTCGGAAATTGTACCTCAAACGTGGCAAATGAGGTGCTTTTGTACTATAACTAGTTTTATAAATATTCAGATCTTGATGCAATAGCTGTTGCACTCTTAGGCAAAAATACTTGAATACAAAATTTATTACGATTCTATATATTAAAATGAGTAATACGGATAATAGGACTCCATCTTAAATACACTGCAAATAGACGCATCTTAAATTTAGACACATGTGTGACTGAAAAAGAATTTCAGACACTTAAGTGTCTTAATCTTAAAATTAAGACATCATAGATGTCTTAATTAAAGACACATAAGTGTCTTATTATGATTATGGTGTAAATGAACCGAGAATAGTGTCTAAAATATCAGCAAACGTCTTATTTTAAGACAATTAGTTGTTTCAAACATGTCTTAATTTAAGACGTTTTATTTATTCCCTTCTTCCTACGTAATAACCACAAAGGGGCAATCTCAGTTGCGCATGCGTTTTAGATGTCTTTCGTTCGGACTTGGTATACGTTGTAATTCAAACTGAAAATTTGTTTTTATGTACGCGTATATTTTAATTTGTTTAATGCGAAATGTGAAGTTCTGTGACTTTCAATCGTCTTCACTATTTATTTATTGAATACATATATCTGACTTGTGTGCTTGACACCAAATGTGTCTTATAAGCTGTCGTCGATAGAAAGGCGGGATAGACACAGAAGTGGACAACACTTGAAAATTACACCCGGGAAAACTACAAAGTGTGTGCAACGGACTTAGTGTTAATTTGTATTAATTTATATGGATAATATTGTATTATTCGCCTTCGTCTTGTCAAATCTGTCAAAAAAAAATAAAACTTTTGTCTGGCGGGTTATGTTTTGAGTATGAAACATTTCATTCTTTAAATATGGCTAGCCGGATATATTAAGGGATTTCATTCTAAAATGATGGAAGTCTTTCTCCCTCACTGTGATAGTTTTTAAATTTTCAAATCAAGGAATTTTTCTTATTTCTTGCAACAGCGATTGAAGTAAGTGTCAAAATTTTATTTATAGTACTAAAACTAGTGCTTTTATGATATTTTTTATAATAGCACTACACGGTTCGTATACTTCAAGGACTTTCGAGCACATTTACCAGAATTTTTGTAAAACAATATTTGTCTTATTTAATGAAAATAAATTATATCTTCAGTTATAGCGAAAAGTACTTTACGAAATTTCTGGTACTAAAACATCTAAAATACTCTGAATCCTTTGATGCTTGCGACCGCTGCACTAAATAAAATCTTTCATGAAATGCAGTTAGTTTTCAATCTATTTGCTAAAAAACCACTAATTCTAGAAATATATATTTTTAGACTTATGACGTTGTTACAAATTACATATTCTACATTCTCATATTTTTCCCAAATTTAAAGTAATAATAATTACTTTAAATTTGGGCTTCTTTTTGAGATATATCTCTAAAAGAAAAACATTTTACATTCATTCTCTTTTTTTTCTAATTCTTATCTGCCATTAACTGACCACGACTAAAAAAAAAAAAAAACTTTAAAAGATCTTCTAATGCTTTTTTTCTTTGTCTTCTCATGAAGTAAACGTATATTCTTAAGTTTTTATTATCTATTTCTTCCTATCCTAAACCGTAGAATAAAAATAATATAAATAAATTACATGAAAATGTATGACGCTAACATAAGACTCATGTGACTCAATATACGTGTAATTTTAATACTGCTAGTAAATATTTAGGGTTGACCGGAGCACATTTACGCGGATTTTTTTCAATGAATTTTCTAATTTTTATGTTTCAACTTAGGAAATTTTAGACATTGTGGTTTTTTAAAGCAGTTAATAAAGTTAAAATTTGTGTATTCAGTGGGTGCCCTACTTGTGTTTTAAACCGTAAAAAAAAAATTTTTTTAGGCCCAAGTCTTTTGCGTTCCCGGGGCAAGTTTACATATCAAGTGGGGCACCTTTACGCATATTATAAGTGATACCAAGGAGTAAGTGAAATAAATATTTAATCAAATTAAAATGTTTTATTTGTAACTTAAAGCACTGTTTAAAAAACAATGAAAGAGTATTAATTTAAGAACATTTTATAGGCTAAACTGAAAACATAGGGCTTATTGCTAATTAAAAACAGGAACTATTTAGTCATCTACATCTGTTACAGTTTTTACAAACAAAAAATAAAGTATTTCCTTTTGCACACTTGTCATGGGACCACCTTTTGCATCTAAGACATTGAACTCAGTCTTGACTTTTTTGGATTAGTTGTATGATTTCAAACAATAAACACATACACTTTATTTATATGCAATTTATTTTATATGCAATTTTCGTAAAGCTGAAATCTTAAATCTTTTTCGACATTGCACTGATTATAATGAAAGTTTTGAATTTTTAGAGTAAGACAAGATTAAAAACACAAAATACATCTCATATTCAAAATATTAGAATAATTGAGAAAAAGTAATAAGAAAAGAATATTTTTCATTTATTTATTTTTGATGCTAAGTAACTGCAATTAAATTTCTTATAAATTAAATATGGAATGTTTAGATAAGATTTTAGCATTTACAAAATATAAAATAGAGTTTAATAAATTAGGTATACAGCTTTCTGAAACACATCAGAATATTAGAATAAAATTTAGATTGGTTCAAAATATTAGAATATTTTATTTTACACAACAATATTACCTTATGAATATGGAGTAAATAGTAGTTAATATTTTGTAGCATCCCCTTTAGCTTTCATAACAGCGTACAATCGATCTGGCATACTATATACAAGGTGTTTACAAACATTTTTATCAATATTAGCTCAAATAGACTTTACACGTGCCACTAACTCAGTTCTTGAAGGAGAATTTTCTTGGAGTTTTTTCTTCATTATACACCATAAGTTTTCGATCGGATTAAGGTCTGGTGAGTTTGCTGACCAAGGAAGAACCTTAATGTTGCGTTGGCGGAACCAATTCTTAGTTGACACCGAAGTATGCGGTGACGCTAAATCCTGTTGAAAGATGAAATCATCTTTAAATAAATCTTCTGATGATAGAATCTGTCTTATTCAATCAATAAAAATTTTTAAATCAAATCAAAATTATCATACCTGTTATATTGGAATTCTGAATCCAAAGACCGGTGAGCGGTCGTCTGCTTTCTGGGTCTATTTTTGATGAAATCATAACAAAATTCTAAAAAAAATCCAAATGCATTCTTCTTGAGTAATTAATCTATTGTCTTGAATATATAGGTGAAACACAAAAGATTATACATTAAAATTAATATATTTACAGTAAAATATTTAGCAATTCTTTAAGTCTTAAAATTAATGTTCTATTTAAGTTCTAATGTCCCATCTGGACAACAGAGGAGCTCCTAAAAACACCTTCTTCTTCTATTTCTAATTCAGTTCTGCTGTACATGGGTGTTGCGCTGGCATGTAATAAAAAAAGTTTTCTCAATTGCGCAATCAGAATAATTGTTTAGGGGAGGGAAAGGAATGCTGCGTATTTCGCAACATCCTCCCACCTTGAGTTTCTCTATCCTGGAGTGGAACTCAAAAGTCTAAGAGCCCTAGTTGGAGTCTCTGAGGAGATTTCACTAGTCGTCCACTTCTGGTAGCCACAGGAGAGATATCTCTGTCACTGGGTTGGCTCTTTTCTACACTGATTCTAGCCTGATCGATTTCTGGAGTAGTCTTTCGTTGTTCTTTATGGGCATTAAAGTTCACTTTCTGCTAGTTTATATTATCTGATGGGGAATGGCTAGCTGCATCAATTTCTAAAGGAAACAGGCGTTGGAAAGGACGGAGAAAAATTCCATTTTCTGTTTGGACTTTAGCCAATCTTGCTATTTTGTCTTTTCCGGGAAATATATCTATTATTTTGGCTAAAGGCCAGTGAAGACGTCTTTTGTTGGTATCTTCAGAACGATGTCTCCTATTTGCAAAGGTTTGGAATTCTCCTTCTTCATAGACTGTTGCCGCAGCTGTCCAAATACTCCGTTCTAAATCGGTTTTGCAGATCATTTCTTATTCTTTGACGATATCTTGCGTGTCGATTAAAATCTTGGGAGTCTAATGTATCGATATCCGGGACGCCGGATGTAGGCAGTTCTTGAAGGAACATCATTGGTGTTAAGGGTTCAGGATCTCGATTATCTTCGGAGATGTATGTGATCGGTCGCGAATTGATAATTTGTTCACAATCACAGAGTATTGTGCTCAGTTCTTCGTAATTTAATGAGGCGCGACCCAAAACTTTTCTTAAAATTTCCTTTACCATTCGCACAAGGCGCTCCCACCATCCTCCCCACCATGGTGCTGCAGGGGGATTAAACTTCCATCTTATCTTCTGTATAGAGGCTAAGGCTTTTATGGCTTCCGAATCTACACTGGAAAGTGCTCTGCTAGTGCCAACAAAGTTTTTCCCGTTGTCCGAGTAAATTATGTAAGGTCTGCCTCGGCGTGCGATGAATCTTCTTAGGGACTGCATAAAGCATTCAGCTGATAAAGATGTTATCAACTCCCAGTGTACCGCTCGATAGACAGCACAGGTGAATAAAGCTATCCACACCTTTGAACCATCGGCAAGGTATAGAGGACCGGCTAAATCGACTCCCACCACTTCAAATATAGCTGTATCTCTGATTCTGTCTTCAGGTGGGATTCCTGGTTCGACCTCTGTTCTGGGTGTTTGGAATCTTTGACACTTAACACATTGTCTAAGAACATTTCTGATACATTTTCTTGATTTTAATATCCAAAAATTTTCTCTAAGTTGAGCCATTAGATTGCTAACTCCAGCATTATGTCTTTCTATATGTTTTTCATAAATTAATCTTAAAACAACTGGATGTTTAGAGGGAAGGATTATAGGATAACGAAAATTTTCTTTATCGTTTCTAAGAATTATGCTGGTTTTGGCTCTTAAGAGACCGTGTTTATCTTCCAGTGGTCTTAAAGATTTCAATTTTGGGTCGGTTCTGCCCGAAAAGGATTCTCTTTGTATTAAGCTTAGCAATATGGTTTCAGCCTTTTCAAACACATCTACAGAAATATCAGGAACTGAAACTTTTTCTTTCATTTTCGAGTTGTTGAAGAATCGGTATATCCAACCAATCATTCTGACATTTTTTCGATAAGAGGAAAAATATCGGTAATAGCGATTAAAATCAGTTTCTTCTTTGTATAAAAGAGTAAGAATTGTCTTCTTTATCTCTTGATTTATGACTTTTTCATCAGGATATTCTTCTGGTTGTGGCCACTGGTCTTCTGATAAATATAACCAATCGGGACCCTCCCACCATCTTGATTTTTTCAATTGTTCAAAAGAACACCCTCTGGATGGGAGGTCAGCCGGATTTAAATGTCCAGGTATATGTCTCCAATCTTCTATTTGGGTAAGATTTTTTATTTCTAAAACTCGATTATGTACAAAGGTACCCCAGGTTTGTTCCCTTCGTATCCACCCTAAAGCTGTTGATGAATCGCTCCAAAATGTAGCCTTTCCTGGTTTTAATTTTAAGTCATCCGTTACAGATTTGGCGAGTCTAGCCCCAATAAGGCATGCGAGCAATTCCAACTTCGGTATCGTGAATTCTTTGATGGGCGCTACTCTGCTTCTAGCATTTACTAACTGAACTCTAATTTTTCCTTGCGTCTGACACCTAAGATAAACACAGGTGGCATAGGCTTGTTTACTAGCATCAGAAAAAATGTGTAACGAAATTTCGTTTTCATTAGCGGGAATTATGTTTAACCATCGAGGGACATAAATTTCTTTCAAAAAGCCTATTTTGTTCAACCAATTAGTAAATCGCCTCTTTAAATTTCCAGGTAGTTCTTCATCCCATTTTAATTTCTGTTTCCAGGTCTCTTGAAGAATTAATTTTGGTACAAGAATTGCTGGAGCGGTGAATCCGATGGGATCGAAAATTTGCTGCATAATAGACAATATTTTTCTTTTTGTGATTAGTTCATCTATTTCAATTGGTTCTTCTAATTTGCACATTAAATTGTCTTGCTCTAAGTTCCATATCAATCCCAAAACGGGTGCAACTTTGGGTTTATCTCCGGATTCATCGATCATAGCCTGAGGCAAATTTGATCGCCAACACCTCAAATTAAAGTGAGCTGAAGCTAATATGATTTGAGATTCTGTAATAAATTTTTCGGTATCAGGAATTGAATCTAAACTAGTGAGAGAATTGTCTATATAAAATGAATTTCTCAAAATTTGAACTGTATCTTGCCAAAGTTCAGGGATTTCGCTCAAAAGGTGATTTAATGTAGCCATTAGTAAAAAAGGACTTGAAGTGAGTCCGAAGACTACGCGACAATGTCTATAAATTTTCAAATTTCGAACGGAATCGAACCAAAGAAATCTAAGAAAATCTCGGTCCTTTTCTTTTATTTTAATTTGCAAAAAAGCCTTTTCGATATCTGATGAAATTCCTATTCGGTATTTCCGAAATCTGGTTAAAATACGAGGGATTATTTCAATTAAATTAGGACCTTTGGTGAGACATTCATTCAAAGAAGGACAGTCTCTAGTGTGTGCCGAGGCGTTAAAAACGGGACGTATTTTCGTCGTTTCACTGTTTTCTTTAATTACTGGTCTATGCGGTAAATAATGTATCTTATCTTCCTTTTCAACGGCTACTTCTTCTATAATCTGGCTATCTTCCCATAAATTAAAGATTTCTTCATACTCCTTTCTTTTATTCGTTTTGATAAGTTTATTTTCGGTCTTGTAAAGATGTTTTTCTGCTAAAGACCGATTATCTGTTAAGACGGAATTGTCCACAGTCCACGGTAATGCGACTTCCTAACGACCACTTTCATCGCGTTTGACATTTTCTAAAAAATGCTTTTTTGTTTCTTCGCTCAAATCTTCTTTTGTTTTGTCATCTTCATTACTTATACCCAAGGCGTCTAATCGCCATAAATTAGACAAATTAGCATTTGACGTAAGCAAAGACAGTGATAGAACTGATAACGAATTTTCGAAACCAATTTGATTACCCTCTACTTTACCCATAATTGTCCATCCTAACTTCGTTTCAAAAGCTGCTAAACCCAGATCAGCGAAATATCTTATATTATCGGTGAATAGTTTCGCGGCTGTATCAGCGCCGATTAAAATGTGTATTTCTTCGGGGTTATTTTGATAGAAACATAATCTATTGTTTCTCTGTACATCTGACAAAAACACCCCTTCCTTTTCTAAGATTCTCAATAATTTATTATCGCGACATAAATTCACTCCTGTACAGATTTTTTCTTCATCTTAAGCTTGTATCTTGCATTGAAAATTTTGATCTAAACTACCAATCGTAAATTCATAGTGATTATGTTTACTTTTTCTTTCCGTGCCTCCGAAAAGTCCGTGATTAATTATCTCCGTTTTTATCTTTCTTAATTTTAACTTATTGGCAGCATAACGAGTTATATAACTATGATGGCTCCCTGAATCTATAATTACTCTAATAAATTCAGTTGATTCATTATTATTAGGGACTGCAACTGTCAATGTCTGCAAATAAACATTGGAAATGATATTATGATTTGAGAGCATCTGTTTCGTAACATCAACATCATTATTCTCTGTATTTAGAGGCTTTCGTTTTAAATTTATTGATTTATTACAAAGTATTTCTGAATGCTTGTCGTTGCAATTAGGACAGAATTCTTTAGATAAACAATTTTTCCTTATGTGACCGCGTTTTAAACAAAGCCCGCATATACCTCTTTTTCGCAATAAATCAAGTCTTTTCTCAAACGGTAAATTACGCGTACTAAAACATTTATTACTAGGGTGTAAACCCGAACAGAAGGAACAAGCAATTTCATTTTTATCTTGAACTAATAAATCACTCGCTGTTGGTAATTTTCTATTCTGATAATCAAATTTATTGACGCGAGGGGGGAGGGGGGGAAGTATTTCTCTTAAGTGGTTGCGTAATATAATTACTTTGCGTGGGTCGATCATTCATTTCATTTGATGTTGACGCAAACATTTTTTCTCGGGATGTTAATTGTTTATTTAAAAGTGAAATGATATCTTGTACTTTAAAAACTTCATCATGGGTTTTATTAAATTCCAACACAAGATCTCTGGGTAATAGTTTAAATAATATCGGTTTTAACAGACTTTCATAAGATTCCAATGAAACATTAAGGGACTCTAAACTTCTAATATTTGTTTGAATTTCATCGTAAATTCTTCTAAAGGATCTGGTATCATTTGAATGTCTTAGAGGAGAAATATTTAGAAGTTTATTTGTGTGTACAGATATAAGCAAATTCGTATTTCCATACCGCTCCTTCAGAATCTCTATCGCTTTTAAATAGTTATCTGATGTTACGGAAAAGCCGTCAATACTTTTTAACTGGTTGGGAGTCAAAAAGGATCTTAAATAGTTGAATTTATCAACTGGTTCTAATGTATCATTGTTATGAATGGCTGTTTCGTATGCCAACCAAAATGTCAGCCATTCTAATACGTCTCCGGAAAACTTCGCGACATTTAATTTCGGTAATTTAATATTTATGCTTTCCTTTAAAAAGGAGTCTTGTTTAGAAATTGAATCGTTACGCATTTCCTTTTTATTTAAATCTTTTACCTTTCGATTGGCTATAAAACGCCAAGAATTAATTTTTTCACGATATTCCTGAGCATTTTGTAATTCATTGTCTAATTGAGCTTCTTGAATTAATTTTTTAATATCTGTATCTGCTCGCTTCAGTTCTATCTCTGCCATATTTAATTGCTCTAAAGTTTCCTCCAAATCTAGGAGATTAGGATCGGCATCCTTCAAAATTGATTCTATTTTATTTATAAATTTATCAATACTCTCGCGAAGGACTGCTCTCTCTCTTTTTGGCAATCACTAAATTATCCGCCATGACTCTTGACAACAAATACAGTTCTTTAAATTATGTCAAATATTATAACTCTGATACTTTAAGCAGAATGTCTTATAAACTCATAATAATACTCTAAATAAACTTATATTGATTCTAATTAATCATCAATTCTGACAGACAGACCGCATCACGGCGAGGGATGCCACTAATTTTTATGTTAGTCCTGTGTTATTCAATCAATAAAAATTCTTAAATCAAATCAAAATTATCATACCTGTTATATTGGAATTCTGAATCCAAAGACCGGTGAGCGGTCGTCTGCTTTCTGGGTCTATTTTTGATGAAATCATAACAAAATTCTAAAAAAAATCCAAATGCATTCTTCTTGAGTAATTAATCTATTGTCTTGAATATATAGGTGAAACACAAAAGATTATACATTAAAATTAATATATTTACAGTAAAATATTTAGCAATTCTTTAAGTCTTAAAATTAATGTTCTATTTAAGTTCTAATGTCCCATCTGGACAACAGAGGCGCTCCTAAAAACACCTTCTTCTTCTATTTCTAATTCAGTTCTGCTGTGCGTGGGTGTTGCGCTGGCATGTAATAAAAAAAGGTTTCTCAATTGCGCAATTAGAATAATTGTTTAGGGGAGGGAAAGGAATGCTGCGTATTTCGCAACACATGTAATATTCCAAAATTTCTTGATATATCTGAATGTTAACCTTTTCGTAGACGATGCATAACTTTTCCAGGTCCTTCTGCACTCATGCAATCCCAAACCATGACACTAGCAGGAAATTTTACGGAATGTTTAAGGCATTCTTTATCAAAGGCTTCTTGCTTCATTCTCCAAACTCGAATATATTGATTACCATATGAAACACAAAACATACTTTCATCACTAAATAATATATTTTTCCAATCTTCTTCGCTAAAAACGTCTTGATCTACACCAATTCAATCGTATACGCTTTTGTTTTGCAGTCATGAGAGATTTTGTTTTCGGTACACGAGATTCAAACTTAAATTTATAGTGACGTCTTAATGTTGTCGATGTAGAAACTTCAAATCCTTCTTTTTTCCATTTTCGGTGCAAGAATCGCACACTTTTAAAACGGTTTTTCTTAACAATACGCTTCAGTTTCCTGTCATCTTTAGCAAACGTTTTTGGTTTTAGGCCGCCATTTCGGCGATTATTTTGAAAATTTCTATTTTTTTAAAAATATTGTGTTAGTATTTTACTAACGCTTGATTGCGAACAATGTAAATAATTCGCTATATAACGTTGATTTTTACCGTGTCGATACAAATCAACCATACGAAGTTTAATAGATTTAAGAGTATCACTCACACCTCACACGACCCATTTTAAGACGAAAAAGGAAACAAACTGCAAAAAGAATACTGATTTTAAATAAAATCTTCTGAATTTAGTCAATGTTGCCACCAGTTATGAATTAGTGATAATTAAAGGAGAATTAATGTGAAATATTCTAATATTTTGAACCACTTGAATAAATATTCTAATATTTTGACTTTACAAAATATTTTTTTTTTCAATTAATCTTTTCAAAAATTATATTAATTTTAAGGTAATAAATAAGTTTAATCAACAATAAGTTCTTAATAAAAATATCGTTTGCATATTTGCATTAAAATACATTAAATTACCAAACGATATTTTCAATTTGTAAAAAAAAAGTAACTATTCTAATATTTTGAATATGAGCTGGATTTTATTAAAATGTGATATTTTTAGGTGCGTTCGTAATTTTATAAATTCGTACCACCTATAGTCGTCCTCTGGTCCGTCCGTCCGCATATAACAGAGCAAAAACTACCCAACCGAATGGTTTGAAATTTAATATATAGAATCGTTGCAGAATTTTGTCGCGTCATTTTAAATTTTATGAAAATGCAATCAAAACTTGATGACAAAACTTGATGAAACAAATGAAATCATCTTTAAATAAATATTCTGATGATGGAATCATGTAATATTCCAAAATTTCTTGATATATCTGAGCGTTAACCTTTTCGTAGACGATGCATAAATTTCCAGGCACTCATGCAACCACAAACCATGACACTAGCAGCAAATTTTATGTTTCTTGCTTCATTCTCCAAACTCGAAAACCTTGATTACCATATGAAACACAAAACATGCTTTCATCACTAAATAATATATTTTCCCAATCTTCTTCGCTCCATAAACGTCTTATTTTACACCAGAGGTTTTGTTTTCGGTACATGAGATTCAAACTTAAATTTACAGAGACGTCTTAATGATGTCGATGTAGAAACTTCAACTCCTTCTTTCCACTTTCGGTGCAAGAATCGCACACATTTAAAACGGTTTTTCTTAAGGTCTTTTCTTTGCTTTCTCAAATACAAAAGAGCAACTTTATGACATAAGTTTTAATTTATTTTTGTACGGAAATGCATGAAAATAGCAGTTGTTGTTGTTCAGAAACTATGTAATCGAGCTGGGTTTTTTTTTTCCTTGTTTGTTTGTTTGTTTTGTTTTTTTGCAAACGCAATAGATCTTTTCGAAAATAGTGTCAAAGTTGGCATTTTGAACCGAATTTCCCCGCGAAAGGAGAAAAGCCACTCGAGAAAGCATGAAAAACGTGTTTGTCCCTTGATCAAAATCGCTTATAACTCAATGGGTAATTGATTGATCAAAAATGGAAAACACAGCTCGATTCCAAATCGCTTTCATGGTCAGGCTTTCAAATTTTATATCTTTCCGTTAAAAAATGAATGTGTAAATGTGTCAAAACGTTTCGTGCTTGTTGAGCAGAGCAGTTGAGAACAGCCTTAAATATACGCTTCAGTTTCCTGTCATCTCTAGCAGACGTTTTTGGTTTTCGGCCGCCATTTCGGCGATTATTTTAAAAATTTCCATTTTTTGAATATTGTGTTAGTATTTTACTGACGCTTGATTGCGAACAATGTAAATAATTCGCTATATAACATTGATTTTTACCTTGCCGATACAAATCAACCAAACGAAGTTTAATAGATTCAGGAATATCACTCACACGATCCATTTTAAGATGAAAAATCAAACAAACTGCAAAAAGAATACTGATTTTAAATAAAATCGTCTAAATTTAATCAATGATGCCACCAGTTATAAATTGGTGATAATTTAAGGAGAATTAATTTGAAATATTCTAATATTTTGAACCACTTGAATAAATATCTAATATTTTGACTTTTCGAAATAATATTTTTTTTAATTAATCGTTTAAAAAATGATCTTAATTTTAAGATAATAAATAAGTTTAATCAACAACAAGTTCTTAATAAAAAATATCGTTTGCCTATTTGCATTAAAATACATTAAATTACCACACAATATTTTCAATTTGTAAAAAAAATTAATTATTCTAATATTTTGAATATGAGCCATATATTTAACAAAATACCGAAAAATCTCTGAACAGCGGACACTTCGGGATTGCGGAATTTGTTCGATGATCGGAGGTGTCTGCTTTTGTGAGGTAAAAATAAACAAATATGTATAGGTTTTGGATAAAAAGGGTTTTTTGCTAAATAGAGTTGTCCGGAATTAGGGAATATCCATTAACCTCTATAACAGACACTCCCGAATATCGGATACTTCCATTTAACGAGCATAATACAGGGTTGGACTGTCTGCAGAAAAAGTATTTGACTGAAGCATGGGCAAACTGGGCATTGTCCCTTTCCCTCTCCCTACCATTTTAGGGCCCCCAAATTAGATGTGCAATTTTTGTATAGCTAATATTTTAAACTTGTTTCGACATTGTTTTGATTATAATCAACATTTTAAACTTCTAAAGTAGCATAGAGTTAAAAACTAACTAAATAAAAAAATCTAAATGCAGCAAAACCTCTCAATAACGAACATTTATGGAACGCTGAATTTGTTTGCTATTCGAATGTGTAAAAATATATGCTTTTCTGGGGCAAAAATATATGCATATGTTGAAAATGGCGAGTGTTCATTTAATAAAGTTGTCTATGTGAAAGTTTTGCAGTAACACCTCCATTGGACACTCCTAATTAGAGAACACGACTATTTAAGAAAAACTTTTGTAATCAACATGTATATTAGATGTAAATTTCCAACTGGGCGAAAAATGTCCGGACCAGGATTCGAACCCGGGACCTGCTGGCTGAAGCCGCCAGTGCTCTGCCATCTGAGCTATCCCGGACGATTCTGGTCGAACTTTTTCACCCAGCTAACCTTGGGTGAAAAAGTTCGACCAGAATCGTCCGGGATAGCTCAGATGGCAGAGCACTGGCGGCTTCAGCCAGCAGGTCCCGGGTTCGAATCCTGGTCCGGACATTTTTCGCCCAGTTGGAAATTTACATCTAATATGATTTGTTTACCAATTAGAATAATTGTGTTAATATTAATCTAACATGTATATGTTTTATATGTGTTTACCTCAAAAAAGCAGACACCTCCGAATTGAGGACACATTCTCTAGCCCCCTATTGAGTGGTTTTATTGTATTTAGATAAATATTTTTTTGTTTTTAATCTTGTTCTTTTCTAGAAGTTTAAGATATTGATTATAATGAGTACGATGTCGAAATAAATAAATTATCAGGTTTACGAAAATTGCATACGAACTTTGGGAGCTACTAAAATGGAAGGGGTGGAGAGGGCAGAACCATGGCCAAATATGTTTTCACGATTCAAAGTGGTCAAACATGGCGACGCATAATGCGTACAAAACAAAAAAAAAAAAAAAAAAAAAAAGACTGCGATTTAGATGCATGAAGTGTCTGAAAAAAGTAAGCCATTTTAAAACGTCTGAAAACTGAACACTCCGTTTCAGGCACTCAAGTGTCTGAATTTCAGACATTTCAATTTAGAGTGTAAGACGTAATCACCATGGAAACCTAGAATTATCACCTGTTATGGGATATAATTGAATTATTTACGTCGGATAGGATTTAATAGAATGAAAAAAACTTTTATTAATATCGTTTTAAGTTTCGATTCGATTGTCATAAAATTTGAAATGACTTGACAAAATTCTGCATAAAATATATGTATTAAATTTCAAACCATTCGGTTGGGCAGTCTTTGCTCTGTTATTTATGGAAAGACAGGCAGACAAACGGACCAGACGATAACTATAGGTGCTACGTATTTATATAGTAATTACGAACGCATCTAAAAATGGCTAAGGAAAATATATCAGCGCGATGCCAGGAGGAATAATCGTATCCCGAATGTTTTATGTTTTTTCTTATATATGTATATGTATTGAAAGCTTGGGGGGGGGGGGGGGGGAGGAGAAAGCTTGCGCTTTTTTTTATGAAAAACATCTATAAATTTTGTAGAAAATGAACGATAATGTTTAAATTTTAGCTGTCCATTGTCTAGCGGTGCTGAACATCAGATTTCGGATAAATATACTCACATTACTCAGGACCGTTGGTGAAGTATAATATTCAGTTGCTTAATTGTGATTCTTTCGTAAATAAATATTATTTAAGTATGTATCGCTTTAATTTAATCCTGTAAAAATCATGTTTAAATTTAGGAAATATGGCGGATATCATACCATAAGTCATGGGAAATATTTTCTAAAAAGCACATATATGACTTTCAGTTTATGTTTTTGGATTTCTTTTTTTTTCTTCTTCTTTTTCTAATTGCCCACGTCTTATAATCGTTGCGTGCTTCTAGGATTTTATCATTTTAACAGCAAAATTATTTTGCAGATTGAAAAAGTTTCGAAAAATGTACCTATAATAATGCCATACTTTCGTATAAAATAAATAAATATGCAAACTTTTTGTGTTAATTTGCATTATTTATTATTAAAAATTGATCATTGGAATGAAAAGTTCCCCAAATATTTGATTAAATATAGATTATACAATACATTTTTTCCAACCAGAAACAATACGTCAATTACTTTTTCTTAAAATTATACTGTATTTATCTTTTAAAAAAACATTTGTATAAATCACAATTCCCAAAATTCCACAAATGAGTATTTTTGTTTGCTAGAGGAATTACCAAGGCTTATACCTAAAAGAAAAAGTCAGGCGTGACCTGATGCTTATTGGCTTTTATCTGTTAATTCAATAATGGTTTCGATATTTGAAATGCAAAGGAACAAAAGAGTAAATAATATTTACCATTTTGAAAAAAATATATATTTTAGCATGATTAGAATTAGTATTTTTTTAGTAGATAAATCCATTTTATTCTTTTTATCTTCAAATTCAAATGGTATTTTAAATATTATTTCTGTAGACTTTCGTCTCTATGAATTTTTATGGTTATATATACACATAGTAAATTTTCATTAAAAACGTTTAAGACATCAAAAATTGTCAAAAGTTTTTCGCTATCTAAAAAATTAAATATTATATGCAAGTTCATATTTTAGTTATTTAACTCCATAATTTCAGTCGCACTTTAAACTGCCACGAATAAAGCAATTGGGAATTTTTGCTGAATTCTCTATGCTTTCGTTATTAAATCTCTTTCTGTGTTATTAACATTTATTGTTTAATGATACATACGGAATTACATGAGAAAAATGAAAGAAATAAAGTTTAAAATTGTATTAAGAGGGCCAGAAAGGTTTAAAATGTCAAAAGTTGACTGAAGTTTGAGCGTGAATGTTTTACAGAACTAAAAATATTTGTTAAATTGTTTGTTTTTTTTTTTACTTTTAATATTGTACGACAAAAAATTTGTCAAAATTATCTTTGATATGATTTTGATTCATTTCTTCTTTATATTGTTTATTGCGTTGTTTCACGATTATAGCGGAAACAAACAAAATTATAATAAAAAATTTCAAAATATATAAACGCTCATCATAATTTTGTTATAAAAACTGTTTTGTTTGTTTTTCTGGTATAGTTCATTGATAATTTTATTTCCTTGATATAAAAAGAAATCATGGCTACCGCGTTACAGGTCCCTAGTTCGATTCCAGATTGCAGATTAGGCAAGGTTCACTCACCGGTTCACCCCTTCGGTGTTGATAAAAGGAATATCAAGCTTGCTTGGGAAGGAAACGCCGAGGGTCCCGTGTTAGGCTGGCCACCTGCCCGGGATATTTTTTGCATAGCACCGTGGAGGCCATGTTCAAGAAAGCAGTTCTGGACACAACAGGCCAGGATCCTTAATGGATTGTAGCGCCGCAGATTTATTTTTATTTTATTTTATTTTACTTTTTTAAGAATTATCTAAATCTGCTAATTTGTTTAAAAAGTATCGTGTCAGACAGTGTTTTGAGATAATTGAGTGCTTATTTGTTCTTTATACTACTTATTACGTTATCTTTCGATTATAACGGAAGCGAAAAAAAAATCATAATGAAAAAATTAAAAATTCATAAACATTGATGATATTTTTTTTTTTTTTTGTTGTAACTTGAAAAAAAATTGTTTTCTGTTATAGTTTACAGAGAATATAGGGGATAGTGGCTCACCTTGGGACACTCTTCTTCTTTCTTTTTTCTTTTTTTTTTATATCGATCAATTGTCAAAATTTTACCTGTTATTCATTCATTTAACCTTTGCCTACATTATTAGATAGCTTTTGATCTTATATTCATTATAGAAAAAAATTAAAAAATATATTTACTAAATTTGTGCTTTGTCCCAAGGTGTACCACCTGGAGGGGCACCTTGGGACAGTTAAAAATAGATCTGAAAAGTTCAATACAATATAGTTTGAATTACAATATACATGGAATTGTTTGTTGAGGAAAAGAAATTTATTTAAACTGAAAAGACATTTCAGCTGATAAAATTTTTGCAGCAGCTTTCTGAATAGTGTCAGCATGAATTGCTGCTTTTTTTTTTTTTTTTTTTTTTTTTTTTTTATTATTATTCTAAATTTCTAATCTTTGACATTGATAAGCCTAATGACTTCTTAAAAGAAGAAATAATAACTATTAATAAATACATGTTATGTCGATTAAAAAAAAATATTTTGAACACAATATCTTTCTGTTAAAATACTTCGAATAAAAGTTAGCTAGGAATATCTTGTGTCTGTTGGTGCACCCTATACCCACTATGAAATTTTAGAATATCATGCTCTTAAGCTTAGCACTAGAACTTTTATTATACATCAGTTTTATAGAGAAAGCTTTAAATGTCATTATATTACCTTTTATTTCAAAATATTTTCAATCAAATTCCACTTTGCATCTTATCAAACTTTTGCATGAAAGTTACTAGACATGTTTGCAAAATAAAAATATTAATAAATTCTTGCCTGCTTCATCAATGGAATCAAAACATGTCTGAAAGTTAGATTGTGCTGCTATCTATCTGCATCTGCAAGAGCTAAGAGTTAATTTAAAATCTAGGGCAAAAAATAAATTTGTTCCGATGTGTACCGGTGATAAGTAATATCGTGTCCCAACGTGAGCCAATCTCCCCTAAATTCCTTTATTTATTTATTTTTATAAAGAAGCGTGAAAATCCGTTAATTTGTTTAAAAGGTATCGCGACAGAGCCGCTAAAAAACAGTGTTTCGAGATAATCGAGTTTAAAATTTTGCACTTCGCAGGTATCGCCGGTTCGCGGCTCAACGTTTACGGCTCTTACGACCCTAATTTTAGAAATTTTCCTATCGAACCAACAGTACGATATTATTAAATATTCAAACAATATAAAAATAGTAATTAAAAAGTATTCCTTTTTTCGTCATTTCAAACCTTTCTGGTCCCCTTAATGTTTGTTATAATTATATCTTGAAAAATTCTTTACACTTTACATAAGTAATATCGTGAATATTTAACCCTTTATGTCCCAAATTATGAATTCATGAAAATTTCCTCATTTTTCGTGAATTTTTCAAACGACATTAGAAAACGTACACAATCATTTAATGTATTTTAGTAGGATTTTGCCAATTAAAATTAATTCATTAAATTTGAATTTATTTGGATTTTGTGAAACATTTATAACTCCACTAAAATCTTTCATCTGAAATACATTTTCAGAATTTTGTGGAATTAGGAAATTTAACAAATTTAATGGTCTTACAATACAAATATAGAAATATTCCCGAACTGACACCCCCCCCCCCCTCACACACACACACACACACACACCAATCTTCCAACGTCAAGAAAGCTGAACGGATGCAAAGGCAAAAGAAATCATCCTTTTCAAAATATTTTTGTTTTGTGCAACCCATAATGCTTTTGGGACACGATACAGTAAAGTATCTATAACTCATTCTAAACTGTATTACGACTAAGCGATGTATTAAATGAATTTTATAACTAGTTATTTTAATGGTACTTTAAAGTACCGTCGGAGCATAAAGGGTTAAAAAGAATAGCGTAAGAGTTGGTAGCATAAAAGCTCAATAAATATCCCGAATCTCGAATGAATAACTAGAAATTATACTTTTAAAGAAAGAAAAAGAAAAGATTGCATCGAATAGGAGAATGTGAAGCTTTACAGATTTTTTATTAAACGACACAGATGAAACAACAAGTGCATGCATATGTAGGAGGTAAATGCGTTTCTTCTATATGAAAGCACTCAAAACGCTATTCCTTTGAGATGCCTTATTCGACCACGCACCCATTAAAGAAGACCTACATAAAATAGATCTCCTATCTTCCTCTTAAGAGCTAACTTACACAGATAAAGCTACAGACATATCTTTTTTACATTAGTCGAAAAATTTAGATTAGTCTTAGCACAACATCAATACTTTATTTCTTTTTTTTTTAGCATTCACTTAGCTTAAGAGTAGCGAGATTAACAATAAAAAAAACCTTATTAGAGGAAAAAGATACCAATTTGTTTATTTATTTATTTATTTATTTATTTCTGGCGTAAGATTAGTAATCAATTATTCAATAATGCAAACCTTTGTGTATCTTATATAAATATAAAACAACATATAGAATTGTTAGTCATTATTGAAGCACTACATGTAAGCTTGCTTAAATCTCAAGTTCACTGCAAAAAAAAAAAAAAAAAAAAAAAAAAAAAAAAAAAAAACTCACTGGAAATAAAACTCATTGAAATGAAATAAAAAGGGATGTTTATAAATTTCTGACACAAGGGAATCAGCTCGATTTGAACGCTGTACCTCCCGTTTTGAAGGTGAAGACATTACCTCTTCGCTATTAATGTTTGATAACATCGAGGCAATATTTATCACTTTTTCCTTTAGAATCGGTCGCAAAATGGTTTGAAAATGGGTTAAATAAATTCGTCGGCCGATTTTTAGGAAAATCTATACAGTTCTTCCGAAAGTTCAATAGCTCATTATTATACTTATATATACTTATTTATATAGATTTATACATATAGATTTACATATATATACTTAATATACTAATAACTTTATTTAATAATAACTTAATTAGTAACAAAATAACTTTCAGCTACATAATCATCAATATATTATAATTAAATAATGCATACTTTACTCACTTTTAACTTTGACATGGAAAAAACAAGAAGTTAATAATGAATGACTGATACAACAAGTTTTACCAAATCTTTTGCTTTTCGGTTTCTCTTGCTTTTAACTCCTTCGTACTTTTCATCTTCCGTGTAGGCCTCAATGTTTATTTTTTGGTTTCTGAATGGTATGAATTTAGATAAGTTTGAGGATTAGGTTTCATCGTAACTTCTGTACATTTACTTGCAGATTGTTTTAGCAACTGACTTCGAGTGTTTGCCGAATTTTGTTTTTAAAACGGTATTTTTGAATTTTAAAGCTTTAATTGTTCTCTCTTTTCCAATTTTTGCCTTTGACTTTGTTTTTGCCTTTTGACTTCATTGTCCTCTTTTATTTTTTTTTCCTGTATGCTACAGTTGTTAAGAATTCAGCAAAGTTTGACCATACAGTAATTCACTTTATGGCTGGATTTTAATTTGTTGGTGAAACTATTTTTAAAAAACAGCTTTGGAAAGCATGAGATGGATTAGCTTCAGGAAGAGATATTTGTGAATGTGATTCTGGTTGCACTCCAGACTATTCTTGAATAGTATCTGCACTGGTTTTTCACTTTAGTTTTTTGAAATATGCATTCATTGTTTGTAAAACTCCAAAATACTTATCACTTATATTTCTATGCAATGTTAAATTTGTTTAAACAGTCAAATCAAACATTATTGGAAAATTTCTATTACTACTTTCATGGTGCTCGATTTGAAAACTTGAGCTTGCAGAACATTCAGCATTAATTGTTAAGTTCCCATTAACCATCTTTATTAAATCATCTCTAATTCCAAAACCAGGAAACATGTTGTCATCTTTAACAGAAATATCATTATTAATACTTGATTCATTAACATAAAAATTATCATTAAAAATTTATTTATTAGCTGGAAACAGGTCAGTGCACAAATCATTGCTAACAGCTAAATTCTTATCATCCATGTGATTGGTGGGTATGATTCGTTTAATTGATTGGCCGTAATTCATTTAATTAATATTTCGAATTGTATAAATTTTTAGAGCGCTGAACGGCATTGGGATCGAAAGATGTTCCGGGAGCAGCACACCGATTGAATGGAAAAATGCTAGTTTTTCTTTATTAAAAATTTTAAAGGCATGTGTTTTTTTCTGTTTTGATCGTTTGAAATAGTACATATTTCAAACATTTTACATGCACTTCGTCAAACAAAAACATGATTAGAGGATCATGTTGAAATTCTTAATTTATTAACTCAACACATCTTAATTAAACACAATAACTGCTTTAGACATCATTTAAATACGATATATAAAAATACCATATAAATTTACCTCATTTTATAGCCTAAAAGTTTCTCCCTATTTAGAGTATTCAGTTCGTCGCCAATAGGTTCCCGAAGTTAGGCCTCTCGCCCATAGGTCTCTTTCCAGTTACCAAAATACCTAGGATATTTTAGAACTCTAATTTGAAAACGTGTTGCCTTTTCTCGAGTTTACACTTTAGGTAATCAAAACAGACGTTGTAGCTATATACGCCCATAAGGTTGTTTGATTATCAATGTTAAAAAAGAAATCCCTTTTCGGGATTTTCCGCCGCATTTAGGAAATATGGGTGTGCTTTATAATGAACGATGTGTATTGTAATGGAAAATTTAAAAACAAAGTGTTTCAAATGCCGAGAAATGTTTCGTGTTTTTTCTTGAAGTTGGGATGTCTGATTATGCAGCATTTATATACGATTGTTGCTTTAAGATTTTAAGCACACGAAAATTGTTGCACATAAGGTCGTGACATTTATGCGCAATGACCTTACTATTCAAAATTAATCACATGGCTGATAATTAACGATTAAACTTCAGTCAATTTTCGTCATTTCAGACATTTTTGGTCCCGTGAATGCACACTAATTTGATTGGCTTTATAAAAGCTATTGTTTATTTTTAAATTCTCTCGCAGTTTTCGCAAGAAAGCGATAATGACAACTAAAAAAGAAAATTTTCACGTTTCATGAAATAGAAATGAAGGTATTCTGTTAAAAATACTTTAGAATATCTGTTAGAACAGCTGACAGCTATTTGTTATAAACTGCAATATATGTTCAAATTGCCCTCATCAACAGTTTTTCTCAAAAATTTAGGCACAAGCAAAAAATGTTCAGTATTAAATAACATTGCAAAATTAGATGGAAGCTATTTACTTATTAGATTCTATAAAATTATTGAAACAAATCATATAAAAATGAATAAATCGGTACATTATTATAGTAACTTTAATAAAACCTCATAATAAAACTCTAACTATATGGTGTGTCAAAAGTTTAGGCACGATGGAAAAAACGTATCATTTAACACTTTTACATGATGCTATTTATTAATAATAATTCCCTGGTTTGGGATAATTTCAAATAAATTGGAATAATTTGGTTTTTATGGAATCAGTTAGTTTTTGAAATATTATTAGTGGCAGAAAATACCATGCTTTTTCCATGACCTATTTTAGTTTTTACTAGCAACAATTCTTTCCATTCTTGTATACTTCACGTATTAGGATAGAGAAAATATTCTCAAATGAGTTTGTGTGTGGACTTATACCCGAGCAATCTAAAACGCTAACATTTTGCGCGGATGTTTTGTACTATGTGCGCTGTGGATTGAAGCATTGTCATGCTGAAATCTGCACTCTGAACCCCATATAAATGTCATCAAACGGAAATAGAAATTGTTCAAGTGTATCTTGATACTTCGTTAAATTGTATGTCCCATGGAGAACAGCTAGGGAATTTGACCATATTTTCTGAGGTCATGCAAGTAGTAGTTCCAGCAGTCAGAAACATCCATATTTAATTTCTTCTCATGACTAAACAATACGTTGAGCCAACTGTCCTCGTATGACCCGGTTCAACCGTAATCTATTCTGGGATATTTATGGTGTGATATTAGGGGCATTATTCAAAACTTTTTTTTTTTTAACAAAGTTCTTGCATTCTCATATTCGTCTATGTACTGTGCCCTTTGAGACACTGATATGGATATTATTTTTAATTTGTCTTATGAACATATTTAGTTTTGATAACAATCTTCCATTTTTTTTTCATCAATCTGAACACTTGTTGCACGCGGCCGACCGCATCTTGATTTTCGGTCAAAATTGTTATTTCTAGCTCGCACTTAATATATTCCGCGCTAATAAGGTCTAGAAATTTCAATAATATGCTTACATTTCGATTTAAACATCAAAATCTTTAAAATTTTCTCTTTTATGAAATCTTTAGCCTTCGGCATTTTAAATAACCAACGGAAATTGAATATTCGTTATTAAACTGCTCAGAAAAAGAGTCTGTTGGTTGTAATGATTATTAGGACAATTCAGCATTTGTTAACGTTTTGAGAATGTGCGTGAACTTTTGAGTGACTGGTTTTGTAACAAAAATAAAAAAGGTGTCATTTTTTAATAAATAGTGATAATGTAAACATTATATATTTCTACAATGTTTCATTTCCATTACATTTTGTACAGTTATGAAATTATTCCATATATGTCTCCTGCCTAAACTTTTGAGAGCCTGTATGAGTAACTATATGAATACTTAATCGTGTTCGCGAACACTCATTTCAGTATGTTAGGTTTTTATATGATCATTACGAAATTACTACATCAATCTGTTAATTGCTGAGTCAGAAAGGGCATACTGTTCACCAGACTTCTTATGAAACGATCTTCTGACTTCATAGAACGACTTCTTATTGGGAAAAAAGCTTCGATAATGTAACGACATTCTTCGGGGGGGGGGGGGGGTGGAGGAGGAAAACCATGTTGGTATTCTGAGGTTGGTATACGCACGCGAACGCGTTTCTCGATATTGTTCTGAACCGCGTTCACAACGCCGATTTAGCCAGTAAAGCTTCGTTCACACGTACTATCCTATCGTAAGCAATATCAGATATTTCATCATATATAGGTTTTTCGAGAGAGAAATGGTTGAAACACTCCGTGCAATAGTTTTCCTCTCGTAACTCCGTCAATGACTAACATATTCTAAGATAGATAAAAGATCAAATTTCACCAATAAGATCGTTCTAAAAATATTTGTTCTGTTCTCTAACTTTACACTACTTTTAAAAACACTTAGCAGAGAGTACTCGACGAATGTTTTGCATGTACTTTGCATTTTCGGATTTTGATCTGTCTTCAAAATAACTCTAGTAGCAATGCGAAAGAGGGGTTGGAACCAAACCAGAGACAATAGCGTATTTTTCAGATCATACGATAGTACGTTTGATAGAAACCTAGCATAAGAGACTCCGATGCTCTACCATAGACGTTATCAGAAACCTCTTGGGCTTGTCCTACTATCGTACGGATAGTTTAAATTTTCGCGAGCGCTTTTTTAGGGGGACACTCTGTATTAATTATTCAAATTGTTTTGTGTGTCTAATGTATGCATTAAAACTGTCGAAATGTTGCATTTAATTTTACAGTCTGTGCTGTCCATTCAAGATTTGTTACAAGTCGAATTTCGTTTTAACAATTCCCAGCAAAGTTAAAAATTGTTTATGATATCGGTTTGTTTGTCTGCCTATCTAGCCGTGCTCTAACTCTTGTAAATATACTCGAATGGTCAGGTAATTTTTATCTGTTATTGAGGTTGACAATAGGTTCTTCGGTATTCAAAATGAAGTATGTGGCATCGTTTACATTGAGACATAAATAATTCTGTTACATTATCGTGCATGGGAAAGAAATCATTTGGCTTTGCATTTTATTGACGCTAATATATTTTAAACATAATGAGATTGACATACAAAAATTAATTAAATATAAAAACGCGTACAACATCGGAAAACGCACCACCTCAAAGACAGTACTATAACCGAAATCTTTTTTACATAAAGTTTGATGCACAAAACGGCAACTTATAAGTTAATCGAGCCTTTTCTTTCGACCAAGCGTCTTGAGTGTCCTTGAAAACGAACTAAAAATGCTACATATTCCATTTTTAATAGCGAACATGTTATAGCCTCGATAACGTATATCAATTACATGACAATCCGCGTATATTTAGGAGAGTTAGAAAACGGGCAGACCGCAGACAACAAACCGAATTCAGAAACACTTTTCAGTTATTCAAATTACAGTAAACTCTGTCTAAGGCGGTATCGGTTGGGACTGAGAAAATTTTCCGTGGTAGACAATATTTCGGCTTATGCAAAAGAGCATGATTTATTGGAATGAAGCATACGTCAGTCGAATAGCGTTTTATGTTTTCGATAAAAAGACTGGATCTTGAGTTATAATGAATTGCTTGCGATCTTTTATTCGATCTTTCATTGATTGTCCTGACCCAAAAATCTGTCGGAAACTGAAATTCTGGAAGATCCTTTGTCTTTACACTCTAAATTAAAATGTCTGAAATTCAGACACTTAAGTGTCTGAAATGGAGTGTTCAATTTTCAGACATTTTAAAATGTCTGAATTTTTTTCAGACACTTTTTGCGTCTGAATTTCAGACACTTCAAACGTCTGAATCGCATCCATTTTTTTGTAAGCATCATACGTAGCCATGTTTGACCACGTTGAATCCTGGAAAAATATTTGGCTGTGGTCCTGCCCCCCCCCCCCCCCCCCCCCCAATACAGCCTGATTTTTTTGGTGCTCTCAGTTTTGGTATACAATTTTCGTTACGTTGATAATTTAAATCTTTTACGACATTGTACTGATTATAATCAATATCGTGAACTTCAGGAGTAGAACAAGATTAAAAAACAAAAAATATTTATCTAAATATTAGATTTTTTAAAATTTATTTTGTTTTTAACCTTATTTTACTTTAAAAGTTCAAAATATTGATTATAATCAGTACAATTTCGAAACAGATTTAAAATATAAGCTTTACAAATATTGCACATCAAATTTGGGGGCACTACAGTCGTAGGGGGACGGGGCACTTCCCAGTTTGCCCTTCCTTTAATCAAGAAGTACTTTTGCAAAAAACGCAACCCTGCATTATAGTTGTCTAAATTGAGATGTCCGGTATTCGGGAGTATCCGTTGTGGAGGTTAATGGAGATTCTCGAATAGCGAACACCTCTATTTAACGAATACTTTTTTAATCAGCAGACATACATATTTGTATATTTTTACCTCAAAAAAGTAGACATCTCCAATTATCGGACAAATTCCGCGGTCCCGAAGTGTTCGCTATTAAGGGCTTTTAAGGTACATAGATAAATATATATATATATTTTATAATCTTGTCCTACTCTAAAAGTTCAAAATATTTATTATACTCGGTTGAATGTGGAAAAAGATTTAAAATATCAGATGTACGAAAATTGCAAAAATCCCACCCCCACCCCCCCCCCCCAAAAAAAATTAAAATATAAAAAAATATATTGCCACATAGGCAATTTTACATATACATCACTTGATAATCACAACAGCCATTTAACTATGAATAATGAAAATAAATAAATAAATATTCTACTTTAATAACATTGGGGAAAAAATGACTTTGGTATTTTGTTAAATATATTTGCGTTTTTAAACTTGTCCTACTCTAAAAGTTCAAAACTTTCATTATAATCAGTGCAAGATTTAAGATATCAGCTTTACAAAAATTCATGCAAAATCCCCCCCTCCCCCCCCCAAAAAAAATGAAAATACTTATTTAAAAATTATGTTTTTAAAAAATTTATATTTCCACATGGACAAGTTTTTATGTAGATCAGAGGGTACTCACAAAAGCTATTCAACTATCAATAAAAACAAATAAGTACATATTCTATATTAAAAACATGAGGAAAAAATAACTTATGATTTCCAAACTTCTTTCGTCTTAAATATATACAGTAACATCTGTCATTTTTGTATTTTTCGTATAAGTGCATATAAATAAAGTTACCACAATTTTAAATACGAAATCTAGTTAGAGGTTTTTACTTTTTCCCATTATAAATTTCAAATTACTTTTTTATTAAAAATAATAAAAAAATCAGTATTAGAGTTGATTGCAAATCAAATACATATGTATATTTTTACAGGCAGGTTCATATAATAGACCAGTCTCATTTACTTTATTTATCTTTTTTTAATCTGCGGTTTTATGCCAGGAAGTAAGAAAGCATTAGGTCAACTTTCAAAGTTTTTTTTTTCTTTACTTACTTGTGGCCGTGATTTACTGCGAGATAAAAATTATCCATTTGAAACTAAGAACTGACATTGAATATATAATTCGTAATAAAAAAGAACGTCATAAGTTTAAAAATATATACTTCTAGAATTAGTGGGGTTTTTTGCGAACAGATTCAAAACTAATTAAATTTCATGCAGGATCTTGTTTAGTACAATAAATAAAATCATAAAATACACTAATTTTACTACTATAAAGAAACTTACTTGAGTTGCTGCAAGGGGTAAGAAATATTCCTCGATTTGAAATTTTAAAAACTACCACAACCACAGTGAGGGAGAAAGACTTTCATCAGTTTAAAAGGTAATCCCATAATACATCCGACTAGCCATATTTAAAGGATGAGATGTTTCATCCTAAAAACAGGACCCGCCAGACAAAAGTTTCTTTTTTTTGCCAGTTTCGACAGGACGAAGATGAATAACACAATATTATTGATATAAATTGATACGAGTTAACACTAAGCCCATTGCACACGCTTTGTAGAATTTCCGGGTGTAATCTTCAACCGCCGTCTACTTCTGTTCTGCGTCTATCCCGCCCTTGTATCGACGACAGCTTCTAAGAGACATTTGATGTCGAGCACACACGTCAGATGTATGTATTCAATAAATAAATACTCCAAGTTAATACGAATTAAAATCACAGTACTTCACATTTCGCAAAAAACGAATTAAAATACACGCGTACATAAAAACAAACTTTGTTTGAATTACAACGTATACCACTTCGAACGAAGACATCTAAAACGCATGCGCAACTGGGAGTGCTAGTGCCCCCTGGTGGTTATTGCGTCGGAAGAATCAAAACATCTTAAATTAAGACACGTTTAAAGCAATGAAGTGTCTTAAAATAAGACGTTTGCGGATATTTTAGACATTATTCTCAGTTCGTTTACACCATGGTCATAGTAAGACGCTTATGTATCTTAAATTAAGACATCTATAGTGTCTTAATTTTCAGATTAAGACACTTAAGTGTCTAAAATTCTTTTTCAGTCACATATGTGTCTAAATTTAAGACGCTTCTATTTGCAGTGTATAAATAAATGAGAAACATTATTCAATTTCTTAGTACCGCTGTAATACCTACGAATTTGAAGTTTACACACACACACACACAACAAAAAAAAAAAAATAATAATAACTTGAAGAATGAGACATAAAGCCATCACTTTGAATTTGAGTACAAACTTAAAGCACAATATATTATAGATAAATACATATTTTCATAAATGTGTACTGAACTAGTAATAATAACTTTTAAATGCATATTTATAAAGGAAAAAATGGCATAAGCAAGAATTCCTTAAAATTTAAACAGTTTCCGCTCTTTTGAATTATTTTAAAAGTATTACGGAATTTAATTTTTATGCTCGACATTAAGTATTTGACGTATATATATCAGTTTTAAAGTTTCATAAACGAGATGCCTTTCATTTTAAAATATCTTATTTTCCGCCTTATGCAAAATTTCGGTTTCGGTGGGTCTTTAATACCTTTTCCGTTTCCGCGTTAGGCAGATTCCGGCTTATGCAGCAAGAATTAATGTTATTTTCTATGGGTTCGCCGGGACTTTAAAAGTTTTCCGCGGTAGACAGATTTCCGGCTTACACAGAGTCCGCCTTAGACAGAATTTACTGTACTTAAAGTGTTTTTTTTTTAATCTACAATATGATATATTTAAAAATCTAGTACTTTCGAGCATATCATGCTCTTCATCAGGGTTACTGTTTGTGTTTTACAATTTTTTTTTAATTGTTATTTTAAGGTGAATTTAAGGATTTCAAGAATTTGATATGTTGTATCATTTTTAACTTTTCAGCTATTTTGGAAAGAGGAAAAAATATATTTTGCTAAAAATTCAAACATTAAATTTGTTCAATAAATCAGACGAAATAAGTTTAAATTTCAAGAATTTGATATGTTATATCATTTTTTTACTTTTCAGCTATTTTGGAAAGTGCAAAAATAAGAAAAAAATACATTTAGCTAAGAATCCAATCATTTTTTTAAAAATAAATCAGAGAAAATAAGTTTAAATTTCAAGAATTACTTCATGAATTAAAGAATTTTGCATAAATAGCCGTGTGTCATTATCCAATGTAATTATTCCAAATCCACCTAAATACTGTATCCTATTTAATGACATTACACAATATTTAATGACATATTTTGGGAGACTTGTTTTGATTAAAAATAGTACGAAGTAACTTTAAAAAAAAAACTTAACGTACACATGGCGATTCACTAAAATAAATGTTTACTTTTACCTCCTGTTATGTTATACTATAGTCATGCGTAGGATCCGGTTACCCGATTTTACTCGACCCGACCCAGGCAGGACTCTCGATTATACATTCTTCAAGGTACCGTCAATAATTTCTATTTAGATCTTCTTGACAGTAATAATAAGGTATGTGTCCCAGATAATTATAATCGAATATATATTTAGGATAACATATATCTATAGTAACAGCTTGCAGACAACTTATAAATTTTATTGATAAATAAATAAGAGTGAAACGCATTTTTTTTTTTCGCAATTTATTGCAAATCAATTGCTGTTCTGGATTTTTATACCGATATATATTTCATAGAATTATAAGTTTAGAAGACTGGACAAGAAATAAATAAATGTCACACATATATATATATATATATATCATCATCATCATCAACAACAACCGTTTTCAATCCACTGCTGGATGTAGGTCTCCCCCAGATTTTTCCAATGTTTTCTGTCTAGTGCTTTAGTCATCCAATTTACGCCGGCTACTTTTCTGATTTCATCACTCCATCTTACTTGAGGTCGTCTTCTTGGCCGTTTTACATCTCTGGGATACCACTCTAGGGTATTTGTACTCCATCTATTGTCTTGTCTTCTTGCAATGTGCCCAGCCCATTTCTATTTTAGCCGTTTAATTCTTTCAATGATGTCAAAAACTTTCGTCTGACTTCTTATCCAGGTTATTCTTTTTCTGTCTCTTCTAGTTATACCTAGCATACTCCTTTCCATACTTCTCTGTGTTGTTTGTAATCTTTGTACCATCCGTTTTGTTAGCGTCGATGTTTCTGCTCCATAAGTTAGTACAGGCAAAACACATTGGTTAAATACCTTTCTTTTCAAACAAAGGGACATGCTACTCTTCAGAATAATATTGTTCTTCCCAAAAGCACTCCATCCATTTCTTATTTGTCTATTGATTTCATTCATGATACTATTATCCGATGATATTTCCTGCCCAAGGTACACATAACTTTTCACTTCTTTAATTTCAGTGTTGTTGTAGACAATTTTCATTTTTGATGCAAATGAATTGAACATCACCTTAGTCTTTTCCAAGTTTATTTTTAATCCCACATTAATGCTAGCTTCTGCCAAATCTTTTAGCATATTTTCCAATTCTTCAGGACTGTTACTGAAAATTAAAATGTCGTCAGCGAATCGGAGATGACTTAAATATTCCCCATTTATTCTAATCCCTTTGTTTTCCCAATCCAGCTTCTTGAAAATATTTCCTAAGACAGCCGTAAAAAGCTTAGACGAAATGGTGTTTCCTTGTCTTACCCCTCTACCAAGCTTGATCTTTGCTTTTCCTTTGTCCAAGCGGATAGTTGCTGTTGCTTTCTTGTAAATCTTCTTTATAATATTGATATGTTATTTTTACATCCAATATAACGTCCGGCCAGCAGCTTATTTCCCAATACAGCGACCGAATTGTCCCTTCCTCCAGATTTTTTCCCTCCAAAAAAGATTACCGTTTTCTTTGCTGACTGCGCGTTGACGCCTTTTTTAAAGTGTCTTAAGGGGGCTGGTTACTCAGCTTCCGATTTCCCTCACTAATGTAAAGTCTATGCGCATTGGATGCACTCGTATATTTAAAATATCTCCTCGGGAAATTAATATTTTTTAATTCTATTTTTTGTGTACACTTCCTAAAAGATGTCTCTTTTTTCTTAATTCTCAAAATATTTCTAACGTATAGACTTAATTTTATAGGAAGCGTTAAAATCTTACTCACAGTTCGCCCACTTTTAACACATAAAATATTAAATTTAGCATATATTTTAGAATTATTTCAAAACTAAGAAAAAGAGACTTCCTTTAAGAAGAGTACACAGAAAAAAGAAGTTAAAAACATGAATTTCCCGAGAAGATATTTTAAATATATGAAGGCTTCAAAAGTCCATGGACTTAACATTAAGGCGGAGAATTCAGAAACTGACTGACGAGCCCCTTTAAAATGACACTTTAAAATATTTACTTATCATCTCTATTTGAGATAGAACATTTTCTTTAAAGAAAATATCAAATGCACAAAAAATAAACAACTATTTCGAATTATTTTCGTAGAAAATAAATTTTAATATGCCAGTAACATTTTTTTTTTGTGTGTAATTTAACATTTACTTTACATTTTCTTTTAGAAAAATATAATCATTCTCTTAAATTGATTTTTATAATTATTCATTGTTAATGTTTATTTGATATGAAAGTAAACAGAATTTAACAATAATGTTTTATAAAATTTCGTTTGAAACCTTAATTTTCATGCACATGATTCAGTTTTTTTTTCCGTTCACTTTTGTTATAGCGACCTTCCATTATAACGACCCTCATCTTTGGCACGCGAGTGATCGTAATAACGAGCGTCGACTGTATATACCTGTGTACTGTTCTCGTGAAAAAAAAAGGGGGGGGGGGAGGATTTATTTTAGATATTTTTACTCGTTCATTCTCCATTTTAATATGTTTAACATTTTATAGAGTTGATAATCTTATTTAGGATGTCGTACACATTTTTCGGATTATTATTTTTTTTAGAAGGAACATTGTTGTGCGATTTTACCCAGAAATTTTCTTGGTATCACTTCTGTTTTACGTTTCATTCATTAGTGCTTTCTGATCTATATTTCAAGGAAGTAGACAGTTTTTTTAGCATTTGTGCTTTAAAGAATAGTTATGGTAATTTCTTTATTTTCAGAAAAATATATTATTTTCATCAAAGTAATAGATAGAAAATCTAAGGTAATAATGTTTTGAAAACATAATATTGATTTTATCCAAACCATTTTCTCACCTTTTTTTCATTTGAACGGTTTCTTGAATGCAGCTAATTTTTTTTATATAAAAATGCACTTAAATTGTCATATGTGAGCGATATAAGTCTGAAGAGGAAAACACACTTCCATTATTGTGTATTTATACAAACAGAGCAACTTATTTTATAGGAGTCACATTTATTATAATTGTTATTTTTCATACTTATAGACAAAATTTATAACAAATTTTACACAAGCAGTTACGCTTAGGGGTGACTGTGGAGGCTTGACAATAGGGGAGGCTTGGCCCACCCTACAGTTTTCATATTTAAAAGAATTTCAGAGTTTTGCCAAAAGGTGGCAACGAAAGCTACTGTAATGCTCTAACAATAGTCTTTGTTTCATGAAAATAATTGAAACAGGCGTGGAAAAATCAATTATGAAGCGTTTCCAACTTAAAAAGTGTATTTTTTAGAAACGTTTTCCAAGATTTTCTCAGATAAAATATATCATAGAAATTTAAGAGACGAATTGAGCTTTCATTCCAAGCATAAATATTGTACAGTAAATTAGGTTAAACATAACCATGTGCTATACTTTAAAAAAAAATCCCTGCTGGACCGGCCTACAGGCGGAGGTAGATTTCGAAGTTAAGTATACTAATTTCACCAACAAAAACTAAATCGTGATTAGAGATAAACCCACTTTAACAATTTTATCTGGCTGCTTTTGACGAGTTTTTATTTAATTTTTATATATTAGCTGGTTTCATCAGAATCATGTTAAGGCGGTATTCAAAAAAATACTTTTCCATGCTCAACATTTCGAAATTTTATGGCACATTTACAGATTCATTTTTAAAAGAAAAATATTAAACTTGCTGACGTGATTTTTGAAGATATTTATAAGCGACCTTTTTTTTTATTTTTCGTTCAATTAATTAAAACTTGATTTATAAACAATTATTTTCTCAATAGGACAATATTTTTCGTTTCTAACACAATCGCTTCGGGAAATTCTTTTCAAAATGCCCACTTTGACATCATTTTTTGAAATATATTTTACCTCTATCAAAAAATCGATCATTAGGGTGCATTATATAGTTTCTGAATAAAAGAATATGCTATTTGCATGCGTTTGAGAGCAAAAATGAATTTAAAAATGAGTAAGAAAATAAGCAATTTGGATTTGAATACATCCTTAATAAGATGATTTTTTTCTTCAACCGCTATGTATTTTTAATTTGTTTTTGCTGTAGGAATTGGTCCTATCAAAAACTTGTCTGTCTAAATATTTTAGACAATATTAAGAAGATATATGATAAATTCATGGGGATTTTATATCTTGTGAACTGACGGAGTTATGGATTTTTTTCTTCTTCAACCCTCTTTTTTGTTTTCGTTTTTAATTTTTTTTTTTTGCGGTACGAATTGGTCCTATCAAAAACTTGTGAATATAAAAGTTATAGATAATATTAAGGAGATTTACAATAAAAATAATTGGATTTGATATCTTGAGAATTGACAAAGTTATGATTTTTTTTCTCCCAGAAACCCTATTTTTGCGCCCCTTGAGCCCATTTTTAATTTTATCAAAAATCTGTGATATGTAAATTTTTTGCCCTATTTTTAGAAGTAATAAGAAATTTAAACTGATTTGATATGTATAAAATTTATGAAGTTATGGGATTTTTTCGTTTTTTACAAAACCCTGCCCTATTTTCATCCCCATGGTACGATTTTGCCCATTAACGAACTTGACCGAGATTTTATGCCCCTTGATTTTATGTATCAGTTTTGAAGAGATTTGTGCAGAATTGTGGAAGTTATCGTGTCCAGAAGAAAGTGATATATATATATATATATATATATATATATATATACACTATATTGCCATTAATGACCGGCAACTTTCAATTTTAGACATTTTGCCGAATATTTAGAAATATACTTGACAGATTCTTCTAGAATTTCAGGATTAAAAAGAACAGGTATGACCTCATATTTAACAATGTCGATTTGTTAAGGGGGGCAATTAGGGGCCAACAAAAAATCAAACGAAACAAAAATACTTGGGATCACCCTGTAAAATAAAATGCACGAAATGATCTACCGCTACCGAATATAAATAAACAGACATTGTGTAATATGTGTATTCTTTTGTGTAAGAATAGCACGTATATTAATAGAGATATAGCGATTTATTTAAAAAAATTAAAAATTTCTTGCATGTTTTTTGTTTATAACATGCAGGGTTTTCAACCAAATTTAACGCCGATTTCAGAAAAATTGACAAAATATAGTAGAAACAATATAGTGTAATTGGAATATAAATATATTAAATATTTTAGGAAATATGAGCAGTTGTATGAAATAATTTTTATCTGCGCATGCGCGAACGATAACAAGGATCATTTTACATAATTTAATAGTCAACTCTATGGAGCAACTTATTAAAAAAAAATCTTGTCAAAGATCTTAAAAATTCAGAAAGATATCGGCGTTAAAGTGAGCAAATATTTAGTTGTTCTCTAAAAGCAGCTGAATGATAAGGGATTTTACACAAATTGTCATTTTTTATTAACTGACTTTCAGAAAAAAGTATTTAGTGAGTATCAACGAGTAGATTTGGAAAAAAATGCTTCAATTTTGGTACTTCTTTTGATCATGGTATAGGCTCGTTCTGGTGGTTATCCAAGAAGAACTAAAGCAGCAATAAAAATGAAAATTAAAAAAAAAATAAAAAATAAAAAATGACAGTTTGTGGAAAATCCCTTTTCATTCAGCTGCTTTTAGAGAACAACTAAAAATTTGCTCACTCTAATGCCGATTTCTTTCTGAATTTTTACGATATTTGACTACATTTTTTTTTAATAAGTTGTTCCATAGAGTTGACTATTAAATTATGTAAAATGATCCTTGTTATCGTTCGCACATGCGCAGATAAAAATTATTTCATACAACTGATCATATTTCCTAAAATATTTAATATATTTACACTGCTCAAAACAATTAAAGGATATTGCAGTTTTAGGTGGATTTTGTATCTGGTAAACTGTTTAGCTGATTGATACATGGTCGACAAACATAGTAGGTTATATGAGAATAAATTACACATGTTTGGCAGAAAAAAATGCATTTTATTGCGCATTTGTGTACTAAAGGAAAAAACACAATTTGTGCATATGAGAAAAAAAGAATAAGAAAAGGTGTTTTCTTCAGAGAAAATCATTTTCAGTAGGGGGTATGGTTTCCACGGGCGGCCAGCAACGTTGAACACCTTTGAGGCATGGACTCAATGAGGCTATTAATGACCAGTTGGGGTATTCTGCCCCACTCTTCCAGAAGAGCTCTTTCCAGTTCTTGGAGAGTTTGTGGGGGTTGTTGGCGGCCAGAAACTCGTCTTCCTAGAGCGTCCTAAACGTGCTCGATTGGATTCATGTCTGGAGAACACGCTGGCCATTCCATTCGAACGATTCCTTCCTCGAAAAGGAAATCCTCCACCAGGTTTGCACGATGTGGCCTGCAGTTATCGTCCATTAAAATGAAGTTATCTCCGATTGCTGCAGCGTAAGGGACTACAATAGGTCTGAGGATCTCATCCCTATATCGGCGACCAGTCAGAGCTCCATCTCGAATGATGTAGAGGTCAGTGCGCCCGTCAATGGAGATGCCACCATACACCAACACTCCTCCACCGCCAAATCTGACACTTTCGTGCACGAACGCAGGATTATTCCTACTGCCACGGTCCCTCCAGATGAAAATACGCTTATTATCCGGATGCACAGAAAAACGGGACTCGTCAGAAAACAGAATATTGCTCCATTCATTTCTCCTCCAGTTGACATGCTCGGTTGCCCACTCCCTGCGGTCGCGACGATGCCTTGATGTTAATCTAACACATACCATCGGTCGGCGAGCATACGTACCTACAGCATGGAGCCGGTTTCGGACAGTCTGAGTTGAAATCGTGGTGCCTGTAGCCGAGCGAAGGTGTTGTTGGAGAAGAGTAACGTTCATGTTTCGGTGTCTCCGAGCTGTTAACGTTAAATACCGATCTTCATTGGGCGTTGTTGCCCGTCTACGACCTTGCCCTGGTCTTCGTCCTGCACATCCACTCTCCAAAAAACGGTTCCAGATCCTGGAAATGACACTTTGTGACACTCCAATGGCTTGCGCTACTTCGGCTTGAGTTTGGCCCCCTTCTAACCTACCAACAATTCTCAAAACTTCTGAATCTGTCAAATGACTTCGCTGAGACATCGTACTCATCGAAACAAAGCAATCACTGAATGCCGATCATCCTTGTCTTCATTCTCTTTTATCCAGTTGAAAGTCAAATTTCATTCGCTGCCGCTGAAGCGACGTTTTTGACGTCGAACTCAAAATTTGCATACTCCACAGTTTGAAAACCAGAAAAATTTGTATTTGTGATTCTCTTCTTCTATTTTCGGCAAAAAAAATTTCGTTTATATCTTTATTTTATATAAAACTTCAAATATCCTTTAATTGTTTTGAGCAGTGTATATTCCAATTACACTATATTGCTTCTACTATAGTTTGTCAATTTTTCTGAAACCGGAGTTAAATTTGGTTGAAAACCCTGCATGTTATAAACAAGAAACATGCAAGAATTTTTTTATTTTTTTTAAATAAATCGCTATATCTCTATTAATATACGTGCTATTCTTACACAAAAGAATACACATATTGCACAATGTCTGTTTATTTATATTCGGTAGCGATAGATCATTTCGTGCATTTTTTTTTACAGTATGATCCCAAGTATTGTTTTTTTTTTGGGGGGGGGGGGGGGCCCCTAATTGCCTCCCTTATCAAATCGACACTGCTAAATATGCTGTCATACTTGTTCTTTTCAATCCTGAAATTCCAGAAGAATCTGTCAAGTATATTTCTAAATATTCGACAAAATGTCTAAAATTGAATGTTGCCGGTCATTAATTGCAATATAGTGTATATATCACTTGGTTTTGGGTTCTAGGGGTCATGATCGGCGTAGATCTGTAAAAAATTTTCAGAAATTCCAACATAGGGGAGAATGTAATAGGTAGCATTTCATATGAAATCTACCTAAAAGTGTTGGGAGGCTTGACCCAATCAATGTCGGGAGGGTTGACCAGATTATCAAAGCTCCTTAATTAAGTGTTTTTTTGGAAATCTTTTTATTACACAGTGTTCATAATGAAGGGTTAATGGTTATATCTCTAAAATAAAGTAAATTTATTCTGCAAAAATGGGGTAAAATGTAAATGTAAAATGGGGTGATGTAAAGAAAAATGTTTACAACTGATTGAATGGAGATGAGAAAATTTGCTATAAGAAGCAAGCAAAATTTAATGAAATATAAATTACAAAGTTGATAGGGACTTTTATTTTATTTAAATAGTACCCATAGTAGGTAAATAGAAAGAATGAAAAAGGCTAAAAAGGATGAAAGCAGCATCCTTATAAAAAAAATGTTAGGTATTCATTCCTCTGCAAAAGAATATAATATCGATCAAAACACTTTAGAAAGTTATGTGGACAAATTTCAACCAAGATGAATACAATGAGATGAAGCCAAACTATGTGGCAACTAGAGTTGCGGCATAGTTTGGCCCGAGGTTGCCCAAGTTAAAAAAAAAAAAATAGGTATTTAAAACGGAATTTTTCTTCTGTGACTTGAATTGCGTCTGAGAAGGTTTGTTTACGCATCGCATTTTCCCAAATATTTTTAAATAATAATTAAATCTTATAGCATAAAGTTATCCTGCCTTTTTTAAAACAAATTTTATTTCCCTTAACAAATATTTGAATATCAAATAAAGTGCGTAAAGTGTCCCATATGTGGGGATCCTTGTCCCATTATTTTCTCATGTTTAAAATAAATAATTTTTCAAGTTTCTTATATAGTACACTTATGTCACAATTGTGTTTTGATAACTGATTCTATAATGAATAAAATTATATATGAAACATTATTGTAAGTTTAAAATTTAAAAATTAGAAATCCTTTTTACCCGACTGCCAAGAAGGGTTAAGTGTTTTACATGTATCTGGGTACGTGGATTTCTTTATACCTTTGAAACATCCCAACGGCTGGATGGATTTTAATGAGTGAGGTCTCTATCGATGCGTCTGAGCAGGTTTGTTTACGCATCGCATTTTCCCAAATATTTTTAAATAATAATTAAACCTTGTAGCATAAAGTTATCCTGCCTTTTTAAAAACGAATTTTATTTCCCTTAACAAATATTTGAATATCAAATAAAGTGCGTAAAGCGTCCCATATGTGGGGAGCCTTGTCCCATTATTTTCTCATGTTTAAAATAAATAATTTTTCAAGTTTCTTATATAGTACACTTATGTCGCAATTGTATTTTGATAACTGATTGTATAATGAATAAAATTATATATGAAACATTATTGTAAGTTTAAAATTTAAAAATTAGAAATCCTTTTTACCCGACTGCCAAGAAGGGTTAAGTGTTTTACATGTATCTGGGTACGTGGATTTCTTTATACCTTCGAAACATCCCAACGGCTGTATGGATTTTAATGAATGAGGTATCTATCGATTCATCTTAACCGTCCGATGGTTATAGGCTAGGTTTTGTTTTTATAAATTAAAAATGGCGGCCGTGAAATACAAAATGGCGGTAGAGACGAAAAAAAATTTATGCACCCTATTGAGTGGCATATCATTGGATAGGTCTTTCAAAATGAAGATGGTGTTTCATTGACTACTTTACAGTCAGAAGCTCCGTTTAAATATCACACAGTCTGGAAGTTGTGTAGTTACTCTAAGTTTACTACAACTCTAACCTTTATAGGCATCTATAGGCCTCATCAAAAGAGTGTTTATAGATAGGAATTAATAATTAAACACAACTTAAAATTCATCAATGCAAGTAAATAAAAAAATAGGTAAGTAATATAAAAAGTAATTTCACATTGATGAGAAATAATTAATTAGTTTGCTTTTTACGCAGTCAGATTTTTTTATTTTTTAAATTTAATTTTTATTATTTAAAAAATGGGTCAACCCTCCGCAGTCTCCCCTATACAATACATATAGTAATTTTTTCATATAGTAATTTAAGATATGGTAAAGGACCATTGATTATCTTCAATCATATGATTAACTCTTTTTTTTCCTTTTCTTTGTTATATAACACCTCTATTATCTGAGCTCCTAGAGGAAACTCTTAATCTAAGAATAATTGATTTTAGTGCTATAACGATTTTTGAGGATAAAAAAAAACACTTTTAGTGATAATAAATATCTACATTTAATAGTTTGTAAATATGTAAGCGTAGTAACTAAGTAACTAAGTAACTAGTGGTAGTAACTAACTAATAAAATTCAGATAAGACGTTCTAAATAAAATTTCAAACATTTCATTAAGCGTTTATCTGAATGAATTTCATGTAAAATGTTCAGAAATCCATTTTTCAGTTTATTCCACACCTGTATCATGCTTCTCATTATTAGTTTTTCCGAAATAAAAAATTTATTTCTTTCCCTTCGATTTGTTAACAAAACTTCTGCAAAGCGAAAATCACATTTCTACCAAACACTTAGACAAAAACTTAAAATAGGATACTTTTTAGTAATTCCAAATTCCTGTCTGTAATTCGAAAGTCACTAATTAGCCCGAAGTTTGAATCTGTTTTATTTTGTGTCACGTAGGTCATACCGCTCATAAACATACAGTTGCTGTTAGAAATAGGTTTCTTTCTGACCTACTTTTAGGATTTGCTGACCATATGCATTATTTTCATAAGTATCATCAATTTTTTTTCACTGCGTTTCTACCACATTTTTTTTCTTTGCAAGAATAAAATAAAAAAAATCTAAATTTACCTTCCGTTAATGCAGTTTTTTTTTTTTTTTAAATAAGTCTTGATTCTCTTCCTTGGGCTAATTCTCGCAAGCGGAAAGTTTACAGTGATTTTAAGAGAATTAGTATTTGATTCTTGTAATCAGTGATTACAGAAGTCTGTCGTTACTGTAGATATATAGCATCTTAAATATCATTTCGTACAAGAATTCTATCACCATTATATGCAGAACCACTATAATTAAAGTGCAAATGTTTCATTATAAAAATACGAGTAATACAGTATATCCGAAAAAGCTTAAAACGCGCTTGAATTTTTTAACTGTTTTAGATACGTAGTGAATGTAAAACGCAAAAGCGTACAAAATAAGGTAGAAATTAAGATTATTTTCGTGAAATAGTCCAGCCATTCATTTTCAAAAAGTTAATTTTTTTAAGTTTTATATTTACGTTTTCCGTGCTCTAAGACGTACAGATCCATTCTTCTAGGACCAAAACTCGTCGAGTTATGATACTTTGAATCTTATGAAATTTCCTGTATTAAGAATTTGTCTGTCCGATTTTAGTATCGAAATACTTACAATACTCATAAATTGACAATACTTACAAAAATTTTAAGCTTTAAGATTTTTTAAAAGTTTTTTTTTGGGGGGGGGGGTGGGGGGGGATGGGGGGGGGTGTCCATACTTAAAAAGTGAAAACGGAACCATTATAAAATCACTCCTGTGTCTGTCTGTCTGTCTCTCACAGCCATTTTACTCTTAAATTATGGAATGTGGAAAGCTCAAATTAGCTGAAGAAATAAAGACTATGGACCTACATATTTATAGATTATTAAACATTCACAAACATATTTAGGAAAAAATGTAGAGGGGCTAATTACGTTACTTGAAAAAAAACCTTTTCTTTTTATATCGTTTGGGATATCATGTGAAAGCTTTCGTAACGCTGAACTCAAAAAAACATTTCTTTTAATTTTTGGTATTATATTTTCAGAGATATCGTCGAACATATAATGCAAAAATATTACCTCCACCCCTCTATTTTTGAATCTACTGAAACGAAAATTTATTAAAAATTCAGATTAGTAGAAGTTAATTTAAACCTGGATGGAAAACTGTAGCTATTACCCTAGGTCATATAGTTTTTGAGAAAATCGCATTTTCCCGTTACACACAAATTTCTATTTACGGGCATTCAGCAAAGGCGTAGAGAAACGTTGGAGGTACCTATCGTCTCAGAAGTATAAAAGGATTGTTGATAATGATTTTCGAAAAAAAAATGTCATTAATTAGACGAGATATCAACCCTTAAAAACACGGACGGTTTGGACAATCATAATGACACGGGCGGCGTACTGTATGCGGCCCCGGCTTTTAAAGTCTAGATAACAACTTTTAATGATATATGTGTGTAATACAATTCCCAGATACTAATTCATATATTTATTTTATTGAACTCTTTGTACGCGAGTAATAATCGCACTTGACCGGATTTTTTTTCTTTTTATTACTTTAGATAACAAGATGTATCTTGTAGTCTGATTTCTTTAATTGCTGCTCACTAGTGAAAATGATATCTGCCATTGTTTTTTTTTTTAATTGTGTAAATTTATGCAACTTTGTATGTTTACTAGGGCACAAGCAACATGGGGAAAATCTTTTTTAATGTGTTCTTCTGGGGGACCCACCTAAAAGTTGCCAATTAGTTAGAAAATGAGATTAACAAAGTTTCAGCTCAAATGAATAACATTAATCCGTGCCTCATCGAGGTTGAAGCCTTGAAAATTTCCAATTTTTGGCAAAAAATTGCCTTTTTTCTTTCTTTAAGTGAAAACTATATTGTTTTAGAAACCTGATTTTTCTTTTATTTCATAAAAACTGTTGTTGCCTTGAACTTTTATTCTCATCAAAATTTATATTTAATGAACATTTAGTATTTTTCTGGTCAGCTAGTAAACCATACCCTCAAACTTTGCATTTATGAAACATAAGTAAAAAATGACAAATTAATAATTTTATTACTTTAGATAATATTTTGTATTATTTTCATTAATAGACAAAAATAAGTGAACAATTTTTGTAACTTTAAAAATGTTTCACGAATTATAATTGATTATTAGTTATCTAGTTCTGTATCCAGCAAGAAAGATCTTCTCGATTTGTATTGCATTTGAACCTCTGAATTTCTCTTTTTATTGCAGGGCTGTTTTTGTTACCTGTTATCGTTATCTATTTTTAGAATTGGCGAAACATTCCGTAAAACTCCCTCCCCTTTTGATATGATGGCATAAATGTAAGATTTTTTTAATTGGCCACATGTCTCATCAAATCATCGACAGTAAGCTAATAAGTAATTGTCAAGTTTTATGTGCTTTATTTTATAATATTCGCAAAATGAAACTGAACGTCAGAGAAGCTGCTAGACTTCGAGTACATCCACCAGTTAACCACAGACTTTAATTTTAAGTAGAAGTGCAATCGATTCCGCAAATAACTATTTCGTAAACAAAGAACTGAGCTCATCAAAAACAGATTTAAAAATTCCGGTTTAGAGAGAACTGTTGTTCACTGGGATGGAAAATTGCTTCACCATTTTTTGAATAAAGAAAATGTAGAGAGGATAGAAATTTTAATTAATTGTGGGGATGACGAACAGTTACTACGAGTTCCAAAGCTTGAAAATAGTATCAGAATAATTCAGGCGAAAGCTGTATTTTCAGCAATTGACGAGTGGGAAGAAGTTGGTAAAATCCAGGCAGTGTGTTTTGGTACAACTGCAGTAAACACCAGTCGCCTCAGAGGAACCTACATTTTTCTATAGCAATTGTTAAAGTAAAAGTCTTCTGTATTTACCATGTCGCCGCCATAATTTAGAAATTATCCTGAAAGATGTTTTTGATTGTAAAATGTGCATAATCACTGCCCCTCATCCAGATATTTAGAAAAGCAATTCTGATTGGGTGGTCCAAATTAAACCAGAGTACGTATAAAAATGCTATTGAAGATGAAATACTAGATATAAATAGTTAATTCAGAAGAAATTTCAAGTTTTCTTACAGGACCTTTTAAAAATTAACACCTCAGGGATATTATAAAGAATTTATCAATCTGTGTTTAATTTTTATAGGACTCCTTCCTGCTCCTTTTTTTCAGAGCACCTGGTGTTTTTAATTATGTCAGATGGGCTATTTATTCTCTCAAAATATATTGTTTCAGGGATAATCTCTCAATAACAAATTTATAAAAAGAAGGTATTGGAGATCTTTACTTATTTCTAATCAATATTTATGTGAAAGCATGCTTCAATACTCCCATTCCCACTTTGGACCCCAATCCAAGGCCTGCAAATAATAAAATCACTTCTTCACTACAGAAAAATTGATAAATAGGTTGCTCTCGCTAAAATGATAAACCGCCTTTGATATCTTAACTCGGATCAAGTTACATTTTCATTTTTAAATGATACCTTGGAAAAAGAAAGTCAACATAAGCATGGCTGTAAAATTAATGTCATTTGGAGACGAAATGATGATGATGATAGAAATTTAAGAGCAACAAAAGTTTCAACGAAGTGGATTATTTATTGAACAAAAAAGTCAATGTTTTTGTTTCATCCCAAACGGTAAAATGTTTTAAGAGATTTTATATTAATAAGCATTTTTTAAATACTGATCCCAGTGTATAGTGTGAAAATAAACCTTATTTGAAAGCAAGAAAACAGTGAATGGTTTTAAAGTTGTCAATGACACAGTTGAAAGGGGAAGAAAATTAACCCGAGATTTCAATTCCTGTTTACCAAAAGACGAAAAACAAAAATAGTGTATGTTAAAAGTTGTATCTAAATGTAGAAAAACTTTTCAAGATTCTTCAAAAGTACCTTATCTAAGCCATTACCACTTTAATACTTTCCGGCGCAGTGGTTCCATGTCGGGACTACCTAATTTTAATTCCAAACTTACAAAAGTCACGAAGAATATTTTAATTAAAATTTCCTTTTATAATGAAAGGTTAAAGTAATGTTTTTAATTTCTAAAAAAGTCGTTTCTAAATTTCAGTGCTGTCAATCATTTCATTATTTTACGAACAGAATTTTTCTGTTCTGGAAAGGGTTAACGTGACAATTGTAAGGGATAATAATTTATTTTCTTTATTATGCTTTCTTTATTGTAACACAACTTTAATAATAAAATGCTTTTGAGCATTATTTTTTCTCATTTTAATACTTTGTTTTTATTCTTCCAGTTTAAAATACGATTTTTTTTTCATTTTCTTTGGATTTTTAAAAAAAATTAAACCCTTTATTACGTAGAAAATGAAAAAAAAAGAAAAACAAATGGTCGAAGGCAGAGGAAATAGAATGTTACAATTTTTTTTCGCATTTTCATAAAAAGTAAATTTTTAGGATTCGTGTGAAGTCTGGTCCTGAAAAATGCGCAAATTTTTAAATCTATACGTTTTTAGAAAAAAATGATGTGTGGTTCTTCAAAGCAAAACTTTTTTTTATAAAATGAGACCATAATTATGTTTCTAGGTTCAATTGTATTTATTTCATAAAGGAAAAACAGCATTTTTTTGCGAAAAATCACGTTTTTTTCAAAATTAAACCTCAATGAGGCACGGGTTAATATTATCCAAATGAGCTGAAACTTTGCCAATTTCATTTTCAAGTCTATTGGCAACTTTTTGGGGGGTCCTCCAGAAAAAATTCGAAAATTGATTTCTTGTGACCACCATAATGTTTACTCATTTCCGTCAATTTTCATATGCAGGCTAAACTAGTTGGATGTGCCAATCCCAAAACTTTCTTCTAATATGTAATACATCTTAATATTTCTAAAAGTAGTTACAAATGCCAATACTTTAATATTATTAGTTCAATACCATACCAACTTTGACTTTCATTTTAAATTTCTTTCAGTCAATTAATCGGAGTAAAAACGATTTAATCTCGATCATGATATGAATTAAAATAGTTTTCCGTTATTTTGTTGTACATAAGCTGCTCACGAGGCTTATCATGATGCGAAGTTCCCGTCGCTTTACAAGCCACCGGTGTAGTTCAATTTTATGCATAACTTCATACACTTTTCGATGGTACAATAATAAAAATGGCACAAAAATCGTTATTACAGCTCTTCTTCCATCGGAATTTTTCCAAATTAAGGGAGAACCTGCTTGCCATAGCCATAAACTATTTTTTTTTCAGTTCTATGCATAACTTCATACACCTTTTGATGGTAAAATAACGAGATACGGACACACGGACAGGCAGACATTTTTTATAAACATGTTTTTTGGGATCTCTGACCCCTAAAACGTGTAAATCCGTCAAAAACCGGAAGTAGAAAAAATTTCGATTACAATACTTTCTTCTATTGAAGATAGAAGAAAGTAAAAAGATTCCTATAAGTAAAACTGTGAAAAAAGGACAGTAAATATCACATAACACATTTTTCTATGATGTTTACAAAAGCTTTTGATCGTCAGACTTTTTTTAATCAACTTAATATTATGTTTTAGATTTTGGGAGAAAGTGGATGTTAACAGACGAAACAGTACATAATATCCGTAAGGACAATAAATAAACTGAAAGTAAATTTTGCAGATGATTTCAGGATTTTTTTCTATGCAATTTTTTGTTTTACAGAGATCGAAGCATTCATAATTGCGGAAATCTTTTTTTCTTGGTAAAACAAGAGACATTTATTGAAAATAGTGCTTAATTTCTTTTTGTTTAAATCACTCTTATTTTCTCTTTTCTCTATTCTATGTTATCTATTTTCCAAATTTATACGCGCGCACTTACATAGATTCTCTTTCGTACCATGCTTTAATTAGATTAGTTACATGCGACATATTTAATAAATATTGCATGATCGATTTTATCTTTTAATCATTTATTTCTTATTGATAACCGTTCACATGCACTATCTCTTGGCGCATCCTTTAAATATGAATCTCGAAACAAACCAGGATAAAAACTGCGCAATACATTACATTTTTCTATTTTTATGCAATATTTATTCACACAAGTAATATTTAATGAAATATTTGTCACACTTTTACTTAATTTTCTTTCCCTTTAACATTTATAAAATACTATAACATAAATCGTGCAAGATATCCAATGTTTTTAATTTTTACATTTTTCCTCTACACTTTCAAATAAATCATTTAGTGAATATCTCTCTTTAAAGTTACAAGTATTGAATGAAGAGCTCAGATGATAAAGGTGGTAAGTGACACCATTATTATTTTGAGAAAATGAGATGTAATGTTCCAAATATCTATTTGCGTTTATTATCAAATGCCTCCTTCATCTACTAAAATCTATGTGAGTACAGTGCTGGTAAAAAGTTTAAGATGGCATGCTAATTTTGTTGTTTAGAATAAAATTCCGAAAAGAGTTATATATCTTGAATTTAGACACAAATATCTGAAATAATACCATTGAAAAAGGTTAAAGGTATTTTTTTCGTCAAGTGTTAAAATCTTATAATATTACCAAATGGACATAAGTTTAGGACCAGTAGCTTCTTTTAAATCTAGCATAATGAGATGACGTCATGACTGTAGTATTTTATGCTGGACACATCTGTGATGATATTTACAGGTTAGTAGTTGCTAGATTCTAAGTTTTGGAGTATGGAACTTCTGTTTTGAGCATTGACTGAAGGAGAAAAGGGTAATAAGGGATTTTTTGGATTGCGGGCTGACTGAACGGAAAGTTGTTCTAAAAATAAATAAATTTAAAACTGTTTTGCTTATTTTTTTTTATGATCCATTGAATTATGTTAGAAATAAAAGAAGCGGATGTCTACCAAAACTCTCAGCCCACAGTAAACGGAACATTATTAGATAGCTGTTCAAGATTGTGTTTATTCTTCGAAAATAAATTTTGCTCTAGAACTCTAAGTAGCGTTCAAAACTGTTAGAAATGTGTTAAAAAGTGCTGAATGTATGAATTATGCTAAATAAAAAGTCATACTAAAACAAGGGATCAGCAGTTCCTATGCTAATTTTTTTAATTTAAATTGTACACTGGGACCGACGTGTTTCCAAATACAGTTCAATAATAAAAGATATACTTCTAATGCACACGAGTAGTAATTTTTCCATCTGAGCGAAAATGTATCCAGCATGCGCCTCGAACCCAGAACCTTTGGTCAATTGCCAATGCTCTACGAATTGAGTTATCTGGACGGCATCCCAGCCAGCACAATGTTCGTTTAGCACAAACATTTGGTAATGACATCTGGTCTGTTATTTTGAAACAGCTCAACAAAATAAATCTCAGGAAAGGAAACTCCAGTAAACTATGGATGAGCAACTATACTTTGATTATTTTTAACACCATCAACTGATTGGTAAAAAATTCATACGAGTAGTAATTTTTCTATCTGAGCGAAAATGTGGCCATGCAGGGACTCGTATGAATTATTTACCAATTACTTGATTATGTTAAAATTAATTAAAATGAAATTACTGATCCATAGTTTATTGGAATTCTTTTAACTGCTGTTTATTCTGTGGAACTGCTTCAAAATAACAGAAAAGATGTAATTACCAAACCAAGAGGTTGTGCTAAGCGAATATTGTATTAACGGTGATGTAGTCCAGATAGCCCAATTGGTCGAGCATTGGCAATTGACCAAAGGTTCTGGGTCCCAGTCTGGACACATTTTCGCTCAAATGGAAAAATCACTACTCTTATTAATTATTTATCAATAAGTTCATTGTGTTACAAATAATTAACCCTTTCAGAGGCAAGTAGTTGCGTTTCTGTCATGTTGAATTCACACCGGAATTTTCGAAAACTTTTATTTCAAATGAGTAAATGCAATTTTACACCTTTTTTTTTCACCAAGGTTATAAAAGTAAAATTTAATTAAAATATTCTGGTGTGAATCTATTAAAATTAGGTGGTATATAAAATACCCCACCGCCCCTCAAGGAGTCAAAGGATACTGCTGGTACTGTGCTCATACTATGTCTCTTCTCTTGTTCTATTTCACTTAAAATCTGTCTTGAAACCTCGGGAAAAATATTTGGATAGCAGAGAAATCCATGTTTTTGAAGTGGAGGACAGCCTTATTAAAAATAGTTGTTGTAGACTTCCTATTCTTATTTTTACAGAAGCTATGGAGTAACAATAGAAGAAATGAATGAACCGCCCTTAATTTATGTCCTACTTCGTGAAATTTAAGTGATATTTTAGTACAATATTTCAACTTAGGCGCTTTAAATTTTTATATATTATTTACTATTTATTATATTTTTAATAAAAAACTGCAGCCTTAATATTCTATATAAGTTCAAGAAGCGGACTAAGGCATTTCTAATATTAGAGTAACATAATTCGAAGAAATTTATATATTTTTAAACACATCTTACCTATTAAATTCTGAAATATATCTTACCCAATTGTAGTTTATTTAGCATTCATTTAATACATTCAAAATTATATGCAAATATATAATTATTATTTCACGAGATCACTTCAAAAGTAGATTTCGTTTAGCTCTTGTTATGTATTATAAAAATTTATTAAAATGTAGTGCTGCCATCTGTTATCTTAACGTAAACACAATATCTTTCCACCGTTTATCGTAAAAACCCGACAGAGTTTCTCGCGAAGCACAAGAAATAACAAATCAATGAATAACAAAAGACATAAATTTCTACCTCTTGTTGCCAAACAACTTTTCAAAATTAAATAGTACTAGTTTATATTTTGCGGACTGAACAAAATGAGGATTAGACACTGCTATTGCTCGTGTTTTATTTGTCATAGTTTTTTTTTTTTTCAATGGAATGTGGCATACAATAAAAAGTGATTAAGTAACCAAAAGTAAAGCGGAATCCGACGAACATGTTTTTACTAAATGCGAATTTGAAACTACGCTTTTCACCGTTTTTAAATTCTTGTTCTGCCAAATTTTTGACAAGGCTATAGATATATATAATTAACGGATTTTTGCCCGATCTGCTGCATTTTCTTGATTTTGTGAGTAGTTCAAACCTTTCAGTACCTTTAAAGTTTCATTTAAAATAATAATTAGTTTTTGATTTAAATATCGGTTAAAACTATTTTATTCCTTTTTTTACTATGGCGTAAAAAAAAATACTAATTGACCTACGTTCTGTCAAAATGATCGTACGCAACCGATATTAAGATATGTTACTGCAGCTGACGTCAGTAAACTCCCTATAGTAAAAAAAGCATTGTAGCATTTCGTCATTCGTTTAAAAAGTCGCGACAAAGATAGCGAATGCATTACATCCTATGGATAATTACTGGGTGAAATGTATTTTTATGACTTCAGACTATTTAAACTCTGTAAAGGTTTATTATGCTACTCGAAAAGTGAATATGAATTCAGTTTGTCAATCTAATAGTCTGATAGCTCCTCCATACAGGTTTCTACTTTAGTAAAGATGCTCCTATTAATATGAACAAACTCCCTTTTGAAAATTCAATATTTTAAAGACTTTTGGTTACAAAATTTCGATAACAATACCATAATAAGATATATATTCCAAACAAACCTCAAAACGTATATTAAAATACAATTATTTGCTTAAAAGGCGTCATTTCAATAAAAACACATTAAAAATATGAAAAATTTACATGTTTCGACTCTTTCATTGAGCCATCATGAGAATACACACAAAAAAAACTACAAACACAATGCACATGAAAACTGGATAATAGTGATCAATTAATAGTTAACATACAACGCCCCCTATATTGTCAATATCGCCCGTTTCACATCCCGAGTATATGAAGAGAGTGGTTAAACAACTTTCGGAATCGCTACATAAAGGAGGCAACCGGCGATATTGAAAATATAGGGGAAGTTGTATGTTAACTATTAATTGATCACTATTATCTAGTTTTCATGTGCATTGTGTTTGTAGTTTTTTGCGTATTCTGATGATGGCTCAATGAAAGAGTCGAAACATATAAATTTTTAATATTTTTAATGTGTTTTTATTGAAATGACGCCTTTTAAGCAAATAATTGTATTTTAATATAAGTTTCGACATTTGTTTGGAATATATATTATTATGGTATAGTTAATAGTGGACGTAATTAAGACTACTTTACTTACATTTATATTTGTATTTCGATAATAATTAAAGAAAATTTCATTTCACGTGAAAACGCAATATTTACTGATGGAGGTATGAGAGATCATTAATTATTGCTTATTGTCCGGTTCGTATTTTAGGGGGACTCCTACTACGGAGTTCCGGTGGACCCGACTACCGGAGAAACAACAAAACATGATAAGTACAAGAATGCAAGAGCACTTACAAGGAAGGGAATGAACAATTAGATTTCAGGGCAAACTTCAGATATGTTACTGAAGAATACAACACCCATTAAAAACGTTCATTTTAGGATTTGCTGCTTACTTAAAGGGTTTGCCCTAAATATATCAAATACGCGAATCCTATATAAGATTACAACTTAGAACACATTTTAATGTTTTATATTTACAAACACGGCGCAATTTAAGTATTTTGAATGACTAAAGCATCGTCGATGGAGACATTCAAGTGCAGGGGCGCGCCTTAGTTGTTCGGCGCCTGTGTGCAAAACTTCAACTTGCTTCCTATATATCGCTCCCTGAAAAACTATCGTTTCATAAAAACTTACAAGTGTCCTACAAAATATATTATAAGTTTAATAAATAAATAAATAATATATAAATAAGTTTATATATAGAGAGAGACAGAAATTATAAAACGAATATGTAAAAGAAAAAATACATAAAAGAAGAGTACAAAAGCTAAGCTCGAAAATAAAATAATTTACGTTGTGCATTATAAAAAATCGACAACTATTTTCAGATTTCAGAAATGGCTTTAAGCTGACTTACAGCTAAATGATTGCTTAAAATATTCCACCAATAAACAGAAAAGAAAAATATATATATATATTTATCATGCTACAGTAAAAATAAAAATCAGTAGTCTCATGATTAATACTCACAACGTCATTGACTATACAGTTTAGACTACCAGTTGGCTATGGCGCGTAAAATGCACGAAAATTTGAATCTAAAACTCTTTATTAAGTACATTTTATTTGCCAGGCAAATTAAATCCGTTTCCCTATCCCTGAGCTTTTGTATTTATGTCTATTTTTTGTTTCAATAAAACAGTTTTAAATAGTGTGGTTGAAATAGTGTCCTCAGTGGAATCTAAAATTAAACAGAATTCTAAAGAAAAAAAATGCTCTACTTTTTTTTTTTTTTTTTTTTTTTTTTTTTTTTTTTTTGTAATGTTTCAAGTCAAATTTTTACGTTCTGAATTGAAATTGATTAATTTATCACATTTAATTTAAAGAATAATAACATTTAATAAATTATAAGTAATTTCTTTGAGGTAAATACATAAAATATAATTAAAATTTCAAGAATAATTAATTTTAATAAAATTTAAAAATATGTGTTTTTAAATATTTCTTCCTCGCTTGAAATGCTTGGCGCCTTTATTATCCTGGCGCCTGTGTGCGCCGCACACTTTGCACAATAGGTCGGCGCGCCCCTGTTCAAGTGCTTAAAAAACATTTTTAAAACAACTTTTTATACAATTTAATAAATGTATTTAAAATACCATGATTTAGTGATTCGGATAGGTTTAAAATAAATTAATTATTATCATAACAATGTGATGAAGTAACAAATTGTGTGGAAAACTGAACACTAAAAATCCAACATTTAAACACACGTACACGATATCCAAATGAAGTACCATGAAAACAAACATACGCATATATCGTGAGTATCTTAGACTCATATCATCAGTGTCAATGATAATAAAATTGAAAACCCCCAAAGACATGAAGCTGAAAGCCGAAAACCCAAATGACAGTAAACAGTACACCGAAAGACCATCATGTTCCAGAAACCAACGAGATGAAGCCGTAAATGTTGTACCGTGGCACAGTAAATCAACACAGAAAGGTGCAAGGTATACTCGAAAAATCGTTGACCAGGAAGTTTCTGAATTTTTAAATATAAATAGCTTCAAAAAAGTCGAAATCTGAAGGAGTATTGCATTTCTTAATAATAGTGGCCGAATCAAAGTTGAAATTATGTCCCCCACCCAACAATGACAAGCAATAGAGGATTTTTGTAATTGTGTTTTCTTAACATAGTTTATGAGTTCAATGGTTCTGTAACGGAGTTGTTGGTTAGTTTCTCCTATATAGGACATACCAGATTGGGATTGTATATTGTAAATATCCCAAAAGCTTTGAAATGGAATTTATCTTTTAACGGTAAAAAAGTCAGTTTACTGACTGGCTTAAAAAGAACTTTAAAATCATAATTTCTTGTAATATTAGCTATTTTGAAGCTAATGCTATTATAAAATGGTAAAATGATGAGGTTAGAAAAAGAAACCGGAACAACAAAACAATCAGGATTATTAACACATTTATTAAGACAATGAGAAATTAAACGGTTGATATAAAACAATCTAAAATCACGATTGATAGCAACATATCTAATATAATTCAATTCTGCAACAAGGGAATTGTTATACCAAAAAATTAAACATGCTCCATTGATCAAAAATTTAAAAGCCGTGGCTTTTTGGAAAGATGGTGGCATGAATTAAAATGGAATGGGGGGGGGGGGGGGGTTAGCCTGCAAAGGGTTTACGGTATACATAAATGCCAAATGTGTTAAACTAACGAGTGACTAACACATCAAGGAATGGTAATTTTTTATCAACTTCAGCTTCATATATAAATTGGATAAATGAATCTATTGAGTTTAAAACAGTTAACACATTTTCGAAAGAAGAAATAGATCGGTCTAGAAGCGTAAAGGAATCATCCACATATCTACAATAAAACGGAAAATTAATAAGATTAAATAATTTAACTTCAAAGTAGTAGTAAGTATACAAATCAGCCAGGAAAGGACTTAGAGGATTCCCTATAGCTGAACCATATGACAATGAATAACATTGAAAATTGAAAAGAATTTGTTTTAAACAAATACTAATTAACTTAATAATGTGTTTTTTTCTTTTCAAAATAGGTATAATGGAACTATTTTAATAGTAAGGTGAGACACTGAAGTGCTCCTTGCACAGAAACATGGGTAAACAGAGAATTAACATCAAAAGAAACCATGCTCGAAGGGGGAGAGGGGGGAAGTTTCTAATTCTATTTACGAAAGAACTAGAATTATGAATAGTGTATAAATTGGAAACTGAAACTGAAAGAAAAGAAAAAACGTTTAATCAAAAATTTGGCGATGCAGTATGAGGCAGAACCAATATTAGATAAAATCTGATAGAGGGCGGCACCAATTTTGTGTACTTTAGGAAGAGCGTTAAAACGACTACAGTTAGCAATAGAGTGGACTGATAAATTTTTAATATGGTCGTCAATGGAAGGAGAGGTTATAACAAGCTTCCTAAGTTTCAATAGATCACTGTTAGATGGATCACGATTTAATTTAACGTAAGGACCGGACTGTAAGAGATCATGCACTTTATCCAAATAAATGGATTTGTCCTGTAACACTATCTGTCTTCCCTTATCAGCTTTAGAAATAACAATGCCATCGTTGGATTTTATAGAAAGTAAAGCACTATTACGATCTTTTGTGGTATTTGGTTTAAAATTCGCGGCAGAAAGAAGTTTTAAATTCAGTAAACTATCTAGCTCTCAAAAAGTCTCCATTACGGCTCTTATTAAAAATACAATTGATCATAACGCCGCGAGAAAAGGTACCCCGGACATTTCCGGTGAATTGAGAAATTTTATTGAACATGGGGTGCTATTGTCAACATTAAACACCGAGTCCACGGATATGTATATTTTGTCTTCCTTTGTTATTAGTTTCAAAATTTAATTGTTTATTACATCAACAGTTTCCTTTTTGGGTGCGAGAATTGCTTTTTAACACAAACAACTCTTCTTTTCCATGTTTTCTTCGAAATCTTGAACAACTGTTGCAACGAGTTCTTCTGAGTTAATTACATTGCACAAGTCGTTTGTAAAATGTATTTTACTATCAATTTCTATATCGAGTCTTCCTTGACCAAGTAATAGTGATGAAAATTCTGTTGATTCTGTTTTGGCAGCACTGTGCACACTAACAGCTTACAATGCCGAAACATTTTACCTCGACTGCTGTTTTTGATTTTTTGATAGTTAAACATTTGGAATTTTTGATTTTCCATATTCAGTGTTAATTTTTAGATTGAGTATGCAGTCTGCCCACCGATCAGCAGTGTGGCAGCAATATCAAATGACGCGACTGCGATTGCTATGATTTTATCGTTGCGTACATACATAGCTAGTAGTAAATTGAGTAAAATTGTTTCCCATTTCTGCCCGGTGCTTTCAAGGAAAATAATGCACCTTCTTCTCTGTTTATGGACCCTAAAACTTTTTTAAATACCTGCGGTTTCTCTAGAAGTAGTTTCTGTTTTACTGCAGTCACATATACTTCTAAACTGCTGTTGTTTCGTAATCGTGTTCTCTGCTAATATAATCACATATTGTATTCGTTTTTAGTGGTGTAATCATTTCATATCCACTCAATGCTTTACCGATGATACAAATCACCTGGTCTTCAATTAGAATTAAAGATTCATTGTACATTTTGTCGTTAAATGCCAAATTTTAATGTGATTGTTGAAGTCTTTTCAATATGTCTTTGGATAGAACGTCTTTTTATTTTTCATAGCTTTCTGTTGAGTTTGAAAACCCACATGTACTTATTAACCCTTTCATTTCCATGGTAGAATACGTTCTAGAAATTACGTAGTTCAGAGAATCCGAATTTACACCAAAAAAATTCTATGTTAAATTTCGCTTTATTTAAATACGGAATGGTCTGTTATTAAATAGACCAAATATTGCTATTTTAATTTTCTGGTATGAACTTGGAAGATCCGAATTAAAAAATCCACTAACATCATGATGCCGTTTGGACTCACTGGGAGTGAAAGGGTTAAAGTAAAAAACAATTATTGTATTTTTGCTGGTGAACGAAAAAGGGCCCATTCTTCCAAGGTAGAATCCCAATTATTGTCCTTTACTAGAACAACCAACACCTCGCATTCCTCTCTGTAGGTTCCTCGTTCCTATGCATTTACGATTCTGAGGACAGAAAATTTTCTAGTCCGACGCATTTTGTTAAGTATTAACCTTAAGCAAATCATTCGAAATTGCTTACGTGTACGGTGTAAACACGCCCAAGTGTATCTCCTGATTTTACTTTTGGCCAATTTTCGACAGGTTTGCCCTGCTTACGTCGTTTACACTCACTTCTTTTCGCATTCCATGTGTAATGGCGTTTGATTCCAGAAAATAAACACATCCTTGTGAATTCATCAGTTTGGCAGAGCTGTTAATGTTTTTGTTTTTTTGTTTTTTTTTTGGCGGCATAGCAATTTTTAATGAAATTTCTGCTTGTTAATGTAGATATGTTCACCACTTTCTAAGTTTCTATGTGGACGACAAGATGAATTACAACAAACGTCTGGAACCTTTCATGTAATGGCAACTGGAAAATTCTCCAAACCGCTTAATGGCTACTGACATATAGTCCTTCTTAAAAAGACTGAACTTCATCTTGCGAATTAATTCTTGCATTGTTCTGTAATGCATCAAATAATACTTGCTTATTAACTTCATTTATGTACTTACATATATATTTTATTTCTTTTACATATGAGCCTCAAATATTTTACGAATATTGATGAATATGGCTCTATCCAACTGTTATCTATGATCACTTTGTGTAATTGACCCTTTACGTTTATTGTAGATTTTCGTCCTCTTTTCTCGGATTCCCTACGTCGGTACAGAAGTTAGCCCTTGCTATTTTGATGGGATTCCTTAATTAGGGCTCGAGAATACTTTATTGGGTAATGATTATCTTTCATACATGGTGATAAGGTGTTGTACGGACCACAAGGTCCGTAAATTATGTTCCAAATGAAAGGTTTAAATAGATGCTTTACCATTATCAGCGTCCGGTATCCAAGCACTTATAATGTCATCGATCTGATTTGGGTACAGATATTCCATGAGCTACAGCAAAAGTCCACATGAGGCAGTCCGCGCTTTTGCAATTCAATTGAATACATAAAGCATATGGTTTCACCAAACACTTTTCCTTTCTTAATTACAACAGATAATTTTTGCTCTTTAATTCTGAAAACTCGAGAAAATAAGGCCGTGTCTATCCGTCCCTTTTCTGTCTTGGTAACAATTCAACAGTAATCTCTTTCCAACGGGGATTGAAAGTGAAAATAATAAGCAGATCAGGACATTTATAATTTTATCCATACGTAAAATGCAAATGCGTCATGCGTATATTCCTGGAAGAATCTTGAAATATTTGTGAATGAAGATGGAAGAATTGCAACTCGTCACAATTCATCGGGGTTTACGTTCGCATCGCTCCTACCTGCATTTTATAAGTGTATATATTTTTGTACTCGCTGTTTGTTTGATTTAAAGAAATAAAACGCAAACTTTCGCTTTCCACATTCACGTTATATATCAACCCTAAATTGATGAAGTAGCTGTTTGCAACGCAAAAGTAAATTAGAATTATTACATTGCGTCATTAGATGATAAGCATAAAATTTGACACATGACACTTTTTATTTGAAATCGACCATGTGGGTTAATTTGCTGTATATCAAAATCAATACCCTCTTATCCATTACAGAATATTAATGGACTTTCGAGAGCGTCGTCAAATGTGTGTGTTTTTGTGTGTGTCAGAAACACCAGTGCCTACCATTACGCAAATGAAATACTTATACCTATACACATTATATCTAGGAACATTATATCTACGCTTATGTTTTTCCAGTGACAACTGGTTAGCATAAATGACCAGTTTTTAACTCTCTTCGGGATTACGTTCCATAGCAGTTTTAAATGAACGTACAGGTTGATTGTTATAATTTTGAACTTTCTGTATTCTTTTAACTATTTCTATTTCAACATTCTGAAGAATCTACCAATGGTTATTTGTTTGTGCGTCCTTGTCTCGTATAAAGTAAATCTGTAGGAATTTAGGTTCTTGATTCAGTGCGGAAAGAAGGGAAGCAATCCTATGATATAGTTTTCCTTGAACGGTAAATGTCGAGGGAAATCAGACGTTGTAAGGATTTTCTCAGCTCAAAAATATGTCATGTAGAAACATACATTATATTTTTTATATGGTTCAAGAATCGTTGTGATTCATCAGTCTCTCTTATAAACAGACTTCTCACTGGTTCTATAAACACACCTCATTCCTTCTCACTTCGATAGAATGAATAGAAACCATACCTCTAGAGAAACAAATTCTTGGTATAACTTCTATCTTAAGCTTTTAATAATCTACATTCAGTATTCATTTGTCCTACAGTAATCAGCCTATGAATACCATCATCTACAGCAAAATTGTATTCGAAAGCAGGGCTGCGGAGTCGGAATTGAAGTCGTGGAGTCGGAGTCGGATCGGGCCCATTTTTGAGCGAAAGAGTCGCAGTCGTCCATTTTACAAGCAGGTCTGCGTTCTCGGAATCGGAGTCGGAGTCCGCCCATTTTTGAGCGACAGAGACGGAATTGGAGTCGTCCATTTTTTCCACCGACTCCGAGACCCTGCTTTTAGTAAAATCGTCCCAGATGTTTGCCGTAAATGACAATCATCGGAGTGCCATTCTATGTGCATTTTCTACTCTGTGAGAATCTGTTGCTTCAGTAGATTTAACTGTTCTTGAGGTTGCCTGACTGTCGGCTTTTTCGTTTAACCTTTGTTGTGACAGTTCTTCAGATGATTCACATGTCTTACTTAAAGCCAAATAAGTAATATTATAATGCTGACGTAGTTGGGACTTTTTAGATGTTTCAGCATCTCTCAAATTACCATGACGATCGGCTTGTTCAAGTGTATGCAATTCTTCTTGAAGAAAAGTTTCATTACTGTTTTATTTCTTTTTTCCTTTTGCATTAAGATAATTTCTCGATAAATTTCATTTTCGTTTCAATAACATTGTTTTTCTTTCTTTTTTTTTCTTTTTCTTTTTTTTTTTTTTTTTTTTTTTAAGGTTGAACTTTTTTAATTTATTTAAACATTGCACTAATAAAAGCTATGTCATTTTTCTCATCCTATAAGATTTATCAGAAATCTGTTATAAAAAAGAACACCAGAAAAAGAATTTTTAAAAAAAGACAACAAACTTTTTACTCTTTTAAATCTAAAAGAAATGTGGAATTAAAATCTTGTTGCCAAACCTCAATTTACAAACGCGTCTCTATTGTGGTAAAATACTTGAAACCTTCGAGCCTTAATTTAAATACTGGAAGATGAAAATAATGGTACTTGGACGCAATCATGTTAAATTTTAGGTTTTATTAATGAAAATGCAACCCTTTTTTATGGAATAAAATAATTTTTTATTCATATATTCTGAGAGGAACGTTTTGAAGAATTAAAATTTGCACGATTTTTTTTTTCACGCAACCGAATTAACTTTTAGTTTTTAAGATTAGAAATAAATATTTCCCATTAAACATGAGGTCATTTTCGACATGTATAATTTTGTTTTGCATATTATTGAGATTTGCTATCAAATCTCTTTTCAAACATTTTCTTTTAATTTTTTTTTTAAATTTAAGCTAAAAATATTGCATCTTTATGTTAGCTGTGCACAGAGGACAAACCGCCAAATATTGTTCCAATCGCCATTATTTGTATTAAATTCACTGCATTTAAAATACAAACCTTTTACTCGTTTCATTTAAAACACAGAAAAAAGAAACATTTAAAATACATAAAAAGAAAGAAAATACTATAAATCCAAAACATTTTATTTCGACATCAGACATGCCCGTTTAATCTCCATTATATGATGTCATATTCACCTGTTTTCTGTACTTACCCATGTTCATGCTCCTTGTATTATTAAAATGTATTTGAAAATGTCCATTTTATTTCGAATATGATGCCATAGTCAACTTCTTTTTAATTCTTAAAAAAATTGTTTCGTTTTAATTTTTCCCTTGGAAATTTTTCAATTGAAATTTAATTGCTGTGGAAAAATTATTATGCCGGGTTTTGAAATTTTAGTAACATTAAAGAAAAATGGTTAACTTTTATAGAAGAAATGTCCATTTATTCTCTATGAAAATAATGAAATTTTGAATTATTAAGAAAAATGTTTGAGTGAAGTAAATAAAACTTAGCCTAAGTTCATTTATGGGTTATACAGTGTGTCTGGTCTCAACGGTGTCCAATGGCCAATTCCTAAACCATTAGTCATAGACATATAGTTCCAATTACAAAAATGTTTTAAATGAGGTAAAGAGATATTTTTAAAGCGATTTAGGTCAAGAAAAACATTTATTTAAAAATTACGAAATTAAAATTTTTATACGGTCCCCCGGTCCTATAAGTGATATTTAGTAAACTTTTCCTATTTCTCTAACAAGTACGGCAAAAAAAGTCCCATTCATCTAGCACTAAAATTGACCGAGTTATGACATTTTCAATTTTATGACTTAAACCACTTTTCTGTAACTGAAAACAGATGAGTTGGACCAAGCTTTCAGGGATCGTACACGAAGTGCTTAGAGTATTATAAAGGGCGTCCACTCCAAACGATGTTCAATGGCTAATTCATAAACCGTTAGTCAAAGACATATAGTTTCAATTACAAAATGGTTTTAAATAATGTAAAGAAGTATTTTTAAAGCGATTTAACTGAAGGTGCTGCCCCCGTATAAATATTACGGTAGTGTTAATTTTAGTAATTAACTTTCAGATTGGTTAAAATAATTGAAGAAGTGAGTTTCAAAACTCGCCTTATCGAGAAAATCAAGTTTTGGGAAATCGCGTAAAACCTTTAAATGCGTCCATTGGTATTCATTGAAAATTTGGAGATTGTAGTTCTTGATTGGTACATTTATACCAATAGAATAGATTGATAGAGAAACACGATTTTTTAAATTTCGGATAAGGCGAGTTTCAAAACTGACCTCTTCAATTGTATTTTGACCTTTTTTTTTTTTTTTTTTTTTTTTTTTGTAAGGAAATGAGTGTGCTTCTTTTGATGATTTTATTTTAAAAAGTTGTATTATTTTCATAAGCTTTTAACTTCGACGTTTGTATGTATGTCTTCATAATTCAAAATTTGTATTCCAATTTTAACTCACTTCCAAACTTCCGATCAAGATTAAATTTTGCATAATTATGTAAATCTAATGACAATGTAATATTAATATGATTTTAGGTACGTACCATTTATATTTATTTTACAGGACCACTCCAAAAATTTCGTATACATTATTACCTACAAACAGAAATTTTAAAATTAAAATCAGTAACATTTATGTAAGGCACTAAGATTCACAATGTAATTTTTCCAAATGAAAGTGCGTTGCGTTTATATTTTTTATACAGTGCCGCACAAATGATGTCAGATATATTGCGATGTATGAGCAGATATTGCTTATTATACATTTTGATGATATTATGCTTTTTTCAAATTCAACTTTTTAGTTCTTTATAAAAACTTGTTTGAAAAAAATATTTTAGAGACCAAAATCAAAATGCAATTTATACTTGCTAAACAAAAAATAAATATTAAATGGAGTGAAAATTTTCCCTATTAGACAAGGAAAATGAGGTAAACAACTTTATTTGTGCAATAGATATGCCAAAACACTTGCGGCCTCAAATCATGCACTTACAAATACTTTCTAAGGTTTAAAATGCATATTTTTTCCCAACCATGTTTTACCAATTTGGAATCTGATTTGCCAGAGGTTTCGGCGTCAAAGTGACTCATCTTGGCGGTATTCGTGCTTGGCAAGTGCAGAGGTAAGTGTTTGATGGCAAAAGTGATTTATATGCTTTTGAAACTTGCTTAGCGAGAAGTACGGCAAAAAAAAAAAAAAATATATATATATATATATAAATTGTTAAATGTTAAAATTTAATAATTTAACATAGGTTTTGATTTAACAGTATTTTCCCCCTAATTTTTAATAAAAAAAAAAGTAAAAAAATAACTGCTCTAATGAATATTTGCTGAGGGGAGAGACAGTGGAATTTTCAGAAGGGGTAATGTAAAAATAATAATAATTATTATTTTTTTATCAATACAATAAAATGACAAATGGAACAAGATCTTAAAAAAAGAAATTTAATTAAAAAGAGAGAATGTGGGCGGTTATATGATGTCCGACCTTTGATGGATAAATCTGTGCTCTATTAGAACAAAATATTAAAATATTTTAACAATTTTGTTATGTTTATTTAAATCATCGAAGTAATCGATCAGGTAGAATCATATAATTCAAATAATTGATGTTTAATGTAAAAGAAAATAAAAGTGATATGAGGATCATTTTCAAAAAGGGACATTTTAATTTCCTTAACATATTCAGAACAGCCATTCAAAAGTTATGTATAAAAATATACGCATAAAAAAATAACAAAAAAAGTTTTAGATTAGGTAATCTAACTATGTATCATTTTTTAAAGAGATGTGACTGTTGCTTTTATAATCATTTAACAAAATTTCTGTTTTTTTTTATTTATTTTATTTTTATTTATTTATTTATTTTTTTACTTATACTTTTAGTACAAGTTGTATATTTTGTTTTCATATGTCAGAATGAACAAAACATCTCAAAATATAATTGTAATGTTAATTCACTCTCAATGTTTAATGTTAAATTTTATATCTGACGATTATTTTTATTTCTAGTAAATTTGTGACTGACCCCTATTTTGCAGCAAAAAAGATACTCCAACTTTAAACATCTATTACTCGGTCAGTTTTAATCGCAGAGGAATGGGACTTTTTTTGTATTACTTGTCAGTACAATAGGATATTTTTCCTAAATATCACTTATAGGACCTGGGGACCGTATAAAAATTTAAATTTCGTAATTTTTTAATAAATGTTTTTCTTGACCTAAATCGCTTTAAAAATACTTCTTTACCTCATTTAAAACACTTTTGCAATTGGAACTATATGTCTATGTCTAACGGTTTAGGAAGTAGCCATTGGACACCGTTGAGACCGGACACCCTGTATATCCATCTATATGGAAAGATACAAAGGCATAAAATCTTCTGTTTTCATGTTGATTTCAGCCAAACATCACATAATTTCACATTTGTAATATTATAATAATAGGATTCCATAGTATCGGCCGTGTTTAATGTAAATTATAACACATAACTTAATCAAGGGCTTGACCATGCGTTTGAAAGATGGTATGAAAACAATCATAAACACACAGGCACACACACACACACACACACACACACACACACATATATATATATATATATAACAAAAATATGTAATACAGAATGTGCGTTTATAGGGAAGTTAGTAAGTTATTGTAGCAAAATTCTTTTTTAACCGATTTCCAATAAATAAACTTATATTATTTGTTTGTCTTTATATCTATCTACAACTATCTCTCTCTTGACCACAATTAGCGGAGTCCAATGGCTAATTCCTAAACTGTTAGTCGTAGACGTATAGTTCGAATGACAAAAATGTTTTAAATCAGGTAAAAAATTATTTTAAAAGTCGTTTTGATCAATAAAAACATTTCTTAAAAAGTTACGAAATTTCCTCGGTCTTATATGTGATATTTAGTAAAAAATTCTTATTACACTAACTTACTTGTTAATTCTACTCTCAACTATTATTATTTTTTTTATCTGACTGTTATTTAGATTTCTAGTAAATTTGCGAATGACCCCTATTTCGCAGCTGAAAAGATGCTTCAACTTTAAACCTTTATCTACTGACGGTACTTATAAGTATCGTTAAAATAACTTGTTATAAAATTCATTTAAATCATCGATTAGTTGTAATACACTTTAAAATGAGTTAAAGATACATTACTTTATCTTGTACCAAAAGCATTATTGGTTACACAAAACAAAAATACTTTTAAAGGATGATTTCTTTTGCCTTTCAATCTTTTCAGCTTTCTTAGCGCTGGGGGGGGGGGGGGGGGGAGAGATTTTTCAATTCGGAAATATTTCTATTCTGAGTACATTATATTTGCACATTTGCTAATTCTACAAAATAATAAGAAAAATATTTAAAATAAAATATTTAGTGGGGTTATAACATCCCCTATAAATTGAAATTTAATTAATCTTCTAAATCCTTCAATTCATCTAAAATCCTTCTAAAATGTATTAAATGATTACGTAAATCTTCTAATGCAGTTTAAACAATTCATGAAAAATGCTTTAGAAGATAAAATTTCCATGAGTTCATCATTCAGTACATAAAGGGTTAAATTATGTGAATAATGGCACACACGATCTGAGGTGCACCCAAGCTTACTAAAAGATTGAACAGTCCTGATCCAGAGCAGCGGATCTTAAACTGTTCTCCTCCTCAAGGGGTCCGAAATTCTTCTTCAATAGGTCGGCGAAGCTTTCGCACAGAAAATATTATTTATTTATTTATTTTCGGTTTTGTCTAAAGCCAAAGAGAAATCTTTCTCGTGATTGATGGATGAGAAAAGGATGATTTCTTTTGCCTTTCAATCTTTTCAGCTTTCTTGGCGTTGGGGGGGGGGGGGGGATGATTTTTCAATTCGGAAATATTTCTATATTTTTGTAAGAACATTATATTTGTACATTTCCTAATTCTACAAAATACTAAGAAAAAGATTTAAAATAAAAAATTTCAGTGGGGTTATAATTATTGCACAAAATCTGTATAAATTCAAATTTAATTAATCCTTCTAAATCATTCAATCCTTCTAAAATTTATTAAATGATTATGTAAATCTTCTAATGTAGTTTAAACAATTCACGAAAAATGCTTTAGAAGATAAAATTTTCTTGAATTCATAATTCAATACATAAAAGGTTAAAACAGCTATTAATCTGTTTTAATCGTAGAAGAATGGGACTTTTTTTGTCTTACTTCTCAGTGTAATAGAATATTTTTACTAAATATAACTTATAGGACCGGGGGACCGTATAAAAATGTTAATTTCTTAATTTTTTAAGAAATGTTTTTATTGACCCAAATCGCTTTTAAAATACTTCTTTACTTCGTTTAAAGCATATTTAGAATTGGGACTATATGTCTATGCTTTAACGGTTTAGGAATTAGCCATTGGACACTGTTGAGAGTGGATACCCAACATATATGTATATATGTATATGTATATGTATAAAGGATAAATGCTGGAATAAAATGACATTAACAAATTGACAAAAATACAGTTCCCCCCAACACACTTAACATTGATTCCAAAAACACAGTAAAAATCAGCGGGAAATGAATAACAAAAATCGAATAATGGAAATTTGTAGAACTTAGACAGAATCACCGGGTCTCAAATGACTAAAGTTCCGCAAATAAAATGTGTGGTTTCATCATCATATTAGCCATAAATTAGCTAAAGAATATGAATTTAGGACAACCACACATATAAAACAGAGAACTAAACCATTGAACACCAATTAAGTTAAAAATAAAACGAGATTAAAAAGGATAGAGGAAAAAAAAAAATTACCAAATTGAAATCCATAATGTCTTAGCATTAAGCATAACTTAATACATTCATTGGAGATCACCCTCACATGTTGCCAAAAAAGTTTTTTATATGATGGTGCAGGCCCGTAGCCTGGATTTCCCTTCGAAGGGGCCTTAATCTTGGATTTTTTTCTGATCTAACAGCAGTAATTTGCATAATTTAAAACGTAAATAAAAAATAAACAAGGCTTAACCTAAGGTATATTTCTGCAAGGATACTTGATGTAAATATAAAAAATGTTATTTCGTATTTTTTCGATTTGTTACATTTTATTGTTTTCAAGAGCACTTCTAGTTTCTAAACCAGTTCAGAAACAGGAAGTGTTTTTAGGTAAACACTGCAACGAAAAAATAAAACACAAACTGACAATGTTTGAGACGAACCTAATGTATCCTATGAGAAAAACGTTAAAAAATATTGAAATGCAAACAAGTAATTTGAACAGATTTAAAGAACAGGATTAACATTACCATGTGAGTGTCCCGCATTACGAGCGCAGGATTTTAAAATGCTTATGAAAATTACACATCCTATTTTTCCCAAAGTAAAAATTGATTATTACAGATATATATATTCATTATATTTCACATTCTCTGATTAGAATTAGAATAATTATAAATGCAGTATTCTTAGTACAATAACTTTATTGGTGCTACAGTAGCACTCTTCGTGATTTCTTCTCATCCATGAGGCTGATTCCCTTATTAGGATCTACTGTAATGTCCCAATGAATGAAAATCATTGCAAAGCTACTCTCTCATCGGCCATAACGAGTGGTGGGATTCAGACGGTTCGCACCGGTTCGGTAGAACCGGTTGTTAATTTGTGTTGAGTTCGGCGAACCGGTTGTTAAAATGATACTTCAAATGCGAAAATCGCATTTACATTTTCTTTAGATGTTTATCTGCACAACACTGTTTTCTAGGCATAACTCTGTGATAAGTCCTGATTAATTTCATTTAATAAAATAATATTTCATTTCGAACAATAATATATTTTTTCTTCAACAGTCCTGTAAGAGAAAAATGAACTTAAAAAAGTGAAATTTAGAAGAATTTTGGTTACTAAATTGACAGCTCTAGGCTAATCCTAGTTATATGGCAAGGTTATTAAAAATTACACTAACTACTTATCTATATTAATACAAGAAAGTTTTGCTCTGTCTATGTGTACGCGATGCGTAGCAAAATCTACGGCGCGTACGAGACTGAAAATTTTCGTGAGGCTATCTCAAAATGTCTCTCGATGCAACTGAGGCACAGAATTTTAAAATTCTAATAATTAGTTGAGTTATTAATTAAAAATCGCAACTCACTCTTATTAAAAACTCAACTCGGTATTTGCGAGAAAGAAAAAACCCTGGCGCACGCACAGAAGCTTTATTTACGCATCAGTTGAAAATGAAGAACGAAAAGAAGAAATTTCGGGGGTATTTTGTCATTATTTATTAACTTACATCGGCCAAACCGCTTAGTAAAGTTAAAAATGAAAGACATATTCTGAAAGATTTACGTCTCAAATGCCGCAATCAATTAAAAAAAAAATATCGCAGTTAACCGCTTGAAAAACAATTTTCCAAAGGGGTCGTTTTTCCGAAAAACTTTTTTTCCCTTATAGCAACGCCCCTCCAGGGCGCAATTTTGGAGGTACCGACAAACCAAAAACATATTCAGTGAAACCCTCTTTTAATAGATGGTGCAATTGATTTAAAACAAATATGAATTTTAACCCTTTCAAATACACCGGTCAATTCGCGACTCACGAAGACGATATTTTTTCTACGCTAAAAATAACTAAACGTCGGTATTTTAACACAATCTTTTTAGAGCATCTCAATAGACCAGATTTACATCACCTAGAAAAAATTTGAAACGTTCGAACGGGAAGAAATATTCCGTACAAAATAAAATGTGTAAAATTTTCGACGAAATCAGAAAAAATCCGAGTGTTCCGTCGGTGTTTTGCTCCTATACACCGACAAATGCAGGTCATTTCGCGCCTTACGGGGACGATATTTTTCTATGCTAAAAGTAATTAAACGATCGCATTTGAACACAATCTTTTAAGAGTATCTCAAATTGAGATGGCATTGAGATTCTCAGATTAAATTTACATCATCTACAAAAATTTTGAAACATTCGGACGGGTAGAAATATTTTTTATAAAATAAAATGTGTGAAATTTTGACGAAATCAGTGAAAACCTGGGTGTTTTTTCGCGGTTTCGTTCGCTTTCGGTGGGCATAGACTCCACAAATCAAACTGCACAGAAAGTAAAGTACCAAATAGCATATACTTTCAAATCAATATTTTTTCATTTAAAAATATAAATTCAGATCAAATAGATTTAAAGATATAAAATCATACAAATTTCAGGTTAATTTATGGGTCATATATCACGGGCCCGGGCAACGCTATTATTCGAATAAACGGTACTTTGCTTTGGCACCGAATGTTCCCTGTTATCGCTGATCTATAGCTAATACTTAAATCGTCCGATTTAGATATATACTTCCAACTGCACATTTTTTTATATTTTTCTTCATATCTTAGAAGTTATTTAAATGAAAGTAGTTATTTTCGTAAATGTAACAAATCCAAAATTTTGATAAGTTCCTCGAGTGCTATAAATTATATATAGAAAAATATTTTTCCATCTCTAAAAAATGAAAAGACATTGTATGATCTAAATTTGCCGAATATGGGTGCAAGAAGTTCATCCAATCCAAGACTGAAAACTTTTCTGAATTAAGAATAACAATGGAAATGAGCTAGAAGATTTTCATGTCTTGGATTATAGCTAAAAATGGATAGCTATACTAATAAAAGAACAAATCGGTCTGTCTGTCTGTGTGCGATGACTAGCAAAATCTACGGCACGTACGAGGTTCAAAATTTTTTTGGAAAGAGTCTAAGGCCTCTTCTAATGCACCATATCCTCGGAATTTTAATATTCTAATTATTAGCTTAGTAATTAATTAATATTTGGACATCACTCTCATCAAAAGTACGCCTTTTTCCCTCAAATTACTTTCGGTTGGCTGGTTCATAAAGCATAGCTCATCAAAAATACGTTTTTTTCTTTCCGCTTGCTTTCGGTTGGTTGGTTGTATAAAGCTTTCGCAGAAATAATTAAATAAACCGGGATACAATTAAATAAACCGATTTGAGTGCTTAATGTTTCAAGAGTGACGGTTTTTTCAACTAAACATTAAATTTTAGCATGAAGGTGAAACACGTGTTTTGAAAACATATTTAATAATAATGAACTGTAAGAGAATGGATTAGTTTCAAATGACGTCACAACCTAGCAATCAACTTGACAACCTGACAGGCTTTTTGTTTGCCACACTGTTTTCTGGTTTTTCTTCTACTTTGATTGGTTGAGCGATAATATCTGCTAAAAAATCGGCGATTTTGGTTGGTTTACGGAAAACTGGAGGTGCCTGTTTGATGCTGATTTATTTAGATAGCAAGAAATGTGTTTTTTAAACGTCAAATAAAAGATTAGAATACCCCTTATTGGCTCTTTTACCACTAGAAATTAGAAATTGGCAACAATAAGTCCTTGCATTCTAATGCTTTCTGCTGCTGTAGCGAGAAGAAACAGTTTTAATAGAATTTAAATTCTCATTTCTTATATTGATAATGATTTTTTTTCAGAAGTGTTTTTTAAAGACATTTTTAAACGCATTTTTAAATTGCTCTTTTTTATGTTTTTTAAATACAGAAAAATATTCCGAATTTATCGCCCGCCTGCTATACAGTACCGCAGGCTGTGGGAACCCATGTCAGATGTTCGTACATAACTTTTTGCACTTTAATTTATGAGTAGTGGTTATTTCCGAATAGTAATTTTCCGCAAATTTCTTAAATTTTTATATCATTCCCCTACCCTCTCGACTAATATATCTACAAATAGGTTTAGTAACGGAGTTTCGATCGGATGTAGGTTTGTTAAGAACAGAGTGCGCATATTGGAGGCGGAAAGTGGCATTAACATATTTTACGGAGCATGTACAGAACGTCTGCTATAACGGTGAGGCAAAGCAAATATTTTAAATTCTTGGTTAAGACCCCCCTCCCCCATCTATGTATCTACGGGTAGGTTGCGTGAAGAGGTTTCGTTTACATACGCTTTTGCTAAGAATAGAGTGCGCTCCCTGGTGGTGGAATGCAGAACTAACAGGACGCGATTTCATTTAAAGTAGGGAATCTAACAAGGCGATCTGTTTGAAACTTCAAGATAGTTTATAACACACTAGAAAAAGTTTATATAAGAATGGGGCTTAAAATTTCAAGCAGGTGGGGAGAGGGGGAGGGGCGATAGATTTCTTTTTTTTAAACCTTTGCGTTTCTTACCGTTTCCGGTGCAGTTTTTGGACGGAGTCCTGAGATAAATGTGTCTTATTAAATATAAAAATGTGAAAAGTTTGTTACCCCTATTTCCGAATAGTAATTTCAAAAATATCTTAATTTATTGCTTAAGACCGCCACCCCCTCGAGTAACATATCTACTGATAGGTTGTTTAACGGAGTTACGTTCAGATACAGTTTTGTTAAAAATACAGTGCGCCCTCTGGTGGTAGAAAGTGGAATTTAGAGACCGCTATATTATTTAAAGTAGGAAATCGGACAAAACAATCTGCTTGAAACTTTAAGATAGTTTATAACACATAAGAAAAAGTTTATAAAAAATGGCGCGTGAAATTTCGGGAAGGTGGGGTGGGAGGGGAGGGGCGAAATATTTATTTTTTTTACCTTTGCGTTTCATACTGTTTCAGGTGCGGTTTTTTGACGGAGTCCTCAGATACATGCTACTTAGTACATATAAATGTGACAAAAGTTAAGTTACACTATTTCAGAATAGTAATTTCAACAAATATCTTAAATTCTTGCTGAAGAACGCCACCTCCTCGAGTAACATATCTACTGATAGGTTGTGTAAAGGAGCTTTTGTTAAGAATAGAGTGCGCTGCCTCGTGGTGGAATGTGGAACTAACAGACCGCGATTTCATTTAAAGTAGGAAATCGGACAAAACGATCTGCTTGAAACTTTAAGATAGTTTATAACACACAAGAAAAAGTTTATAAAAAATGGCGCGTTAAATTTCGGGCAGGTGAGAGGCGAAATATTTCTTTTTTTTTTACCTTTGCGTTTCATACCGTTTCAGGTGCGGTTTTTTGACGGAGTCCTCAGATACATGCTACTTAGTACATATAAATGTGACAAAAGTTAAGTTACACTATTTTCGAATAGTAATTTCAACAAATATCTTAAATTCATGATGAAGATCGCCACCTCCTCGAGTAACATATCTACTGATAGGTTGTGTAAAGGAGCTTTTGTTAAGAATAGAGTGCGTTCCCTCGTGGTGAAATGCGGAACTAACATAACGCGATTTTGTTAAAATTAGGAAATCTAGCAAGGCGATCTGTTTGAAACTTTAAGAACGTTTATAACACAAAAGATAAAGTGTAAAAAAGAATGGTGCGTGAAATTCCGGGGAGGAGCTCTAGATTTCTTTTTTAAAAAATAGCGTTTCTGTCTTTTTATGTGCCTTTTTTGAGGGAGTCGTGTGATATATGCTACTTATTAAAAGTTGCAGACATTATGTCTGCTTTGAAAAACACCTACTTTTATTTTGGAGAGTAGATAAAAACCATAGGGTAAAATTTTAATAGGAGTTCAAATTTAAATCAAAATTTTAAAAATGCAGCATTTACAGATTTTAAACTTTAGCATCTCGGCCTATACTAGTACACTAATTAAGAGTATGTAAATTTAAAAAAATTGATTCAGAACTTTTGTTCGATATTGAAAAAAATCGACTTTTAAAAAGTAAAAAATAAGCTTTTTTTAATAGAGAATGAACGCGAATTTGTTAAAATTTGAAAAAACGAACTAAATATTGACTTGAAATTTTCACGTAAGTTATAACAGCCCTTTGACCACTGTTTCGTAGAATAATATTTGTATAGAACATATTGCGCTCTCTGTCGGTGGAAGGTTGAACTACCCACTATTTTCGAATAGTAATTTAAGCAAATTTCTTAATTTCTTATTTTAGTCAACGTCCTTATTGTAACACAATGTTTATCAAAGCATCTAAATAGACCAGATTTACATCTCCTATAAAAATTTTGAAACGTTCGGATGAGTAAAAATATTTTTTACAAAATAAAATGCCTGAAAATGTTCACGAAATCAGTAAAAACTTGAGTGTTTTGTCGCAGTTCCGCTCGCTTTCGGTACGCATAGACTCCAAAAATCAACTTACGCAAAATAGCACGTATCTTAAATTTAATATTTTTCTTGCGATTTTTTATATTTAAAAATATAAATTCAGACAAAAGGAATTATAGGTACAAAATCATAGAAATTTGAGGTTCATTCATCACGGGCCCGGGCCTCATTAAGTCCTGATTGTTTTGATGCATTTTCTGATAGAAATTATGATCAGGGTTTCATGATTGCAGAATATTTATTAACGTCCTTTTATAGGGTAACATGTTTCAGGATTTTTTTAACAAGTTTTTTTTAACAATGTTCTTATAATATTGGAAAGTGTTTCATAATCTATATGCGATGCTTCATTTTTCTTTCACTTTTATACATCAAAAATCATTCGAGTAGCGAACCGGTTGTTAAATTATTTGAATCCCACCACTGGCTATAACGCTTCGAGGCAAAAAATTTATTTCTTTTCATTGTCGAAAAAGACTTTCCAGCACTGGATGTTGTTACCGGGATTGTAGCCAAGACTGTCAGCAAGTGTTTGATCGTATTGTAATACGTTACAGTACTCTTACAGTACACATTACAGTACTCTTGTTTGTGTCAACATTAGCCACATTTTGATTACTATTTCTTCGGTAACTATATACGAGCATCTTTGAATGACTTCATTCTAAATGTCTGGGCTGAAGCAAGTAGCATTTCTACTGCTGTTTATAATATGTTTCCATTTGTCATCTACAGACTTTGCTCTAAATCTTAAAAGCGCTCTTAGCTTACAGTCTTTTTTATTGGTTTCTCTAACGTTAGACGACTTCTATCATGATATACCATCTAAGTAGCATTTCTTGCTGTGCACGATTGTTAGAATGTTAGATGTTGCCTCCTAGAAAACTCTCCAGGGAGCGCTTGGAAAAACGCCCCAAAATACAATGGCGGATCTAAGAGGGGGGGGGGGGGCGAAGCTCGAGCCCGGTGCGACCCTACCCGGGTCGCACCTGCTTAAGTCCACGAGAGTCTAGGTCAGGTGTGATCTCTTTTAGAGTTGAGCTGTGCCCTGATCTTACCTTTTTCTGCAGATTCGGGTCGGGCCAGATTTATTTTTCTTCCAGGTCGAGCCTGACTTGGACTTCATTTTTCCTAGAGGTCTGCACTGGCCAAAATGTCCAGATCGGGGCTCGGCCCAGAATAAAATCTAAACAATTCAGTCCGTGTTAGACTGTATGATAAGCATTATTGGCCCCACCGTGATCCGTGCACTCCTTTAAATTTTCCCCTCGGTTACAAGTTGGTCTTGTATCTTATACTTATTTGTTATCCGTAAAAAATATACTTATGTTGTACATTTGTTTAGCGAAATCGTTAGAAATTTAAATTATGATTTTCTTTTATCATCCTTTTCTTTCATTTTAAATATACATAATTGCCTAAATAGTTATTAATATTATTGTTTTCCTGTATTCATGAATTTCGAACATAATCAGAAAATAAAATAGGAGCATAAGTAAGTGCGTTTTATGAATAATTTTAAATGCAAAATACAGGCTGGGCTGATGTCGATTTTTTAGCTTTTATACCGGTTCGGGCCAATAATTATTTTTGTGTGGGTTAGACCTGGGCTGCGGCCTGGAAATTTCAGTTCGAATAAATCTCTAGCTGACACATCGAAGTCAGCTTTAATTTTTTGTAAATGCTTCTTTCAGCCATCATCCCATAGCTACTGAATATACCAGTTGTCCTAAAATGGACTGACTTATTTTAAATTTCAATAACTTGCAAATGGTGGCAGCTATTAAAAAAGTACTTGCAGGAGGGTTATGTGAGATGTCAGGAGCAGGGGTGATTCTGTTCCGAATTTTCCGAAAATTTCTACAATTTAACTGCGCATCCCGCGATTTCCACGGCCAAAGTAGAAGTAGCAAAATTTACGCAATCTGCAATTTCTGCAGCAAATCTTTTCTTTTTTTTATATGACCAAATTAACTTTTTTAAAACTCTTTCACAAAGATTGTGGAAATATTTTAACTGTAAAATATATATGCAAATTTGAAATATGTAATAAAATAAATGCGCAATTTTTGAACCTATTTTGATAAAAGAAAGAAAAAAAATTTACGCAGCGAGATGGTTAAGACATCCGGTTCCGAAAATTAAAAAAATTCATCAAAATCGGACATAAAAATAATCGCGAATTTTGACAAATGGACGCCATAAAAATGTATTTCATCAATCGTTCGGAAAATAACTTTAATTTCGCCAAAAAATAGCAGAAAAATGCGAATTTGAGCAAAGGGATGCGGAAAAAATGCGAATTTGGTGAAAGGGCCACGGAAAAAACGCGAAATTCTTCAAATGATCACGGAAAAGGCGAATTTCGTCAAAGGGCAGCGGAAAAAACTCAAATTTTGTTAAAGGATTGCGGAGAAAATGCAAATTTTGTCAAATAGCCGCGAAAAAACGCGAATTTCGTCAAAGGCTCAAGAAAAAAATGCAAATTTTATCAAAGAAATGCGAATTTCGTCAAAAGGTCGAGAAAGAAACGCGAAATTCGTCAAAGGATCGCGGAGAAAACGCAAATTTCTTCTAAGAATCGCGGAAAAAAGCAAATTTCGTCAAAGAATCCCTTAAAAACGCGACGTTCGTCAAAAGATCGCTGAAAAAACGCGAATTTTATCAAAGGGCTGCAAAATTACACTAATTTCGTTAAAGGGTTGCGGAAGAAACGCATATTTCATCAAATGATCGTCGAAGAAATGCGAATTTCATCAAAGGGTTGCGGAAGACGCGAATTTCGTCAAAGACTTGTGGAAAAAACGCGAATTTCGACAAAGAGTTGTGGAAAAAATGCGAATTTCATCAAAGAGTCCTGGAAAAAATACAGTGGTCACTTCAGAAAACATCACACATACATACATCTATGTTTATTATTATAGGTACAATTTTTAATCTGAAATAATATACTGAACTAACTTTTGAAGAAAACGGGTTAACCTAAACCAAGTTTGTAGGCATCTACACTCAACTTGAAATCGACCCGAATCGAAAACAGCTAACCCGACCTACAACAAAAATAATTAGTGGCAGGAGAGAATCCCCACCCGGCTCTGCTGTAACCTTTCAGGAAATTTTCTTTGAATTTCAGAATTTTTTTAAACTCAGAATCACGCTTGATCAGGAGTTTTTATTTTACTGCGATTCTTGCTTTTAGTTAAAAATAGAAGCGATAGATGGCGCTATAACGATTATCTCGTTATATATGTTTACATTCCATTCCCCCCCCCCCCCAGACAGTTTCAATTAAAATTTTGTTTAATAACTTATTTATTTTGTGCACTACAGTCAAACAGTGCAGCCCCTAAATTAAATTCAACATTTAAAAACTAAATCGATTGTATTAACAGCCCTTCACATTTAAATTAAATTATTCTAAGTACTCATCTCTTTAATAAAATAAAATCAGTGAATCACTCTCTATTTTCACTTTCTGATTCTTTCACACATACGCTTTAACCTTGTACAAAATTCGTTACGGCTGACTGTTAGTTTCAAACGCATTTTAACTTCGGTCATTTCCTTATTTGGGCATGAATATAACTCATCATTCAAAATCACTTTACATGCAATCTACTTATTAGAATTATTTTCGCTTCACACCCTTTTGTTCAGAAGTATGGCATTTCTACATTTTTTGTGGTAAAGCGGTGTATCTTTGATCTAACATCTGGTCTAGAAAAATACAGTCTCATGCTTTTTAGCCTAACGAACTCTGTCTGTTACTATGCCCTTTCCACATAACACTTTTTATTTTTACATTTAACCGCAGCTGTATCAATGTACAGATGAGGCTCAGTCTATCATGACTCAGGAATGTATGCAGCCCACAATCTGCCCCCCCCCCCCTACACAATTAATATGGTAGAAGCCTACCGTACATTTTTGGCGAACATACCAGCCAATGTTTCTATTACCCCCTGTGCATGGCGCAAAAATACTTTTAGATTGGCGATATTGTAGCCCGCCAAGCAAGAAAGTTGTAACTGTATATTCTTATCATTCCTGCTTTCTCGCTAGCCTCGTGATGACGTCTTAAAAGAGGCTCCTTATTGCTTCTCCCCTGTACCTCTCCCTTGGACTTTCATCATGAAAATAAAATAAGTCTTCGTTTACCGAATTGGAGTTTTTTTAATAGGACCTGGTGTTTTTTTTAATCCTCGCAACCTTATAAACGCAAACGGCCATCTCTTCTAGCAAAAAAGTCATCATATAAAAATTGGTCTCCGTGACCAGCTTTTTTTCTCCATTAACAAAAAAAAAATGTAAGGGAGAGGTACTTGCTTCTAAGCTTTTTTCTGCATGGATTTCTGGCAGCGATGGATTCGCCCCGGCTGTCACACCGTGCCCGCTACGTGGATTTCATCATGGAGTGAACTTTCGCCCTGGACGACTGCTCTTCGCCGTAAAGTATCTGTGCCTGCCTGCTTCTCTGCTTTTCCCCTTTGCCAACCCCCGGAGTTGTGGAATCAGCTGCTCCCTTCCCGTCGCCTAAGAAATCTGCCTGCCTTACATCATCCCGTACCGAAGAATCCTGCCCGCGTGCAAACTTATCTCTCGGAGCATCCTTCCTGCCCGTCATCGCATTTCACTTGTGAAAGTGTCCGGCGTGTTTTGTGCAGTGTGCTAAAATACAAACCAGCTCAGTGTGTGTGTAAATATTTGTGCGAGTTAGTGTGCTCAAAGTGCTCCTCTACGTGTTCACTTCCTTTTAATCACAATACTTTTGTTTTCATAAGTCCGACAAGCTCTGCAATCCTACAGTGCGTCGAGAAACCTTTCTTGTTTGTGAAAATGATACAAATTTAATACCAATTTCTGGTTTCAGTGAAGCACTGATTTCAAACCAAAAAAAGCCTGCAAAAAATGTGTGCTACCCCCCTCATGTGTAAAGAAAAGGTGATAAGAGAATACTCGCCTTAGCGAGTGCTAAAATTTCCCTTGTTTACTTTCTGTTTACGAAAAACGAAAGGAACGTCCGAGCGAGTCAGCGATTCAATGAATGAATCTCGCTCTCCAACCTCCTCAATATTCTGGAAAAGTGTGTTTTGTTTTTTTACCATACGACACCAACCAGTTTGTGAAATAATTTTGTGAAGTGCTCAGTTAGATAGTAACGTTCTGTTGTGAGGTTTTATAAGTTGTTCATCTTTATTCAAGAGGCAGTTTGCGATAAAAAAAAATCTCCAAAAAAGTCATTTGCTGCCAAAGAATCGTTTTAGTGATTCACTCTCACGCATACATAAATTTTTAGCAAATGTGTATGATATTGACAAAGAGATCATGAAGGTGCAAAAAAAAAGTGAAAATAAATACTGCACCAGTCCCTTAAAATAGCACATTTTTAGAGTACGAAAGCATATTTTAATTCCCCCATTTAATTGCTTTCCTTTCGCTTAATTTCCTTTTCAGTTAGTTCTGGAAACCTTGTTTTAAAATTTTTAAAGTTGTTTCATTCCATTTGTATGCTTTCTTACTCCATAAGTACTCACAAGTACTTCTTAATTTATTTTATTAATATTATTGTGTTTTTGTACAAGATACGAAAACACAGTGATATTGCTATTTTTGATATTTTGTGTTGTCTATTATAATATTTATAAATATAATATAAGTAGTTTTTTTTTCCCATTGCATTGAATGTTCCAATATCTTTAGTTATTAAGATACACATTCACCTTTGCTTAACTTTTAATGCATATTAAAATATATTAATTTTTTTTTCTCTCTCAAAAAGAGTTAACGAAGATTATATTTAGTGCCATATATTTTTCTGGTTCGCCCTTCGGCTTGAAAATATTTTAATTTGAGAAATTTTTTTTAATTTCTGTCCTCTTAGAGAAACAGGGACAGATAGCAAGTTTTTTTTTTTCTCTTTCTCTCTGTTAAAGAGGATAAAATAAGTTTTTAATTCAGTTGCTTGCTCCTACCAGTTTTATTTTGAAAGACTTACATGTTTCATTCATTTAAAAAAAAATAAAATAAAATAAAATAAAACAGGAGCTATTGCGAAATATTTTTTCTGTTTCTTTTTTGCTTAAAATAAGCAACGGTATTATTTTTACTTTGGGAAACACAATTTTGTCCCTGGATAAGTTTTCTTTCTCTCTATTTTTTTTATATAAGGTTTAAAAAAAAAAATAAGACGTTTTGTTTATTTTTAAGTTGTGTATTAGTTTTTTTTCAATGTGATTATTTATGTGATTATTTTATTTCATTATTTTATTTGCTTTGCATTTTTATCTGTTATATGTGTGTTATATTTAGATATGTATGCAGAATTTCAGTAACAATTTTTGATTAGAGAATTTGTGTTACGTAAACCGTTGACCATGTCCGCTAAACAAGTTCAAATCAACATTAACCAATTTGACGGAGATCCGGATTTGCTTAAATTCTTTTTTAACCAAATTAGGTCGGTTGCTGAAATTAACAAATACAGCCCTCAGACTACCATTGCTGTACTTGTAGGCAAGTTAATTGGTCCCGCTCAAAAATTTTATGCTCAAAATCCGGAAATTCAAAAAATTAATGATCTAGATACACTTGAAAAAGAATTTGCCGCATTTTTCTCACCCCCCAGCAAGTGCGTGGCTGGCGTTGAACTTTCGAGCTTATCTCTTCTGCCAGCGGAGTCAATTAAAAACCTGGCACATCGGTTAAACGTGTTAGCCGCAACTGTCTATTCAGATATTAAAGACGAAAATGCCCGTAACACGATTAAACTTATGAAATTTATGGAAGCTGTGCCAGCTAACATACGAATAAAGTTACAAGAAGAAGGCGTGAATGAATATCGTGCTGCTGTTGAAAGAGCACAGATATTACACGAAATTCTGCATAACGAAAACATTCTACATTCCTTACCCTCTGTCAGTAAATCTCAAAATAACATTGAAGAGCAATTGAAGGAACTCTCGGAAAAAATAAATGCATTAACACTCGCACCGCCTGGACCCAAAACTGAAACTAAAAAAAATGACATGCAAGGTAGCCCAAAGTATAACGCAAATGCGATGCGCCATAGGAAAAATTTCAAAACGCGAAATTTCCCTAAACGTTTTTCCCCTCACAAAGTTACACAAAGAAAAGTTGTGACTTGTCAACTCTGTTTCCGCGATGGCCACCAGGCACATCAGTGTTTTAAATGGAAAAGAGTTAATACACAGAGAAGGGAAAATTTTAACAGACGCAACAATTACCAGGTTCAGGAAAACTAGAACAGAGACACAATTTTTATGCTGATGATTTTGTGTCTCAACCATGTGACTTAACATCAGCAACATTTCCTATTGACCCTACATTACCAAAGATCTCTAAAGAAAGATTAGTCAATTCAACCGGGTCACAAACTTCTGATCACATTAAAATTGCAAGAAATATCACTACTCAAACAGAAAATGAAGGCGATAAAATTGTTCACATCATTTGTAGTGTTAATACGCATTCTCCATCACTCCCTCTTGTAAAGGCCACTATTGCAAACCATAAAATCACCCTATTGGCTGACTCTGGAAGTAGCATTTCGTTACTTTCACAAAATTTATTTAATGAACTTAAACCTGTATTAAAATACAAGAGACTATCAACAGCCATAAATATTAAAACCGTCAATTCGGATGTTTCTTTTTCTTCATGTATTAGAGCATCCATTAAATTAGAAAAAAAATCCTTCTCGCACCACTTTTATATAGTGGATATTCCTGAATCCTCCAGTTTTGAAGGGATTCTTGGTTTTGATTTCATTAGTAAATTTAACATTATCATTGATACTTTCAATAAATGCATTCACATTAACAATAACTTGACTATTCCACTAGAAACAGCACACACTAAGTCTAAAGTCAGTGAAAGTAATCAATGTAACACCTTATGTGATGTAGTGACAAATCAAAAAGTTTTCTTAACCCGTAAAGTAATTCTAGAACCCCAAGAGCAAACATGGTGCTCAGTTTACACAAACAATAATATCAAACATGACATAAATTATCTATTTGAATATGTGGCAGATAAAAAAGAAGTAATAAGTCATGATGCCATTATTCAAATGAATAAGAAAACCAAACGCAAAAAGAAGCCTGTACAATTAAATCATTTCTTTTCTATTTCACTTAAAAATAATTCTGACACTACCATTCATCTCCCTAAACACACAAAAATTGGACATTTATCTGAAGTTGAGGAAATTCTTGACTACCCCTCGGATAATTTGGACAAGCATCATAACTCAGAACAACACTTCCTAAATTTTATTCTGGCATCTAATGAAACATTAAAAAAGAGGAAAGAGGATTTGGCAGCTACCGATTTTGATCTTACACATTTAAGTTCTAAGGAAGCAAATACAATGACTAAATTATTACTTAATTACTACCCGGCCTTTTCAAAATCATTAAATACACTTGGACATACTGATAAGATTGTACCTGATTTGAAATTTATTAATGACTACCCTATAAAAACTCTTCCATTTCCCCTTCCTCAATCTTTGCAAAAAGGTACTTTAGAACAAATTAAAGATCTGCTTGATGCCAAAATTATTGAACGCCACTGTTCAGAATGGGCTTGCCCCATGCTTTTAGTCAAAAAGAAACCAGACGGAACTGGTAAACAAAAATTTCGTCTCGCCTTAGATCTTCGAATGGTAAATACTGTAATTCAAGGATCATCTTACCCTCTACCTAAAATTCAAACCATCATTTCAAATCTTTCTCAGTATCGATATTTTTCTTCTCTTGACTTTCATCAGGCATATCATCAAATTGATTTGCCAGAAAAATTCCAAAATCAGTTGACATTTACTACTATGTTTGGTTCTTTTAGATACAAGAGATTAGTGTTCGGATTAAAAAACAGTGCTTCTATTTTCCAAGCTTTAATGGACTCTTTGCTTGATGAGTTACAATTAGATGGTGTATATACATATCAGGATGATTTCATTGTAGGTGCAAACTCTTTTGATGAAATGTGTAATAAATTAAAAAAAATTCTCTCTATCCTAACCAAATACAACTTAACCCTGTCTCCTAGCAAGTGTACTTTTCATAAATCTAGTATTGACTATTTGGGATTTCATGTAGAAAATCAGTCCGTTTCCCCGATTCAGTCAAATATCATAAAAATAACATCTTTTCCCACACCTACAACTAAACGTCAACTAAAAAGACTCATTGGTGTCATTACATTTTATAAGAGTTTAATTCCATCCTTTTCTGAGTTAGTACAACCACTGATAAACCTAACTACTCCTAAAGTTAAATTTAAATGGACAGTTAAACATCAAGAAATCATGGACACAATACAGAAAATTTTCTTTAATTCTCCCATGGTTAGATTACCTGATTGGAACAAGACATTTTATTTAAACACAGATGCGTCAAATGTTGCTATTTCTGGTGTTTTATTACAAGAACATGATCAACAACTTTTACCAGTTGCATATTTTTCTAAATCTCTTAAGCCATCAGAAAAAAAATACCCTGCACTTAAATTAGAACTCATGGCAATTTATAAATCTGTAACCGCTTTCAAATATTATTTATATAACAGACAATTTGTAATTCTTTCTGACAGTAAACCCTTAGAAAAATATAACAAGACTACTAATCCAGCTGATATTATCTCTCGTTGGCTCATGGAGCTTTCAGAGTACTCATACACTTTTAAACATATCCCTGGTAAGAAAAATGTTCTTGCTGACTATTTATCTCGCTGTACTTTTGAAAACAATCAACAAACTCTGGATACTAACCCTGAACTGATCCATGACCCTCAACCATTACCTATTGTTGACTATGATACACCAGACAGTAATAATTCATGTTCAAGCGCCACTAAGAAATATGTAAACTATCTTGTATCTGGTAAACAAACAAATCCAGATCCTTTATTAGAAATTTCAAATGAAACTTTCTGCACTGAACAAAAAAATGACACCACCTTGTCCACTGTTTACAAAGATATTCTAAAGAAAGGACCTTCTCAAAAATATCCTAATTACTTCATACACCCTGATTCGAAAGTTTTAATGTTAAAAAAAGAAAATAACCTTAACAACACTTTTTCATATCACATTGTTGTTCCTAACTCGCTTAAAAGCAAAGTTTTAACAATCTCTCATTTATCTCACTTTGGTTTTAATAAAACCTATGAGTTCCTATCATCAAGATATTTTTGGAAAGGCATGTATGTTGACACCTTAAACTTTGTAGCTTCATGTGTCAAATGTCTTCAATGTAAACATCATCAAACCCCTCCTGCACCCTTACAACCCACTTACACGCCCAGATATCCTGGCCATACTATTAGTACAGATCTCGTTGGACCTTTTTCTAATGGTAAACATATTTTAACTATTACAGATCACTTTTCAAGACATGTTGAACTTTTTCCACTTAATGATACATCTGCAACTAAAGTCGTTAAATGTTTATTCTCTTACATAACCACCTTTGGGAGACCTTCTGTTGTCTTATCAGACTTAGGACCCCAATATACATCTCAAATATACAACATTTTTAATGATACTCTAGGTATTAAGGTACTTCACAGCTCTGTTTCGAGACCACAAAGCAATGCTCTTTCGGAGAGAATAAATAAATCTATCAAATACTCTGTTAATATACTTTTACAAGAAGGTCACTCATTTGAAAATGCAATATTTATACACAAGTCGCTCTATAATGGTTCAAAACATTCAACTACATTATTCACTCCTAATCTTCTCCACTTTGGACGTGAACTTTCATTAATTTTTGACACTTTTGATCAGAATACCAATCAACCTTTTCTAGATAAACATACTGAAATACATAAACTACTTGAAGATTTACACAAAATATATAACAAGGCTTACAATAACATTAAAACAGCACAGGATAAAAGATATAAACATTACGGTCAGAAAGCTAAATTAAGAACCATTTGTCTCAAAGATATTGTGTACTTAAAGTCTGTTGATAATTTCAAACCTAAATACACTGGACCATACATTGTAACTTTCAAACATTCACCTGTGTCATTCTCGATCAAGAGATTGTATGCTGCTGATAATACAGCATTTCGGGTGCACATTGATAGGTTACTTCTTGCACCACCTCGATATGGACATTTATTTGATGCTACAAGTCACTTAAACAATCACAACTTCCCTAATGTTTATCAACCACATACATACAATTTAAGAAACAGAAAATAATATACTTCTGTTTACATTTTTTTTCTTATGACATGTATTGTGAAGCTAAGTGTACAACCAGAGGCCTAGGTTGTATGTATGTTGCTTACAACAGATCTTTGACAACATTATGGCTGGCCCATGACTGTTTTCTTCGAAGATCTCTTGTGAACAATATTTTGACTCACTTTACACTCATTGCATTTTACTGTACACTTTTTATGTTATTTACATACACTTAACTATTATTTACAGTTTAACATTTATTTTACATTTCATTCTTTTACGATTACATTTCAGTTAAAACTGATAACTAACACATTTAATAATTGCAGTTAAAAAAAAAAAAAAAAAAAAAAAAAAAAAAAATTTTTCACATGTAATTTGATAACATTTTCTTGGCAACCAGTTAGTTACCTTCTAAACATATGACTTGTGCATTATTTAACCTGATTATGACTTTTTCATTTTTTTATGTCTCTCTTCACTCTAGGATTGTCTACCCCTTTTTGATTTGATATATATGTGAAATATATATCTATTTTTTTTATTTTTTAATTCTCCCTTTCGAATGTTTTGTTCCCGTTCAAAATTATTGCCCTTAGGGTCCAAAACTTCATTGTGTTGAGAGACAACCCCTTGGAATTGGTGTTCCAATTCACAAAAAATCAATTTTTGCTTGTAAACCGACGTGTGCTCCTTTAGAGGACCGCTAGTGTCTTCGGAGGAGCAGGGACTCATATAAGCGGGCGCTGTATGAGTCTCAAAACTCCCTCCTCACATAAGGCTGAAGCCCTAAGCTGACGCCATAATACTTGTGGTCTACACAAGATTCAGGGTGACACCTTTTTCATGGGCGTGCTTCAGGCACCTCTTTTTTTTTGTCATCCTATGCTGCGTGCATGAACATTACATTTTTTTAAAACCATGTCCAATTTCTTTTAAATCATATTACAATTGATTATTAGTTTACAATTACACATTTCACTTATTATTATTTACCCTTTACTTCTAGTGTTGCATTTGTGTTTATATATATATTTTATTGTTAGTACTTGTATTTTTCATAAAATGATCCGAATCAGGATCAATATTTTGATGATGTGCAGCCAAGGGTCTAGTTACATGCTGCTTAAATATTTGCTGTCAGAGTCGACTCAGTCAAAAAAAAAATATACCATGGTATGCAATTTCGAAGAAAATTTTACTGAAGGTAGAGATCCATAAACTTAATTTAGAGAATATTAATTCATAAAATCTCTTAGGACTGTTGAACTATTGATGAAAGAGATTTTTTTTTTGTTTTCATGACAGCAACTTGTTTTAAAAAAAAAAAAAACTTTTATGTTTTGAAGATATATTTATATGTGTAACTATTTTTCTTGCTGTTTTGCCCATGCACACGGGTCAACAAAAGTTTTTTTTTTTGCGGTGTCCCAGGTGATATATATAACGATTATCTCGTTATATATGTTTACATTCCATTCCCCCCCCCCCCCAGACAGTTTCAATTAAAATTTTGTTTAATAACTTATTTATTTTGTGCACTACAGTCAAACAGTGCAGCCCCTAAATTAAATTCAACATTTAAAAACTAAATCGATTGTATTAACAGCCCTTCACATTTAAATTAAATTATTCTAAGTACTCATCTCTTTAATAAAATAAAATCAGTGAATCACTCTCTATTTTCACTTTCTGATTCTTTCACACATACGCTTTAACCTTGTACAAAATTCGTTACGGCTGACTGTTAGTTTCAAACGCATTTTAACTTCGGTCATTTCCTTATTTGGGCATGAATATAACTCATCATTCAAAATCACTTTACATGCAATCTACTTATTAGAATTATTTTCGCTTCACACCCTTTTGTTCAGAAGTATGGCATTTCTACATTTTTTGTGGTAAAGCGGTGTATCTTTGATCTAACATCTGGTCTAGAAAAATACAGTCTCATGCTTTTTAGCCTAACGAACTCTGTCTGTTACTATGCCCTTTCCACATAACACTTTTTATTTTTACATTTAACCGCAGCTGTATCAATGTACAGATGAGGCTCAGTCTATCATGACTCAGGAATGTATGCAGCCCACAATCTGCCCCCCCCCCCCCTACACAATTAATATGGTAGAAGCCTACCGTACATTTTTGGCGAACATACCAGCCAATGTTTCTATTACCCCCTGTGCATGGCGCAAAAATACTTTTAGATTGGCGATATTGTAGCCCGCCAAGCAAGAAAGTTGTAACTGTATATTCTTATCATTCCTGCTTTCTCGCTAGCCTCGTGATGACGTCTTAAAAGAGGCTCCTTATTGCTTCTCCCCTGTACCTCTCCCTTGGACTTTCATCATGAAAATAAAATAAGTCTTCGTTTACCGAATTGGAGTTTTTTTAATAGGACCTGGTGTTTTTTTTAATCCTCGCAACCTTATAAACGCAAACGGCCATCTCTTCTAGCAAAAAAGTCATCATAGGCGCTGCAAGCAATAATCGCTAAATCGGTGGCCAGAGGAGGAAAGCCATAAACGGGCCCCGATTTAACGGCTTCTGTTTGGAGCGACATCTATCGCTGCTATTGTAAAGTAAAATAAAGAATCACAGTAAAAAACATCCTGACAACTTATATAACCCTCCTGCAAGATTTTTTTAAATCGCTGTCACCATTTTTAAGTTAAAGAATTTTAAAATGAGCGAGTCCATTTTAGGACATCCGGTATATTTTTTAATAAGTTTCAAAGCATTTTTTACTGAATTACAACTTATCTTAGATATAAAGAGACAAGCAGTGTTATACCAAATTAGTATTTTTTACATAATCATGAAGGTTAAAATCTAAATAATTATTTGGGAGTGTCCGTTATGGAACTTTTACTGTATATAGGTTTTATCAAAAATCGGACCAACCCGAACCCTTCTCGCAAGAGTGAAAACCTTTGCCCCAAACTGACCTAAACCCGAAATAATGTATGTCAATCTGCCCCAAACCTAACGCGCTAGGTTCAGCTAAAAAGTAGAAGTCAACCCGACCCGCAGCAGAAAATTAGAAGTCAACCGGACCCAAATCCGACCCGCAGCAGAAAATTAGACGTCAACCGGACCCAAATCCGATCCACAGCAAAAAAGTAGACGTTAGCCTCCCCCGCAGCAAAAATAAGAAGTCAACCGGACCCAAAACCGACCCGCAGCAAAAAGTAGAAGTCAACCGGACCCAAACGCGACCCACAACAAAAACGTAGAAGTAACCCGACCCGCAGTGCAAAAAATTAGCCCGACCTGCGCATCAGATTGGAGCCTCCAAATTTCTAAAATCGCCCCCCCCCTTGAGGACTCTCCACAAAAGGGTGTACATCAATTGCGCCTACGGTGGGAGGAGATCATAAATTGCGCCTACAGCTTCGGCCCCTTCTGTATGAACTGCGCTCGAAGGGGTGAGATAAGCAATCCATCATTTTATTGAGGGTTGCCTTAAAGAGTTCTTTTTCCCAAAAAAGTCTTCTGGATGCAAATCCGGCCATGGTAAATCTTGGCGACAATAATCACAATACTTAAGGTCTGTATTCATCTAGCATTGCATTATATCTTATGAGATATTCAACGTAATGAATACAAATAAAATATTACTAGAGGATACTTACTAATATTTACTACGAAAGAAGGGGACTTCTCATTTAAATGGCGCGGTGCAAACTGCCGCCCCAAATTTTGTTAGCTCTTTCAAGGTATTTCAAGAAATATCTAATGTTAATTTTAAAAAAACACACCATTGTTAAGAAAATTTTTATTTTGACTTGTAACATTTGGATAAAAAGTGTTTTTCCTTTTTCAATGACAAAAAATGCTGAAAATACATAAAATTGAAGTTATCAAAACTCGGTAAGTTTTATTTGTACAAAAATGAAACTTTTATTGTTTAATTATTAGTACTCGAAGAAAGTTTTACTAAATATATAGTATTTAAATCCCGTAAAAAAAAATTAAATTTCTGTAACTTTTAAAAATAACATTTTATATATATATATACAGTAGAAACCCGGTTATCCGAAAAATTCCTCAAAGTCCTTTTTAAATGTGAAAAATTTTATTGCCAACACTATTTTGACCGATGTCAAATGACAACTTTTAACATATTTTGATTTATGATTAATATTTGATTTGTAAGTTTTAGATCAAACAATTCCGAATCATTTTTAGTACATTGAAGAGTTGTTTTAATACTTATTACCTTTAAAAATTAAAAGGAAAATAAATAAAAATCAAAACTTTGAAAGGTGTTATTGGATGTGGGTAGAAATAGTGTTAAAAAAGCATGTTCTTTATGAAAATAATAAACAGAGTCAACTTACTTTTTTTTTCAATTGCGTAATTTCGGGCACTTTATTAGATAGACACGTGCGACACTTCATCTTTTTTTACAAAATATGTTGTGATTTTCTTTTGTTTTTTAACTTTGCATCGTTTCAATGCTGCTTTATCAAGCCACCTTTTAAACAGGACCGAAACTAGCCTTTTTTGCACCCGGGGCAAACATGGATTTTGCCACCCCCCCCCCTCTCTTCCGGAAAGTATATTTACAAAGAGAATTTTACTAATTTTCTAATAGCCGACTTATTTTAAAATTTAAAATATGTAATCATAATATATGTAATACTGAAGTATGCAATCTACAATGACGCGTCCAAGGGGGAGGTCACGGGGGTCATGACCCCCCTCTGAACACCAACAAAAATACTCTAAAGACCATTTTTTAAATGAAATATACAGTAGAGTCCCGATTATCCGAGTCCCGTTTAACCAAGTTTCCGCCTTAACCGAGTTATTTTCTTCTGATGGGCTGATGGCTTCCATTATTATGAAACAGCCATCATAAAGGAAGTGTTAGGTGAAGATGAAAGAGCAGCCGTAAAAAGTTAGAACTCAGATTTTCTGGTCAGAATGTGGGGGTTAAAATGCCCATATACATTTTTTTTTTGTTGTTTTTTAATTATGGCCATTTTTCTTTCCCATTCTGACCAGAAAATCGGACTTCTAACTTTTTACGACTGCTCTTTCATCTTCACCTAACACTTCATTTATAATGGCTGTTTCATAATAATGGAAGCCATCTGTCCATCAGAAGAAAATGATCCATTCAAAAGACTAACGAAAAGCACAAACATCCATTATATAAATTGAGCATTTATGTGCTTAAAGGCTTAATCTTCAGAAAAGACAGACAGAGAAACAGCAGTATAGCAGTATCATTACAACTTTGCTGCTATTGCTGCATTCTTTTTCTTTCTTTAAAAAAATTTTTCTTTTCTAATAAAGGCTCTCATTATGGAGCCACGAAACAGTTGTATGCTAAAAATTTTGACTGTTAATACTTTTCTTTACGTTGGTTTTACATATAATGTATTTATTTAACACAATGAGTTCTATATGCATGTTATTAGTTTATACTCTTGGAAGAATTTGATGTAGAATCCCCTCCTCCCTTACCTTATTTTGCGCTAATGATGTCTAAAACGGAATATTTTATTTATTTTAATCGAAAATCTATTGAATGGTTAAATAATTATAAAAAAAAGATTAAAAATGTATTCATTTTTGCAAGAACTATAGGTAGTAATATAAAATAAATGTTTATTCTCTGGTGGGAAATTTTTTGGCAAAATATTGGCGTCCGAAAAAAATCGCGAGATAACCTGTAACTGATAATCATAAACATCATTTCCAAAGCTATTATGATTTTTAATATACAGTGAAAATTCTTATTTTCGAAAGATAAAAATAATGGACTTGAACTTTTCATAATTATTTTCCTCAAATAATACCAAATCTGTCAGCAGCATATTTAAATTAACAAGATTATTACTATATATAAATTGTAGTGTTACTATTATTATTACTAGTATTATTTTTTTAAATGAAGCAGAATGGGAAATGGTCTAATTTAGGATTATTTTAAAAATCATTAATATGTTAAATTTTTCTATCACAGCATAATTCTCATCCATTCATGTATTTATATTCTCTTTCAGATACGAAATAACTAATTCATCAGTTTTACTTAAAAATTTGGCCTTTAAATGTCAGCAAAAATTTAATTTAAAAATATTTTGAGGTTCAAAATCATAAAGTCAACTATAATCTATTATTTAAAGTGTATTTTTCTTTTATAGGAAGTCATCTATTATTAAAAAAAGGATATTTTATCTTTATAGATAAACTAGCAAACCCCGCGGCTTTGCCCGCGTAATATTAGAAATATACCAGGTGATATTTATATGTCTAATTTTTATTAAAAGGTACTAACTAAATTTTTATTTTATTAAAAGGTAATATTTTATTTCATTAAAAGATACTTATTACTTTTAGGAATAATTCAAAACTTAGTATTTAAAACACAGTTTGACTAAACATCATTATTACACTTCATTAGGCAGAAATTAGACTTAAATTAATAAAGCGAAATAAATGATAATTTAGAAAATATTTTGAAATTTTTATGCTCAATTAATACGCTCATTTCAGTATTCATTTGAAGTTTTGAATTTTTTAGAAACCATCTTCTTACATCTTAAAATTAACCATCATGTCAAATTCCAAGTCCCACCTCCTCTCTCAACATGAAGGGCTATGTTGAAATAGGAACTGTCACCATTAATTTGCCAACATTAATTTTGAAATCTGTTTGTTATTTCCTAATATTCCACAGAAACGTATTTTAAAAATCTTTTAAAGGCGTTTTTTAGAACGTTTGTTGTTCCTGTGAACCCCAGATGGTAGAATCATTGGCATTAAATATAGCCCGTGTAGTATCAGAGACTGTTACCATTGATTCCCAAATATTACTTTTATAATCTGTTTATACTCCCTGAAATTGCATAAAAATCATAATTTAGGACTTTTTTAGAATGATTTTCGCACCTCCCCTTCTCTTCACCCCTTTTTAATTCGAATGTACATTTGACTGTCCTTCGAGGGCATTTATATTTTATAAGTAACTACCATGCCATATTTAAAGTTTCTTGCCTTTTCAGTATCACAGAAATCGCAATTTAGAAAAATTTTTTGCTCCTGCAACCCTCTGGTGGTAGTAGCACAGACATAAAATATAGCTTATGTTTGAGGAGGTTCTCTCGCCAACAATTTGTCACCATTATTTTTGAAATCGGTTTGGTATTTGATAAGATTGTATAAATATTGTAATTTAGAACGCTTTTCGCTCACTTAATCTTTTTAAATTTGGAATTTTCTTTCGACTGTTCTTAGAAAGCAGTTGCATCTTCTAAGTAAATATCATGCCATATTTCGAAGTGTTAGATCCCTCAGTTGTGCAAAAAACGCAAATTAAAACCTATTTTGCTCTTGCAACCCCAAGATGGTAGTGACAGCAACATAAAATATAGCTTATGTTTGAGCAGAGACTGTCACCATTGATTTGCAACCATTACTTTTGAAATAGGTTTGGTATTTCCTGAGATATAGTAGAAATCGCAATTTAGGACGTTTTTAGAACGCTTTTCGTGCACCTTCACCCCTTTTTTAATTTCCAATTTTTTCGAAACTGTTCTTAAAGATCATTTATATCTAATAAATATGTACCTTGGCTAATTTCAAGTTGCTAGCCCCTACCGATCACAAAAATCGAAATTTAGAATTTTTTTTTTTTCTCCTGCAACCTCTAGGTGATAGTGAGAACCAACATGAAATAGCGTCTATGTTAGAGCAGAGGCTGTCAGCATCAATTTCCTACCATAACTTTTAAAATCAGTTTGATTCTTCCTGACATATCGCTGAAAAATCGGCATTTAGAACGCTTTTAGAACACTTTTCGCGCATTTTTACCCCTTTTAAATATCAAATTTTTAAAGAAATGTTCTTAGAGATCATTTATATCTAATAAATATATACCATGCAAAATTTCACGAGTCTAGGTTCTTCCATAATTCAAAAATCGCATTTTCAGAACGTTTTTTGCTCCTGCACCCCCTTTGGGGTAGTAGCACCGACATAAAATGTAGCCTATGTTGGAGCAAGGGTTATCACCATCATTTTGATACCTTTATTTTTTAAATGGGTTTGGTATTTCCTAAGATTATGTACAAACAACCATTTAGAACGTTTTTTAGAACGCTTTTTGTGCATTTTCACCCCTTTTTAATTTCGAATTGCTTAAGAACTGTTGTTAAAAATCCTTTATATCTAATAAGTAACAAATATTTCAAATTTCATATTTGCAGGTGCTTCAGTAACGCAAAAAACGCATTTTTAGAAAGTTTTTTGCTCCTGCACCCCCTTTGGGGTAGTAGCACCGACATAAAATATAGCCTATGTTGGAGCAAGGGTTGTCACCATCATTTTGACAGCATTATTTTTTAAATCGGTTTGGTATTTCTTGTAATTGTGTAGAAACCACCATTTAGAACGTTTTTTTTTTTGGAACGATTTTCGCGCATTTTCGCCCCTTTTAAATTTCAAATTTTGCTTAAAAACTGTTGTTAGACATCATTTATATCTAATAAGTAGCTAATATTTCAAATCATATTTCCAGGCTCTTCAGTAACGCATAAATCCCATTTTTAGAACGTTTTTTGCTCCTGCACCCCCTTTGGGGTAGTGGCACCGACATAAAATATAGCCTATCTTGGAGCAAGGTTTGTCACCATCATTTTGACACCATTATTTTTTAAATCGGTTTGGTATTTCCTGAGATTGTGTAGAAACCACCATTTAGAACGTTTTTTAGAACGCTTTTTGTGCATTTTCACCCCTTTTAAATTTCGAATTGTTTAAGAACTGTTCTTAGACATCATTTATATCTAATAAGTAGCTAATATTTCAAATTTCATATTTCTAGGTCCTTCAGTAACGCAAAAATCGCATTTTTAGAACGTTTTTTGCTCCTGCACCCCCTTTGGGGTTGTGGCACAGACATAAAATATAACCTATGTTCTAAGTTGGGCTAACACCATCATTTTGATATCATTACTTTTGGAATCGGTTCGGTAGTTCCAGAGCTTACCTCCTACAAATAAACAATTTTTACCTCTTTATAATATTAGTATAGATGAAACCTTGAAATTATATTTTGAGAAGATGCGTTGATTTAATGCGAAATTAGGAAATCATAATCTAATGTGTGAAATTACTATATTTGGAGAAGATGTGTTGATTTAATAAGAAATTAGAAAATCATAATCTTATGTGTATAAAGGTAATTTTTAGATTTAAGGGTGTTGCAAAGAGTTTCCCTCAAAATTTTCTAACTTACAAACTTGCTTTTAAACGTAAAAGCATGTTACTAGCAGACATGACTATTGAATAGATTTAGAATCTATTAATCTTTCATTTTCAGATAACTGAATTACATGTTGAATTATAAGCAATTGTTGTTTGATAAAAATTTATCGGACTGTCACGTTTGGAAATTCAGTTTAGAACGCATTGTGGAAATACAGTTCAAATGCTAAATGCTTTTAACAGCATTTTGTAAAAGATTGCCTTTAATGAAAATTGGAAAAACCGTTCAATTTCACAGATTCTAAATAACAGATAGGTCACTCTCATGTAAATACAAACAAATATGAATTCTAGAAAGTAACCAGTTTGCATTTGAAAACAGTCTTAAAACTGCTCTCAAATTCAAAGAAACTATTTTCTGACACATTTCTGAATGCTTGAAAACACATTAACTTAGAAGATGTTCTTATTAAGAAACTATGTAATCGAATGACTTTTCCATTTTGTGGAAAAAGCAGATAATTTTACAGAAAATACTGTAAAAGTTGGCGTTTTGAACCAAATTCACGAAGCAGCAGTGCGAGAAAGTATAAAAACTTCTCATCACATAACAAGAATGGGTTATAACTGTTTAAGTAATTTATTTATCTGGAAATGGAATACGCTATTCAATTAAAAATCGCTTAGGCTTGTTAATTTTATTTCTTTAAGTATAAAAATGAATCAGACAATGTGTAACAAAATTTTGTGTTGCGAGCAGGGAATTTGTGAAGCACCTTAAGCTGTTCTTAACTGCTCTATGCTCAACAAGCGCAAAACGTTTTGACACAGTTACAAATTCATTTTTAACGGAATGGTATAAAATGGGACAGCCTGGCCATGGAAGCGATTTGGAATGGAACTGTTTTTTCCATTTTTTGATCCATCCATTACTTATTGAGTTAGAAGCGAATTTGATTACGTGACAAACACATTTTTCGCCCGCTCTTGAGGGCTCTTTCCTCCTTCGCGAGGAAATTCGGTTCCAAACGTCCACTTGGACACTCTTTCCTGAAAGATCTATTGCGTTTGCCAAAAAAAAAAAAAAAAAAAAAAAAATGGAAAAAATAGCTCAATGACATAGTTTCTGAACAACAACACCAGCTATTTTCATGCATTTTCGAACAAAAATAAATTAAAAATTATGTCAGAAAGTTGCCTTTTTGGATTTGAGAACACCCTTAAGGAATTAAGTTTCTTTACACCACTTTTGAATGCATATTTTTCAAATGATAATGCACTTCTCAGTTTTGAATTCATGAGAATTTTGCTCTTCTTATTATTATTATTAATTTATTAGCCTGTGCATAAGAGAATCGTGCGTGATTATAAGAATTATATATTCAGTAAAAATTAAACTTTATCAAGAAATACATATTTAAGTTTTACTTATAAAACATCGTGCAACCGCTTTGGAATTTTAAAATTTACTTTAGAACTTGGAAAAAATTAAGTTTTGAAAGAAAATAAAAAATGATTATTTACATACTAAATAAGTTATTCTAAATAAAACTTACTCTAAATAAGTTAATAATAGTAAAAACAATAATATTAAGAGAATTAAAGGAAATACAAATTAGCGTTCATAGGAATATTTCAGCAGCAAGAATATTCTTCCATTTAGAATGTTGTTCTTTTTCCTCAGCATCTTTCTTTCAAAATACTACAGATAATAATATTAGAGTGAATTTATTTCTAGCATATTAATTTATTTATGAAATATCTGTAAATATCTGTATATAAATGTTAATAATGTTTAAGGTTCTTGAAGAATCTTAGAATGAAACATCTAAGGCAAAGTGAATGAGATATTAGTTTAAACCTTACGAAAATATTTGTTTCCATACATAATTGGCCCATGTCAAATATTATATTATTGAACGAAAAATAATATGCTTGGAGAAAAAAATGGCATTATTAGGTAACAAGTTTTATTTCTTCATAAAATTTTCTCTTCTAAAGTAATTAAAAAAAATTCTTCAACGTTTAAATTTCTTATGTAAATATTTGAAATTGATGATGATTTGTAATGTTCTATAATGGTTATATATGGATTTTTTTATCATCATACTTTTATTTATTTCCTTTTTTTTCAATTAGTGCATATTATATTAACGGAATATACATTTTTATAGTGTCGATTTTTCTGTAATTTAATAGTTATTATTAACAATAACAACAACAAAAAAAATTATTATACACATACATAAAATATATGTATTATATGTGTATAAGTTTTTTGCGAGTTTAAGAAAAGCATTATTGATAGCCGAAATTATCCATAAAGCGCCCAATTTAGCAAATCAACGCCAACAGAAAAGAGTCTTTCTAACAAAAAAGCTGTCACTTCGTGCCCATAAGTATCAGAGAGGGGGTTGACAATGATATCCGGTTCAACGTGACGCCGAGCGCAGTTCATACAGGGGGAGGCAAAGAAGGGTCGGCATCGGCGCAGTTAGCCGGTCTCCTATAAGTAAGCGTCCTATCTTAAATGGGAGAGGTAACCGCAAGATTAAAGGCGAGGTCACGTCAATCAAAGTCATACGCCACCCAGCGGACGGAGTGAACTACAAGAGGATTATTACCTTCTTTCCCCTTTGTGGATGATCTATAAGTTCGGTATCTATGAAATAACTATGCGCACGCGCAGCCGTGATTTTATTCGTTTGTCGTGGCAGTACTTAATTGTTGGAAGTATAGATATAATTCGATTTATTTATTCGCCATTATTTAATTTATTAATTGAAGTTAGTTATTTTAACAAAATCAGTTCTTTTAAGAACTTATATTATTTGGGAAAATGCCACGTTGGCGTTGTAATTATTGCAGTTTTCAAAACTGCAAAAATAACTCTATCTGAGAGAACTCATTTTTTTCGCTTCCCAAAAGAGAAAAACAGGTTAGTTTTGTGTTTTATTATAATTTATAAAAATGTTAAAATATTATTTAATATATATTATTAAATGGCAGTGATTTTAATACGTTCTATTTGAATTATGTTTTTGTAATGAAATGAACAAGGACATATAAAAATTAGTTAATGTATGTTAAGATAGAATTTTACAGCAGCGTTTTTAATTCAATTCCTGATAAGATAAAGTTATAACAATTACATAAACATGTGTATTTCCAATGAGAATTAAACGTTTTATTACGCTAAATTATTTAATTAATTTTAAGGCATATTTTTTATTTACCGGGCGCAGGCGATAAATTGCCAAATATTCTCTTGATCGAATTGTATTTATAATATTTAAAATAGAAGCATTTCATTCATTCCATTTAAAACTCATTTAATTTTACATTAGGATCCACTTTAATTTAAAATGCAAGCAGTAGTTCTTGTACTATTAAACCAGTAATAATTGATTATTTATAGTTTTAAATATTTTGAGAATTTTAGACAACAGCTTTAAAAAAATTCCTAAAATCGACAAATTACTTTTTTTTTAATCTAGAAATATGTCGGTCATTGTGTCATATCCGGAAAAAATAGTTTTCATGGGATACCTGCACTTCGCACAGGTGAATAACATTGCAGAAAGCATACAAAGTATAGAAGAAACTTCAAAAATTGGAATAAAATATAAAATATTTACAAATAGTACGTGGTATGCTCAATTAAACATTTATTATCTTACACCGGTTCTTCACAGGGGTAAAATGGATAACTTTCCGTAATCGGACCGATAGCCATGATTGGCGTCAAATGAGAAAACAGTATACAATTGTAACTGTATAAAAGTTAAATAATGGTTAGAAAATGCTAGTAACTTTATCGAAATAACCCAATTGCGGAACATTCTCTAAATTTGAAAAAGGCTTATGAAACACACAACAATTGCCAATAACTGAAAACTATAGACTAATAATAAACTCGACGTAGCAGTTGTTGCTCGGTAGCCAATAATTTCAAATTTCCCTTTTAATTTTGTCCGGTTTCTTTTTTTTTTTTTTTTTTTTTTTTTTTTTTTTAATCTGGCTTTCGCAAAAGAGTCGGAATAAGTAGTAGAAAAAAGGGCTGCGGACGGAGATGGGCCAATTGAACGTATTAAAATCACTGACATTTAATAATATATATTAAATAATATTTTAACTTTTTTATAAAAACTTATAGGGCTAAAAATCACGTTTAAGATGCTTAAAGGTTTTAAATATTTCTCTTTTGCAATTTCCCAACCAGCTGGTATATTTTAGAAATCGTAGTTTGTTACATAACTTACTCAATTGTTGTACTTATATATACAGTGGTAACAACCAAAAAGAATGTTTAAGGATTTATCAGCTACGTTTAGATAACGTAAAATTAATTTGCTAATTTATAATCAAGTTGTAAAAATACTAAAATGTTGTATCGTTACTAGAAACACATCCATGTACATAATATTTATTTTTCTAGCATATCTGGGAGGTTGGTTGGTTGGTTGTATTTATGACGGCCAATTATCTGCACGAGGGATATAGGCCCAGGGGGGCGTGCCCTTCGTGGGGGTCTTTCTAAGGGAACCTAACCCGTATTAACGCTTGGAAATCCAAGGTTCGAAGAAAACCACGAAAACTCCGAACGATTAGGCCGACGGGCGCGATTGGGATCGAACCCAGCACCTCCCGTCTACCAGCTTCGAGAGCAGAACCTCTCAGCCACTGGTGGGGCCATATCTGGGAGGGAAAAATCGATTAAAATTTTTTATCTTTTCCTATATATGAACAGGGTTAGATTAAATAAACAGTGTAAAAAAGTACTTTTATGTTAGCCGGCCGCAGTTCATAAACCGTCAAATATTTTCCCCATCACCAGCGTTTATGTTGCATTCATTTCATGCAAAATATAAAATCATCATTTTAAAAATATACTACTCGTCATTTGAAAAACACAACTTTATTTAAAATACATACATACTGGCATATTACATTAATTTAAACACATGCTTTTCGCTCATTATATTTAAAATACATTTTTTCCAATAAATAATAACATAAACCCAATGTGGGCAAGTTTCTTCCAATGTGGAAAAAAACCTGGAAAAATCCATGGAATTAAAAGTTACGCCTATAACTTTTATTAACAAAAATGGTTTTCTTTTAGCTTGCATAAAATTCAGATTATTTGAAGATATTTACAATTTAAGAGTTATAGGCGGAAAAGCAGACAAAGCCATTTTAGAGAATACCTGTTAAAATTTTAATAGTGAATTTCAAATATTTACTCACTCATGGAAGATTAACCTTGTTTACCAGATTTATTGCAAAATATTTTTGTTACAGCTTGTTTTGATAAAAATATATGTATTTAAAAAATAGTTGCAATGTCAGTTTAGTTTCGGGGCAAAAGGCAATACTGTTTACGTAGCATTAGTGCTTTTTCTCCCGAAATTAAAATGACATTGCGATTTTTTTTTTAATTTTAAATACACATATTTTCATCTAAACAAACTGTAACAAAAATATTTTGCAATAAATTTGGTAAACAAGGTTCATCTTCCATGAGAAAGTAAATATTTGAAATTCATGATTAAAATTTTAACAGGTATTCGCTAAAATAGCTTTGTTTTCTTTTCCGCCTATAACTCTTAAATTTTAAATATCTTCAAATAGACCTGCGCACGAGATGCGCAGATGGTAGCTATTCTGTCATATATGACGTCATACAAAAAACCCGCGTATCTGCGTTATTCACCCCATCCACTGTGTCAATTTACGGCAGATTCCAGCATTAACGTTGTACGCTTACTTATAGCGCTTTGACTCTCCAGATCCGCCCTCGCCAAAATATCCCTACATAGGGGTATCCATCCCTAAAGTTGATAATTCTTCAAAAGGAAAAGAAAATTTTCCAGAAAAACAGACTACCTTGTTTGCAATTTCTTTCTATTAAAGATTCACACGCAAAAAATTTAAAGCAAAGTTGTTCAGTGAAGATCCTGCGTGACGCCGCCGGCCAGCTTTTGAAGGTTTCTCAATACCCTATCGTTTTTCTTCAAACCATTCCTTTTTAAAATTTTCCAGCTACTAGTTTTTTTTTCTTTTAATAAAAGGCCTTTAACAGTTAAAACACCATTTGAAAAGATACTTTCTTTAAGAACATTAATTTTCGCATGATTTTACATTATCGGCGGCTATTAAAGTGTTTCGCTCCTTTCTCTACAAAACATTTTAACATTGACCACTCTAAGTTTTCATTATATGCGTGATATAATGAGGGTAGATAAAATCAAGGAAGATCATAACAACAAATGCAGACAAATGTGTATGTTTAACTCCTAAAATTCACTTATACGCCATACGTGTGTTATACTTACTTTTTTTTTAGTCAAATTAATGCTATTGAACTACCCTTATCGAATTTTACTGTTCATAAAGACAGTTAAAATTGCGTTTTAAGAAGAGCTTACATCCGAATAAGCGATATAGTGAGGGATTGCTAATTTATATTTTTACAACTAAACGCGTACATAGTTTTAATGTAATGGAAGATAAAAACAACAAAAAGATTGTCAATTTTTATTATCATTGCGATAATTTTGAAAAGTCTTTCTAAACTTTCGGGAGGGGCTTCAGCCCCCTTAGCCCCCTCCCTGGCTACGTGCCTGGATGGTGGACCAAGGACACTCCCATTATATATAACCAGCGCCCTCTGTAGATAATTTAGAATTGGGAATGAACTGCTTCATGTATTCAAATGAATCGGTGTGGTGCTGCCATCTATTGACTTATTAGTAAAATAAAACTACTATATAATAAAAACTATTAATAACTTTTAATGGATTGAGTTTTAAAGCAAATACTGTTTAGAGATAGATATATGATAATTAAATTATAATAAAAAATATGTTAATAAATATATACAATTGTATTAGAAAATTAGTAATTGATATATTAAATCAAAATTATCTGTAAAATGGTGAAACTGATAATTATTAATGTTTCACATAAATATTTGTACCTTACAATAACGTATCACAATTTAAATTCCTGTGACAACATTGCATTATCACTTAAATTAATTTATAATTAATAAAACCTTAAAATTAAGATGCTAAGAAATTAATATTAATAATAATTAAATTTTGAAATTAATAAGTGACATTTATTGTGTCTACAAACTTTCTTAAAAATTAAATACACATAATTTAAAGGGAGAGGGAAGAACAAATAATAAATTTATTAAAACATGCATTTTAATCTAATTTAAGATAGTATTCTTTGTATTAGAAATTAATATGATATTATCCTGAGCAGGCTAAAATTTAAATACAAGTTAATCGTTAACATTATTAAATATTAATGAATGTGAATAAATTTAATGTGAATTGATAAATATATAAATATAACTACACCAATATACATATAAAAGTATCGAATCAACATGCATTATAAAATGTGTATTAGCAACGTAATAAATCAAATGCCCCAATTTTTTGTTAATAAATTAGCCATTGCGTATTATCCAGACAACGCCACCCTCCTCCGTACTCTAACATCTACCCACCCATCCGCCCTATAATAAATTTTTATTATTATTTTACATTTTTTATTTTTTATAACTATTTTCTTATTTTATATATTTTTGTATTTTTTTTACGCATGTGTTCATTTGTTTTTTAAGATCATTTAAGTACTAATTATATATTAAAGAATATATGATTTTTTTTTTTTTGAAAAACTATGATTTAATGCATCATAAATTAGTTTTTTAATATTGTTGTTAATTAGATGAGAAGAACATAAACACTTTATTCTATATAAATGATTAACCCCTTCGGGACGGGAGTCTTTTACAAAATTTTTAATCTTTTGTCACCGTTTTTTAAAAACAGAAATTTGTGTTTTCTTGAATCGACAAAATGCGCTGATTAAATAAGGCAAATTTTATAGTAGAATTTTACTGGTGAGGAAAACCAAGGATTCTGAGCGCTTCATGCGGCACGTATACGTGTCGCTCGTCCCCAAGGGGTTAAAGATTATATTACGATATACAGAATTGTTAAGACAAGATTTAAAATTAGTATATATATATATATATATATATATATATATATATCAAAGAATTTTATAATGATTAATACATAATTTTTAATTTGAATAAATTCTTTTATAATTTATATAGTCACATTTGTTGATGATAATTTGAATTGGTTTATAATGGTTATATATATATATATATATATTGTATATACAGGTTGTTCAAAACACGGCAAGGCGATAATCGTCGTCGACGTTTTCCTCTATTACACATTATCTTTCACTTCCTCGCTTTATCCAATACTGAGCCTGTCTCCATGAATTTCTTGTGCCTTTGAAATTGTAAAGAGACTTTGTGGACATCCTATATTATATGTATGTTAACACTATTTCTACCGGTCTCAAATGACACCTTTTAAAACACTTCGATTTATGATTTTTCATTTGTAATTTTTAGATTGAAACAATTACAATCATCTTTAATCCATTGAAGAATTTCTATATATGCGTATTACATCCAAAAACTAAGCAAAATAATCATAAATCAAAACTTTAAAAAGATGTCATTTGACACCGGTATTAACATATGCGTACTTTTTGAATCGAAGTTAACATATGCGTACTTTTTGAACGGAAGTTTTTATTTCGGTAGTGCTTTTTAGTTTGAGAATGTTGGTTTTGCTGGGGATTCAGTGTAAATATCATAAGAATATAAAAGTGGTATGTTTGAATACCTGGCTTTTCAATTTTCTAGGATATACATATATATATATTTTAATCGGCAGCCACTGAGAAATTTGAACTTTTGTTATGTTACACAGCACTACTGTACATTTTCACAATAATTGTCATATTGTACAATTTTTTTTAAGATGCACGTTAAAATTTTTTATATACGATTGTCAATTACACATCTAAATGAGCTATACTGGCAACAATGGAATTAAATGGGGCTTAAATAAAGGGTGGCCTCATCATTGTTATCGCTTTGTTGTGTCAAATCACTCTACATAAATTATAAGAAATATAGTGGAAAAAGTATATATTAATGCAACAAATTAAAGACCAATCACTTTATATCGGTTTTTAACACTTAAAAATGATTTTTTTCTTATATTTATATCGTTTCAAAGTGTATGATATTTCATATGACAACACAACGGGCAAAAGAGAGCCAGTTCATCGCTAAATGAATCTCTTTAAAAATGTAAACAATGGAAAAAAAAAATCTAAGGAACTTTTCATTTTGATTCACATTAAGTTATATTAAACTAAAATGTCTCGTTCGTTTCTGAAAATTTTGCAATAAAATGTATCTGTGTAATTTTAAATTTTCTGAATGCTTACACAAACACACGCAAATATATATATATTGAGGGTAGAAATTCAATTGTTATTTTTTTTATTTATATTTATATATTTATAAATACTTCATAAGGTTTTATATATATATATATATTTTAATGATTAAAATGGCTAAAAAATGGCAATACTAAAATAAATTCAGCTAAAAAAGACATTTATATATAGTTTCATTATTATTATCTAACCAATTTAATATTAGTTTATTAATTAATTTGCATACATAATTATACATCATTTTGAATAATTTAATACATTTATAATATTTTACTATTTAATTATTTGTTTATTTTTTTTTAAATTTAGAAATTTAACGATATTAACTTTTAACCGTTATCTATTATACATTTTCCATATTCTAACGGTGTTGATCACCTTAAACCGTATATATATATATATCTGCTGCACGTGTAATTTTTTTCAGGCTCTCTCAATGACTGTGTAAGGGTAAGTTTAATTTATTTTTACAAGTATTTTCAAATAATTTTCTTAGTTCTTTCAATCTATGTGATTCTTATTTTATATTGTTTTTATGCTTCTTGGTTTATAGTCGATTGGGTACATAAAAGAATTACTTTTTCAGCTTATAGCTTGATTCTTTTACAGAAATCGACTGTGTATTGCTTATATTTGTATGTCATGTAACCCTGATGAAGTGAAATACACTATAAGCTTCCTTTTACATCCATACAATTGATCTTTTATTTGTTTTTTATACGTCTTTTATTAGTTCAACAGCAGCAGGATTTTTATATCTTTTATTTAGCAGGATTTTTATATCTTTTGTCTATAACTGGTTATTGCATCAAATTTGGTAAATTTTCATGTGTTTAAATGGATTAATTGTACAAGAAGTTTATATATATATATATATATATATATATATATATATAATATTTACTCTTAGCTTTTTTTGTTTCATGATTTTCCATTACAATGGGAGTTTTCTGTTGAGAATTTTAAACTGTAAGAAAAAATACAAATAAAATTTTCCCAATTGGTTGAAAAAGTGTTCAGCCCGGGAAACGAACCCGAAATCTTTGGCTTAAATTGCCAATGCTTTTCCAACGTTTTTCCGTCTCTTAAGTACCGTGGGTGTAAAGTTTTTTTAGTTCAAATTGTGCAACAACCTGGAATCTTTTCAACTGCAACGTCCTACAAGCTAAACATGTTGTGAAAATTGTGAGAACATTATGATAATTTATATATAAACGTATCATCCGTAGGTCATAAAAAAATTGAAAAAACGTATATATGCGTATATTCTGCTGAAAAAGTTTCTAAAACAAGAGTTATACGAATACAATTAGAGATTTTTGTTGGACCTAAATAATGCTGCAATCTGAAGTGAATTTTGGTTGATAATTTTTCAATGTTGCTGTTTAACGTATAATAGAAATTATATAGCCATAGTTCCGACAAGAACAAACGTATGCAGGGTTCTAACGTTTCAAGGACTGTCAAGGACCTTTTTACCAGAATTTTTGTAAAGTAATAATAGCCTTATTTCATGGAGAAAAAAAAACTATCTTCGGATATAGTGACCAGTACGTTACGAAATTTCTGGTACTAAAGCATCTAAAATCCACTGAATCCTTTCATGCGTACGAACCCTGGTATGAAATTGATAACATCTTGCAGGTGCATTTGATAGACATTTATAAACAGTCTTAACCTTCATTGAGCGAACATTAATTCAATTTCCTGCTAAATATAGTTATTTTACTGAGGACCTTACCTATAGTTTTATCAATTGTTACAAAAATACAAAATATGAAATCTGGATTGTGTATCATCTGGTAAAAAAATTTCTCAGGAAGTCAAGAATGTAATTTTCTTAGTAGAGTGTATTGCCTGGAATCCTTAAAATTTTAAGGATATGTATTAGGGTGGGCCGAAAAAAACTTTTTTTCTCTTTTTGATTCACTATACCGCGGAAAACTTGTGTCTAGGGTAACTTAGTAAAATTCAATAACAAAATAAATAAATTTTTACGTTTGGCGGTAGCGCATCGGGCTTAAAATTTGAGAAAAAACACGATTTTGATAATTTTTCTAATAAATGGAAGTGAATCAAATAACTTATATAACAAGCAGCTATAGACATATTTTAGTAGAAAAGAATATAGGAATGATAAATAAATGAAAAAATAAATACATTTCGCAACATATTGGCAGCGGGTTATGTTTAAAAAAAGGCATTTTTTTTTTTAAATGACAAATTTTCATTGAAATAAAAACTACTTTTTTGATTGTACTATTACCTGATGTGATTACCTTTATCTGATTGTACCTGAGTGTAATTTCACTTTGTAATAAAATATAGTCCTTTACATGTCTTTACTATCTTTTGGAAGTTTGAAATAAGATTTTCTTGAAAAACTAGGCACTGAAGATCTCGAGAAAAGTGTCGTTCTTATAAAAACATCTCTAGACCCGAAGACTTTTTATGATGCCTCGGTTACCAACTTCACGCACCGTTCTACTGTTTGGGATTGACATGGGAATTGGTCAAATTTCTATTGGGCCGCTGTTTTATCTGATTCGACGTTAGACCAAATCTCTTCATTGGTGGCTCCTCTCAGAAAAAGGTGGTGGTGAAAGCGTAGTAGAGTTTCAGTGAATCATTTCGATGTAGTCTGTAGCTAGAAAAATGATTTTGGATGTTTGAAAACACCTGATTGACTTTTTTTTCGAAGCTAAGTTTCTAGCCTTTATAATTCTTCTGAAACATAACTCTCGTATATGATCCCTTTTATCTACTATCATACTCAAAAGCAAATTTTCTGGATTGGCAAAAAATGCGTTTCTCTCAAGTACTGGTTCAATGACCTTCAGCAAGTTTTCACAGAGGAATTTTGACGATTTTATAACTTTCAATACGTGTTCCGGCCCATTTGTGAAGTATTTACTTTTTTTAATACTTAACCATACAGGTACATAAGACTTTAGGAGAAAAGAAACCATAATCTTGTGTTCGTCTGTTGGATTTTCAATACTTAAATACAACAGGAGAATTCTGTTCTCCGTCGTTACCCACCTTCAGTAAAAAGTGTACCTGGCTCAGAACAGATAAATATTCAGGACAGCTGCCTGCTTTTATAGTACAAATAATGTCCAGTAGGTTCTGCTGATCTTTGCTTAAATTTTGTCGGTCAGTTCTGGAAATTCACACTCAACACTGTTAAATTTACCACTGGGAGTTTCTCACATTTCTTAAGCTGCGTGCCAATCGGACTAGTGATTTTGGCCCAGTCGTTTCGCCATCTAAAGTTTGAAACAAATGCCGGAATGTTTGGCGACTCATTGAAATGTAAGAGGCATACACCACCACCTCTCCCCACTGTAGTGATCTTTTAACGTCTTCTTGAATGTGAATAACACCGGTTTTCCACATCGTATTAGTAACAGGGCCATCACATCCAATCACATTTTTTTTGTTTCCTTTACGTTCACACTTCCAATTTTACCAATACCATGCATTCTTTGAAAGTACAAGAATTTTAGTTCAATGATGGGTATATTTTTTGCTTTTTCACAGTTACAAATAATAGAGACAGGACACTCACAAACCTCAGGGACCATTTTACAATTGCAGTCTAATGTCATTTTCACTTACACGCAGAGACCTCAAACAGTAACAAAGATTTTTTTAAAAATCTTCAACTCTCTTTTTCAACTTTTACTTTCTCTTATCACGCTTCAAGGACTCCATAAGATTACGATAACTGCCATGATATGCATTTGTTAACTGAACAATTCTGTAAGGCGTTAGTGTCAGTATTGAAGCTTTATCAAACACAGATTTAACTTTTGGCGTCACACTAATAGAAACGTGAGAAAAATTAACTGACCTGTTGTTTGATTTCAAGACTAAGTTGTAATTTTCATGGAAGCAACACTTGAAAACGTCTTCATAAGTTGGAAGTTTATTCACCGGTAAATCTTTAGGGTGGCGAAATAACGGTCAGTTAAAGTCACCGCGAGTAATTTCTTCGGAAACAGCCATAACACAGCGATCGAAACACTTACTAAGCGGTCATTAATTAAATCAGTCTTTAAGAAATGCGATTGAAACGCACAAGAAGCTCCTAATCATTGCCGGCAAAATTCTAGTGATCTCACAGGAACCGTTGTGTCATAAATCACACGCACAGTGCATTGTGAAGCGTCAGTACAAGTAGTAATGACGGGCTCCAATTCGCAGCAGGGCTCGTCGCGCTGGACTGCTACCAGAGTAGAAGGAATCATAATACAGCTTGAATGCGTCAATTTAAGGATATTTTAATTGCTTTACTACCCTAAATGAAGTAATTTTGTTTCTTTTTTTTATTATAATGTGCTTTTTGATCTTTCTTTTAAAGCCTTTTTACCATAGCAGTTTTTTATCTTTTTCGTTTATAGCTTTAAAAAATCGTAAGAAAACTACTGCTTTTTCAATAAATTTCAAATATTCAAGTGCGATGCGCTACCGCGAAACGTAAAAAATTTTTTAAGTTGTTTTTGCATTTTACTAAGCTACCCTAAAGCCAAATTTTCCGCGGTATAGCGAATCAAAAAACAAAAAAAAAAGTTTTTTCGGCCCACCCTAATATGTATAGCATAAAACTGACTGAGGAAAATTGAATCAGGAAAATAACCATGCATTAGCGAAAAGGAAAAGAAAGCGAACATGCAACCTAACATAGCCGAAGATCAAATATATTTATAATTGCAAGCCAAAACATTTTTTTATTGTAAATATTATTACCTAAATTTAAGTTAAAGGTATATTTCATCGTAGTATTGTCAATAATAACAAAAGTGTTGGAAGTAAAAAAAATGATGAGAAATGATTATTTTTTATTGACTATTTGATAACTTATTACTAAAATGTTGAAAATGAAAATACATATATATATATAATAAATTTAATTAAAATATACGAAATAATTAGCGAATTAAAAGCATAATTTACTATATAGTTTTGATGGAATCAACAGATTAAATAATTCTTTTAAAATTTTTATTTGCATTTTTACATTTAAATTAATAAAAGCATGGGCTGCCTAAAAATGAAATCTAACAGTCAAGTTGCATTGACAAAAATGTAATACACTACCTCTGTAAATTACACGTTAATTTCTTAATTTTTCCTTTTCTCAAATTAAGACATTTTTAAGTAAGAAATTTAAGCTCAAGTGTATGCTTAGTGAAACTTAAACGACCATTTCGTACATGTAGGCCATGATAAAAGATAAAAATAAACTATTTTTGACAATCGAATGCAAGTAATATAACACTTTTGACTGGTAAATCTTGGTGAAATAATTTCCAAATATTTAAAGCACAGCAAAAACATTGTTAAATGAAAATGTTATAAATAATTGTTTGTACATTGTCATCAAGTGCGCCCAACGATTTACAATTTGTAAAACTAATGTTCTAGAAGCATTTTCAGAAAAAAATTTTGCATACAATATTTGAACAATATAAGTATTTTTCTCTTCTTACGTAATTAATTTTTTATAAAGCGTAATTTATTTAAAAAATTCTGCTTTATTTTATTTATTTTTTAATTACTTTGGAATATACTACGCAGACGGATTATCTTGGGGGGGGGGGGGAGTGATATCTCATCAATATACAGCTCGTTACAAATATTCTCGCCATGTCACAAACTTAAAACGTCATATATAAGAAAAAGAGATATATCTTTTGAGAACCGTGTGAAAATCTATCATTATTTATATTTTTTGCAAATACCTCGGAATACGGTACAGTATTTGAAAATTTCTTGGTAGCCTGCAGGTATGTAAAAATTATTAAAGTTTTAATAAATGGTTTAGGAATGGTGGCATGATAATGTGCTTTAAAGAACCAAAACTTCTCTTTTAGCCCGTTCGGGTCTGGAGTCCTATTAATAGGACGTGTTTATATTTGCTATTATTTTGTCTTAACAACTATTTTTGTTATTATGTGCACGTAATAATCATATGTGTATACATATATTATTATGACTTTATCTATATTTCAGCATTTAGTAAAAGAACAAAAAAAGGGGGGGAGGGGTCTTTAAAATATCTTTGCACCGTTACACAATGGGGCAAAATCGCAAAAAAAGAGTAAAAAATCAATAACTTTTGAATGGGCTGAGCAGAATACTTTAAATTTGAACCACACATGCATCTAACAAAACAGATGAATGGCTTTGTTTATCATCTTGAACAGACCTCATTAAAGGATACAAAATTTTTAAAAAAGCCGCCCAAAAACAAAAAAAAAAGTATATCAACAAAAGTCGTTTGGGTATGAAAATATATGTAGTTTTGGAGACTGAATGAAATACAACCAACCCCATGTCCGTATGACTAACTGTTCATGGATATGGCTGCCGTTGATTATTAGATATTGAAAGGAGGAGCAAACTTTAACAAAATATTTAATTTTTTATAAATGATCTTTATTTTGAATTAGATAATTTAAGGTTAGATTTTTAGTTTTCAAATTTAGTACACATACAATTTAGGCGTTATTTCAGAAAATTACAAAATTTTGTTATAAAATAATAATAATTAGTTCAGTTATTAATTAAAATATATTACTTAATGACAAGAATTTTAAATGTTCCATGCGCAATAAATTTTGCTTCAGAGGCGTGTTGTTTTTTCGTAGGACATATTTATTAAAGTTCGTATTATTTTAAAGTTATTCTGAGTATTTTGTCAAAATAAAATATAAAAACTGTCATTTCGAGGAAGAAATTTCATGCTAAAATACAATATTAAAAAACTGTTTTCCTTTATATATACAATAATGAACTGATATTAATACCGAGTTTTGTGAAAAAGTAAATAATAAAATTATCTAGTATTATGAAAGTGAAGCCCAGTGGTGTAGTGGTCAGAGCATCTGACTGCCGCACCGCAGGTCGAGAGTTCGCCTCCCGACTGGGCAAGGTTCACTCAGCCTTTCGTCCCTTTGGGGTCGATAAAATGAGTACCAAGCTTGCTTGGGAACTGAACACCGAGGGTCTCGCGTTAGGTTGACCACCTGGCCGGTACGCATGCTGCATCGCACCTCGTGTCCCAGGGTCAAGAAGACAGAGGTGGGCACTGTCGGCCCAGATCCTTCATGGATTGTATAGCCACAGAGTTTAGTTAGTTTAGTACTATGAATATTCAATTGAAAACAAGACTCATGCAACATTTTGAGATTACGGAGTCGATAAAATTTCTCGTTTTGAAATAACGAGATTTAAAGTTTCATTTTAACTGTAAATCAAAATATTTAGGCAAATTCGTACTTGCATTTTGTAAATTCTGATTCCTTAATTAAGAAAATAAAACTCAAGAAATATACACGATATCTTACTTAATGAGAACTGAAACTGGTTAAGTAAAAATAACATTTTCAAATGTATTTTCATATTATAAAATCTTCATACAGCATTTTCATTTAGTAAAAAATAAAAAATTTTAATATAATTAATGAATGTTATTAAATTTATGGAATGCATATAATAATGTTAGCAAAGTTATTGCAACTCTATTTAAAATTTACCATGTAAATATAAAACTTTCAAATTTAAGCTACACTGTAAAAAAACCACTGTAAATTTGCCACCACAACTCGATCACAGTTGAATGTACTGTATCTTTCTTTGGTTTCCTGACTATTTAAACATGAAAAATACAGTAGTTGCGTAAAATTAACAGTACAATGTACTGGCAATTTTGGACGCATTTGGACGACAGCACAAACTACTGGCGTCCAAATTGCCAATACATTGTGCTGTTAATTTTACGCAACTACTGTATTTTCCATGTTTAAATAGTCAGGAAACCAAAGAAAGATACAGTACATTCAACTGTGATCGAGTTTGTGAGCGAGATGAACAGTACTTTCTACTGTAAAAATGTCGTTTTTTTTTTACAGTGTACCTAAAATTTGCCCCAGCTCCATGCGATAACCCTTCTATTTTTAATTTTTTTGAATAATTACGTGCATTTAAAAAAATTTTTAGGTCCATCTTTTTTTTTTTTTTTTTTTTTTTTTTTTTTTTAAAGAAATAGATGACCCCATTGTTCTTTGCGAACTTCTTCGTCTATCACGTCTTTTTCTTATTACATGAGAAGTTTCTCCTTTACAACTCAGAACACACTAATTTGAATTCTGTAACTCCTGATATTTCACATACATCTATCTAGCCGTTTGTTTGAAAATATTTATTCCACATGCAGCTGTGAAGTGTACCGTTAGTATTTTGAGCTTTTGCTGAGGTCAGAGCTCCCGCCAATTGAATAGCGATATATTTTAACAAAAAATTACATGGTAGGTTTCTACAACATTTGCGCTAGAATTAGCTTTCAAAGGTGGTTTCTGCAAAATTTTCAAGAATAATCTAAAAAGGAAAAATTTCGAAGAAAATACTGCTATTCAAAAAGCGGATCATTTGGAAGCCCTGTGAGGTTCATCACGATAATAGATCTGTTAGTATTAGTTGCTGGTACACAGGACGAATTTCTGAAACGACAGTTTGTGATAATTTACATCGTGAAATGCTGTTTTGGTGTTTCTCTGATAAAAGAACTAAGATGTCGATCCTTCTGGACATCTGTAATGTGGCGACTAAATATCAGTTGACATATAATGATAAAAAGATGCCAGAATCGAAGTTTTCATAATATTACCATTATTTGGAGTGTTCTATTTCTTTTCTACTTAATCTAAACATTTATTTCAAATTAAATCTAGCATCTAGGTGGTTCAGTGGAATCTTATTCTGAGAATAATCAACATTATTTACGGCACAAAACATACATTTAATGACGAAAACGGAACATAAAAATCTATAAAGTGACATTCGACACGTTACCTCTAAAACATTCTAAGATCATCAAAGGATTAGTTCGTTTCAGTTCAAAAGTAGACAGTTCTAATAGAGCATGCGCTGGCTAACTAGCTGTTTAGAGAATTAGCCGGAACATGGAGCATTAGCTTTAATAGGTTTTTAATAATAATTTTCTAGCTTTATAATGAATCCTTTAGTTAATTTCATTGCTTTTTACCGCCAAGAGTTGATGCCGTTGAATGTATAACCTTTAATTTTGTTTATAATTCTAGTACCCAATCTTTTTGTGCAATGTGATTTATGCAGTCTTCTTTTTGGATAGGAAAATCTCTATACACTTTTTGTTCATTTAGATACTGAAATGTTTTCGAGTTTCCATCAAATAGCATTGATGTACGTCTCATTTTTCTGATTTGTATAGATAGCTTCCAAAGAAATAATGCAGCATGCATTTCCATACTGTTTAAAGATCCACAAAAAACTTTCTGACACTCGAAAGAATTTGAACTACCCTGTGTATGATATTTTGCACTATCAGTCCGAAGATCTCGACTACAATTAGCATAGTGAGGAGAGTATTTAATACATAATTTAGAAATAGAGAACTAAGATTGACGAAATATCAATTGCGACGCCAATGCCATATGGAGATGTATGGCCACGTTTGTGCGAGGTACCATCAAATGAGGCGCTAAAATCAATATCATCTGAATCAGAAAGGGATGGGTTCACCTCTTGATGTTTTGAACTCACAGCATTATACGATATTTCTAAAATTTGTCGGGTTTTTTTTCTTCACTTTTTGCAGCAAATTGATCCAAGCAGCTTGAAAATGTTCTGCAATCCATTATAGGCAGACATATCATAGAAAATTATTCTAATGTTCAATGCTTTTTACCAATCGAAAAAAAATTCTTTGAAAACTGTGTTATTTATTTCAAATCTTCTGGAGAAAGATTACCGAGTACTATTCTATGAAGAATTACTAATATAGCTACAATGTTTATACTGGAGTAGGTATTTTGAAAATGAAACATGTTAACAGTAGAACTGTCTAATTTCTGCGTTTTCCATTCCGGGCAACACACATTATATAACAATGAAGAAAATATTTCCTTTTCAATAATTAGGTCGTTTGGCACAATGGGCGATGAAACATAATATGGAACAATATTATTTGTTTCGTATTTATCTATCTCAGTAAAAGGTGAAGAAGCACGTTTTAAAATATTTATTATTGTACCTCTTTTTCGTTTTGAGCGATTTTTAGCTTGCGGTAAAGGGAACTTATAAGTTCCATACCGGAGCAGTTTATACAATATAACATTAGATGTATCAGTAACAAAATGATCACTGCAGTTCGGACAACAAGTATAATATTCATTTGAAAGCTTTTGATATGCTTTTCTCCAACGAAAATATTCCCCACAAAATATAAACAAGCAGATATTTGGCACAGTTACGCAGTTACGGTTAAGTTGAGTTATTCAAGAAACAATTGGTTGAATAATAAAATTATGGATGATAAAATTTTTCTTCCAGGTGTCAATTTCCCCAAGGCCCTTTATTTATTTCGTTCTTTGTTTACACCATAAAACATTTAAAACATCATTAAATGTCATCCAATTAAAAATTTCTTTTGCTCTATTTGAAAGCAGATGATTACCACATTATTTCGACAAAAACAGAAAATTGGTATTTTCGACAACTTTGCAATTTTGAATGTCCTTTGTTCTCTAAATTCTTTTTTATTTCATATTTACAATCTTCCGTATACATTGACATCTACCTTCCATATTATGACCGTAATAAAATAAGATACTCTATATTCAAGCAGATATTTAAGAATGGGCATTGATCAATTTTAGGAATATTCATGGAAACGTTTAAAATGCAGTTATATAGAGCAGCCATACGAAGAGATAACTGACTAAACATACATTCATATGGACTCACATACACTACACATGCCTGCAACTTGCCAAGCAATTTTGATATACTGTATTACGCTCATTTGCAACAATTATTAATAGTGATAACTTTTCACAAGGCACTCGCAAGATATATAACATTTTTATGGCTGTCAGTTTGCCGTTTATGGCTTGACGAGATCATTTACAGTGAGTTGTTTTTTCCTGAGCTATAATCTTCCTCAAAGCATATTTCAATGTATATTAAAAAAAAAAAAAATGCTTTTTAAATCATGCCATGAGAAGAGATAAAAAAATAATTATATTTTAAAGGAAATTCTTAATAAAATCCATTTTTGCATTTAATTTTGAATTTTGTAATGAAAAGGATGTTAGATGATATGACACAAACATAGCTGCTCTTCTCATTTTTGAAAAAAATCAAAGATTTAGAGAAAAAAATGTATACCATCTCAATGAAGACAATAAAATAACAGGTTTCGTTCAATTATATATTTTTTAGATAGCCATGTAAGAATGTGACTGAAACGCCCATAATAATTATTTTTAGAAATAAGATTTGTCGATAAACTCATGCCCAGCTAACATAATTTTTTGGAACTATATGAATATGAATAAAAATTACATCCAAAATATTTCCTGAATGATATTTTTTACTTTCAATTTTCTTTAAATCTGATATTTATTAATAAAATAAGTTGTTAAATGCCGTATTATATAATGTCGCGTTTAACTCATTTGTAACAACATAAATAAAATATTGTACATAACATAAAATAAAGCTATAAAGAATTATTACTTAGGATATATGAGGTCTTTCTTTTTATTTCCCAATTACTCTAGAAATATGATAATATCAATTTCCTTTGGAGTGTATGCATTGATTTTTATGTAATGTTTTAACCTTAAATATGTGGATAGTTTAAATAAGACTAATTCCATTAGTTGTAACACACTTGACTGTAAACTAATTTAAAAGTACATTAAGGTTTACTCATGATACTTCCCCTTTAAGTTCAATACATTTCACTCATATCTTTATCCAGACGCTTAATAAAAGAAACCACCAAAGACTAACATATTCGATCGATGATGTAGAAGTTTGTTTAAAACAACCGCTACATGGGAATGTACATGCATCTTTTCAAATGATAGCAGCAAAAAGAAACTTGGCCAATATTTCTGAATACGGAACAATATTACCTTTTCGAGCCTTCTCAAACCTTAAAGTTTGATGTGAAACATATGTGATCGGAAAAATAGTTGCCCTTATCGTACCGGAATAATTTCCAACCCTGCTCGGAATAAAATCAGTAAAATCGGAATAAAATCCGTAAAATACCGTTTTACTGACTATTTCCTTATTTTTACGGATTTTATTCCGAGTTAGGTCGGAAATTATTCCGGTACGATAAGGGCAACTATTTTTCCGATTCCTACCGGAAAACTGGCAGTATTTTTTTTACAGTGCAAGCAATCACTTTCATTTACAATTACGATACGTACATGCTGTACTAATGTACATCACTTGCAAATACGCTTAACATGTAAAAGTGTTGCCTTTTCATTTAATTAATTAAAAGCTCTTTTTCTTTAAAAATAATTTATTTCTCCCATTTTCAACATACATACAGTAATTAATTAAAATAGACCCTTTTTTTCGGAAAAAATCCAATTATCCGAATTTTTGATTATCTGAATGGGGTCCGGTCCCAATTGATTCAGATAATTGCAGTTCTACTGTACTTATGAAAAGAATGTAATGCATTTACAACAGACGATGAACTTGCTCATAGGGGAATCAGCAAATGGCGGATTTTTCTTCTTTCATATGCAATTCCGTCATAGAAGATTTTATTGTATACAATTAAAAATTTTTTTAAATCTCCAAGCCATAAAATGTGGATTAACGATATTAATAGTAATTGTGATATTTACATATAATCAGATGCATCTCTCTATTCTAAAAACAAGTAACTACCGCTGTCACCGCCGCCGCCGCCGGTTTTGAATTTTTTGTGACCGGAGGTCTTTCTTCGTTAATATTGAGAAAAATAATGCATACAAAAATATGAAAATCAGTGTTTTTATACAGAAATGTTTGATAAACACGCTGATGCAGACAGTTTTCAAATCGAAGAATTATTTTAAGAGATATTTAATGCTAAAGTTGGACAAAATCGTTCCACTAAAAAAGTTTTATAGCAGCAAAAACTATACATGGCAGTGTCATCATTTTTAGATCATTTTATGCGTTAGAATTTGCCGGAGTGCAGATTGCATTAATTTTTTTATTTTGACTCATTTTTTTCAGGTTTTATATCTATTTTAAATTCAAATTTTCAGCATTTCTAAAGATATTTTTTACAGATTTCAGAAAATTGTACTAATTTAAACTGTTGCCAACTGCATAAAAAGCGCAAGCAATAATGTTTGCTTCAAAAAGAAAAAAAAATATTTATACGTGTAATAAATTAAAAATTTATTTACACGTGGCTATTATAAACAGAAAAAAAAACGTTTGGAATTAGAATTAAATAATTATGTACAAAAAGCAGGAACTTATTAAAAATTACGTCATAAAAACTATAATTATACGTGAATTTTAAGAGACAAAGGAATTTGTAAAATAATAAATTTATTAACATGCGTTAGAAGTCTTAAATGGGAGAAATTACGTCATATTTACGTCACATTACAGTTATTACATAAAATGAACACAAAATAATATTGCAAAATGGTTTAAATTAAGAAATTGCACTAGACATTTATTTGATATTTTGAGAGGATACTTTTCAACTATTTTTGTTAGGAAAGCGCAAATAATATTTCATTTGTAACACAAGCATTTTCACGTGAATATTAAAAAGAGAAAGAATAGTTTGGTCAAAATTACGTCAGATTAAAAACGATTAATTTAAAATGTCTCATTTAAAAGAACTTTCTTTTCGCTTTGTTAAAAAATACCAGGAGAGAAAGACTCTGTTTACTTAATTCCTTTTATATTAGCTTATTTTGAAATGTTGTTACACGTGTCTACGTCATCAAGTTATTTTTATTTCGACGTTTTATTTGTATTTTTATTAATGTTGTACTAATTTATTTGTTCTTTCGTTATTTAAAATAAAAATTATGTCAATTTGTATAATTTGGCGAGTGGTTTGGCGATTTATATAATTTGGCGAAATTGGTCGACGGGATAATCAAGTAGTACCGCAGCGGATTTGGCGTTAAAATTTTCCAATCAAAGAGAAATGAATAGAAATTCGTTTATAGGGAGATAAACCACTGTTTTTTAAAATATAACTCAATCTTTCGAAGTCTTTTTAAAGCCAATCAAATTAGCGTGCATTTAGAGTCTGCGGAGTCTTGACGGGGGTTGGCGAGCGTAGCTCGTAGGGGGCCGAGCCCCCTAGTTTAAAAAATAAATACCACATCTCCGAACACTTTTTTAAAAATTAACAATATAAACATGATTTTAAAAGGTAAAATAAGTATTTTTAGTTAGGCCTTCTCTTACAAGACACTTTTAACCTTATAGGCGTGAAAATCTATGTTCAGTTTGGTCGGGGGAGCCAGTTAATGTTTTGTGCAGACTGGGCTGAAGTTTTAATGTTTATACTGGCCCGGACCGAATTTTTCTTCGATTGGTCGGGCCGAGCCCGGGCCTTGAAATTTCGGCCCGTGCAGACCTCTACCTTAGACTACATAGTACAGGGACCTCCGCTCCAAAATACTGTTTCTACTTCATTTCTTTCTATATGTCCTATTGTGAGCTATATTGATTTTTAATGGACCTCTATTTGTATGTAAATATCTGAATTATTATTAATACCATTAATCTATTTACACGGCTTGAAAAATTAAAAATCTGAAAAATTCTATATAGAAAAACCTTCTAAGACGGAATCACATAGGAGAGAAAAAAAATCGTTATAGTTAAATTTCCTTTATACCAGGTCTGTCGTCTCTTGCAAATTAGTATTTATTTTCAAACGGATTATTACATCCATTTTGAAGATCCAGATATACCGATCAAGAAATTTTTCCGTTTAAAACAGGATATCGTCATACACAGACTCTTATAACAGGTTTTACAGTACTGTATCCCCCGCCTCCTAGAAATGTATATATAGTACTATTTTTTAAAGAGAATTTTAATTGTAGAATAATGGTAATTTTACAAATATTTTTTTTTTCAGAAAAAATTGTTGACCCAAGGTAGGTTGTTCCTTAAATAGATTTTTCCACGAGTCAGACTGGGACGGTGAAATAATTTTCATACAAGTAGGGGCGACCGGGAAAGAAAATTTCTGTCAGTGCAGACTTCTAGGAAGAATAAAGCACAGTTCCAGAAATAAGTTCGGTTCGGCCCGGTACGAGCCTCCAGAGAAAGCAAAGCCCCGGGAACGACCCGGAAAAACTGATGAACAGAATCGACCCGTCCCGAGTCGGTTTAGGCCTCTAAATGGCATTTGAATGGGAAAAACGTGTTCTTAACGGTTGGAAAATTTAAAAAATACGTTATGAAAAAAATGAGTTTGAGTTGTAAATTTCGTTGAAACTCACGGATTTTTTTAGCTTTCGTTCAGTTTACGTTCGTTTAACAAAAAAAGAGTCAAGTTTAACTCAACGTTCACAGAAAGGGAACTAAGTTCGTGAACTTTCGTTCAATGAACGCGCTCATACCCAATACTGTCCCGAGGTGCGCTATTGAGATGTTTTTCTGTCATTAATTCTCCGCGCGTTGTATTTATGCATCCGCTCAGCATTAACATTGCGATACTAAATAAGAGACTTATTCTCTCTTGAAATAAAAATGTTAATTTTACTTTAATTACCTTGCTTCTGTGTGATGATTAACGAAAAACCTACTACAGGAAAACCTCACAATAGCGGAATACTCGGGACCACGGAATAGGTAAGCTTTTCAAAGGCACAAATATATATGTCTTGTGTATTGGAAAAGTTGTTTGCTAAATAAAGGTTTCCGCTATCGGGAGTGCCCGTTATGGATTTCTTGCTGTACTTCGAAAGTACTAAATTAAAACAGTGCATCTTGTAATTGTGATGACTATAATCTGAATCACTTCCCCTTCCCCTATCCAAACAAATTATCGTTAATTGAGATTTGCCAAAAGTATTCTGACTGAATCTCTATACCAAAGGTCGAAAAATAATTATTAGTTTTCAGATACTAGAGCCAAATGCCGAGCTGAAATTTGCCTTACTTATTTAATATGCTGAAAGAAAAAACATACCGCCTTCATCTAGAACAAATGGGAAGTCATTTTCTAAATCCCCAAACTAGAAATATAGATTTCCGAGTTATGCTAATAAGAGAAACAAATAAACTGAATAGCAGAAATGATCGAGAATTTCTAGTCTATAGTTTTCTGGGTGATGAAACGATACATTATATTATGAATCGTTTGAATTGCGAGAAATGATCACTTGATTTCTACAATTAATTCATAAACTAGAATTATAGTTACTAAAACTCAATTCTTGTGTTCGCATTTATTTGCAGACATTTTAAAATAAGTTTGACCACTATAACATAGGAAAACGTCCTTGAATTTTAATAGGGACAACTAGAACTCTCTAGCAAAGGGAAGTAGAATTTATAAGGATGACATAGAACTATTTTCTCTAGAGGCAAAATTTATTTTCTACATGCCGGCAGAATTTTTTTCAGCGTGCTTAATTAATATTACTTTTATTTCTATAGTATCAAAATTAAAGTCTTTTACCCCCATAGTAGTTAAGGTTTAAATAAGTGACAGTTTCTTCTCCATTTAGTAAAGCCAGTTAATAAAAATAGTTAACCACTATTTTTATTACCATACATAATATAGAAATTCATTCAAAGTTTTTGAAATTCTCTCCTCGCCTCAATGATGAAATATTAGTAACGTATCCAGAATAAAGGAAAATTCTTGTAATAGAAAGTGCACTAAAGGCGGAATCAAGAACCGGCAATCGATGTCATGTACACTTTGATTTTAAAAATTGCAACAATTGTTGTTTAAAATTTTATCGAAAATTAGTCTTGTAGTTTTTCTTTCCTTTCTTTTTTTACCTTTTGAAAAGACATCGAAAACGCTTAAAGCTTAACCCTTTATATCCCAAATTATGAATTTAAAAAGCTATCTCCTCGAAACTTTTTTCCTTGCATTACTATGATACATTAGAAGATATATACACTAAAAATAAAAGATTTAATTTTCTTTTTAATTACGGCTAATTACTTGATGTGGTACTTAAAAGTACCGTTGAGTTACTAGCTTCACATAACGCAGGGTCATAACGCTTCGACAAAAATCGAGACTTCGATCGTAATTTTAAACCTAGTTTATTTGGCAGATACACATTATGATAATCCCAGTAGTGTACCCATCGGCTCTCAAAATATAGATGCATCACTTCATAATAAACGATATGATGTTAAATGGTATTAGAATCTACACAAATCAAAAGTCGAACCACCAAGTGACGGGGTTTTATTAAACAAACGAAAAGCGTATAAAATCCTGGGCTCCTAGCCAAAGCAACAGTATAAATACTCAAAGAAACAGGGCGCGAACGTATACATTACAAGTGAAGAAACCAATACCATTGAAAGAGACGGAAGGACGGGACTGCAGAACAGGCAGCGATACGATTTAGCTCCGCGGGGAGGGGGAAGTACGCGTGACGTCGATGATGAACTATATACTCTCGGCGTCAGTTTTATAACGTAAACAAATGTTGGCGGGAAGCTGGCAAGGAATTATGGGATATGGAATATCATAGAACAAAAATATTAAAAACATGGAAAGAAAAAGAATTGTCTCAGAATAAAATGAAAGATAGTAATTTAGTGGTTTTATAAGAAGTAAGTTACGAACGGATTAAGGTTTTAAGAATAATAATTAAAGAATACGCAGGTTTAAAGGCATGAAATAAAAGACAAAAGTTATTTAAGATATTATTAAAGATAGAGGAAAAAAGGGTAGATATAAAGAATTTGAAATAGTTTTAGTAAGATAAAAGGGGAAATTTTTTTATTATTACATATATGTCTATGATGTATATATGACTAGATGATGATGCTGTTAGTGTATCATCAGTGAGCCTTTCGCCATCAGAAGAATATTGTACAGTTGTAACACTATCGTCCGATGGAAAGCATGTCTGAAAGAAATGTTCACACTTTTAGGTGTAGAAAACTCAAAATGTTTCATAAAAATGCTAAAAGACAATTTTATAATTTTTTTCTAGTTTGGTTTATAAAATTTGCCTTATAATTCATCCATGCCATACATAAATCATGCAATATCTTGCTCTACATTGATCAAAATCCACCTGTCTAGAACATACGCATCCCTAGTAAATATATATGTTTTTACGCATGATATGTATTCAAATGATAAAAATCTAAGTAAAAACCCTTTTCAACGTAGTCCCGCTTTGAAAAGTGCTTCGTAAAGCAAACAAACTGAAAATTAAAATTTTTTAGCATAATATATCGTCAAGTGATCTATTTAAATATATATATATATATATATATGCGTATCAACCAACATCGATCAGACTCTAATAAAAACAAAGCAAAAAATATACAGTCTACAGCTGAAATTCAACATTTTCATAAACATCAATTTGAAAATACGACAATTGAAATCCTTCAAATCCTAAAAAATAAATCAGAACGTCTCTATATGGAGTCATCATATATGAAATATTATAACACCATTTATCCATATGGATTTAATAGTGAAATATTTAATAGACCTGTTAAAGTCTTCACATCTATAAATGACACTATTGATTATTCTCCAATTTATCCTACACTTAATCATAATTTAAATTGTAAAAAACACGAAACAAACGTGGAAAGGGATCATCAGAAGTAGCAGTTTCAAAAAAAAAATATCGCTAAACAAATAAGTAATCTTCAAAGTAACTATTTAAAGCAATATAATTGGTTATTAATTAGAAAATATATATTTGCTATTAAAAATAAACAGATTGCACAACATTTAAATGTATTTCTAAGTAAATCTTTCTCTAAACATTTCTCAGATATTTATTTTGATCTCATTATGACTAGAGTTAATCTTTTAAATATAAAATTACAAGAAAAATAAATAAATAAATAAATAAATAAAATTCAAAACACAAATATTCAAATGATAATAACTTTTTCAAATCAAATATTTAATAAAATTAATATCAATACAGATAATAATAAAGATAATAATAATAAATATTAATACAGATAATAATAAAGCCAATAAACTACTGTTAAAAATTCTTAATAAATTATATATACTTACTACAAACAATTATAATACACATTGTATAAAAAACAGCTATCAACTGGCCAATATTATAAAAAATCTTAATTGTGTACATAATATAACGACATATGAGTTCAAAGATCTTTTTAATAATATAGATTTATTAGATTTACATAATATTATAAATGCATTATTTAAACAGTATCATCAAAAACAGGATTTACCATCTAATAAAGTTATATCTTATTTTAAATCTTTAACTAACTTCATTATCTATAATAATTATATCTTGCAAGATAACACATTATATTTACAACACATCGGTATGCCACAAGGTGGCTGTACATCCAGTTTACTATCAGACTTATACTTATATCACTATGAACGTAATTTTATTAATAATAATCTACATTTATATCGTTATATTGATGACATAATTTTAATTGCCACTGATCAAACTAAAATTTCTCAATTCCCACTGATTTGGAATTAAAGGAAAACCTCTTATCTAATAATACAATCAACTTCTTAGATCTTAAAATTACAATAAAAGATAACAAAACAATAACAGATCTATATGATAAACGTAAAGAATTTAAATTCAAAGTTAATACGTTTACAAATTTTAAATCTTGTCTTCATAATTCTGTATATCGAAATATAATACTTAACCATTTGTATAGAATAAAATGTTTATGTTCTTCTCATCTAATTAATAATAATATTAAAAAACTAATCTATGATGCATTAAATCAAGGTTTTCCAAAGAAATTCATATATTCTTTAATATACAATTAGTGCTTACATGATCTTTTTTTAAAAAAGAACAAATTAACACATGCGTAAACAAAATTACAAAAAAAAAAGTTATAAAATAAGAAAATATTTATAAAAAATATAAAAAATTGTAAAATAATAAAAAATTATTATAGGACGGTTGGGTGGGTAGATGTTACAGTACGGAGGAGGGTGGTGTTATCTGGATAATAAGCAATGGTTAATTCATTAAAAAAAATTGATGGGGCATTTGAATTATAACCACATTGCTAATACACTTTTTATATGGAGGTTGATTCGATATTTTATATATATATGGTGACGTTAAATTTTTACTTCAATTCATATTGAATTTATTTAGCTTAATTAATATTTAATCAAGTTAACAATTAACTTGTTTTTAATTTTTAGTCTTCTCGGGACAATATCATATTAATTTCTAATAGTATACCATCTTTATTTTGCATAATAAATTTATTTGATATAACTAATGATATTACAGTTTGTATTAAAATTGAGTTATTAGTTTTTTATTATTTCTCTATACTTTTTAATAATGTTTAATTTTGAACTGAGTATTAAATTATTAATTTACAGTTTTATGTGAATGTTAATCCCATATTAATATTCTTTAGTTTTTTATGGTTAATATGAAAATAAACCACACAATTTGTTTGTTATCATTAAGCAATTGGGAAATGAAGATTCTGACATAATTATATCAACATCCTTTTTTTTCCTTCCTGTTCATTTTATTAATTATTTTTTTTATATTTAAAAGTATTTCTTATAGTTTATATTTTTATTATATATAATTTTTTATACATAAATTATTTAGTTTTATAGCATATTGCTATATTATATTATTATTCTTTTGAAAATATTTACATTTTCCGTATAGATTAATTGGGTATGGTAGTAGAATATATTGTAATCATTCTATTAACATTTGTATTTATTTAATATTTATATGAATAATGAAATATAATATGGTATTTTTTATATTAGGATTTGTTGGGATATAGCAGTTGGTATATTATGAATTAATTAACTTATAATAGCATAATCTTATGACAATTTGTTCATATTAGTTTCAAGTTAATATCATAGATGGCAGCACTAAAATTTAAATTTGATTCTGTCTGATGCTTCGAATAGAGTAATAATATCAATTTTTAACACATGGGGAGCTTAATGTTGGCTATTTGCGATTTTGTAAACTTATAGTTTTGAAATTTTTTATTTTTCTTAAGAAATTAAAAAAAAAAAAAAAATTAAAAGTGTTAAGAGGTAATTTAATTATTATGTAATTATTTTCTATTTATACCATTTTAATTGCATTTATCACGGTATTTCAATATAGATTAACTGTATACATTATGTTTTAAAATCTGTGTTAACTTAACAGTGAAAATAACCTTAAACATATCTAGTTTTGGATACCATGTGCTGATGTGTATTTGGATAAAATAACTGGGATATTATTAGGTATTTTGTGTAATATTACTATTTTTCCTTGTTATAAATTATTTATTTAAAAGGTTGTATTGCTTTTTCCATTTCATAGCATTTAATTTTATTCTGTTTTCTTCTTGAAACTATTATCTTGGTTATACTGGTCGTTAGAGTACAGGAGAAAAAAAATTCAGGTTTTAGTTTTTTTTTACAAAAAACGACTGATTTTGCTTATATAATTGAATTCTGTACTCTTGATAACGTAATTCAATATATAAGCTTTTCAATTATTTTTATCGAAATCCATATTTTTCTTTTTCTTCATTATTAATTCTTGTTACATAGTACAAGGGACTTCATTTTATACATTGCAGCTTGTTTATTATGTTTTTGGTATACATGCTGTGTGTTTGGGGACACTGTATTGTGGTAAATTCATTCATACTATTTCAATTATTGATGGTGGTCAGTAATGTTTAATTAATGGTTATATAAATTATATATATATATATATATATATGTATTTATATATATATATATATATATATATACAGGGTTGTTATAATTAAAGTTCGCCTATTCAGAAGGCTCTAGAGCCGGTTCTATGGCTCCAAACGAAACAAAATTTCACTAGTACGTAGTTGAAGAGATGCGCTCTGCGAAAATTGAAAAAAAAAAGTTACATTTTTCGTCAGTAGGTGGCGCTGCGCCAATATTTAAGGCGATGTTTGAGGATTCATTATATCAATTTCAGTCAATCCAAACGAAGCACACAAATATAAAAGTTTCAACAAACTTCGAGGAACTGCGAATTGTTATAATTAAAGTTCACCTAATCAGACAGCTCTAAAGCCTGACCTATGACTCCAAACAATACAGAAAAATGAATATAATTTCATGTGATGTAATCTGCATCAACAAAAGTAAAACATGTCGCTCGGCAACGAGGAAATAACGAAGAATAACATTACGCATGCTCAATGAATCCTCCACCATTTTCAATAATGCTTTCCATTCACAGAATTGTGCTTTCTACAGCATTGCGTAAACTGTCCTGTGAGATTGAGCGAATATGAAGTCTAATACTGTCTTTCGGATCAGAAATTGTCTGACATCTGTCTTTAGATACAGAATCTTTCAAAAATCCCCACAATCAAAAATCGCATGGTGTTGATCAGGCGATCGTGGTGGCCAAACTGTTTGAAAATAACGACTTATGATGCGGTCTTCTGTAAAATGGCTTGTTAAGAAAGTCCGAACTGCTCTAGTAATGTGCGGTGGTGCACCGTCTTGCATAAATACGATATTTTGAAGGCAGCCTCGCTGTTGCAGCTCAGAAATCAGAAAATTTGACAACATATTGAGATACCTTCTCCCATTTACGGAACATGTAATGGGTCCTGTGGATGTTAGTTCCTCAAACAAATATGGCCCTATCATAAACGTAGCTGTGAAACCGCACCACACCGTCACTTTAGATGCATGTAGTGGGACTTCTTGGACAACATTAGGATTCTCTTTCGCCCAAATTCGACAGTTGTGTGTGTTCACTTGTCCGTTTAAATAAAAATGTGCTTCATCAGTCCATAGAATATTCCAGGGCCAAGAATTGTCCACATTCATTCGTGCAAGAAACTGTAGTGAAAATGATGGCCGACTTTCGGTATCACCCTGTATTAGTTGTTGCACCCTCTGAATCTTGTATGGATAGTAGCGCAAAATTGACGCATCACTTTTCTCACAGTGGAAATCGGCATATCGACTTCATTCGCAATAGCTGGAACACTTACATTACCAAATGATGACTGGCTTGCTAAATCCACGGCAGCAGTAGCAATATCTTCAATGCTAGAAATGTCTACCTTTTTTCGTCCTCTGCCAGGAAGAATGTCGAGTTTTCCTGTTTCCTCGAACTTTTTAATCATTTTGTGAACTCCACGATCCGACATTGGTCCACGTCTAACATCTTTTAGTTTCCGGAATTCTCGAAGAGCTGCAGCTACGTTGCTGTTATTTTGATAAAATAATGATGAAGTGCCTTTTCAAGAAGTGCCTTTTTTAGAAGTGCCTTTTCTTTCAAAGTTACCATTCTCCACAAACCGTAGATTCAAATGCTTTTCAGAAACAATCAACTGTTCCAGTGTCAAAAAAATCACAGACACTCTTTCTCAGAAAGTTTTAAATCTTGAGGTGCTTAGAAGGGTATTTCAAGTTTTCGAAGTTGCGACGTCACTTTGACTTCGTTCGTCGAAAATTTGAATAAAATGTGATCTTTTTCAAGCGTTGGGTGAAATTTTGTGATTTTGTGTGTTTCATCTGGATTGACCAAAATTGATGTAACGAAGCTGAAAAAGTTTACTTTTACTAACTGTGAAATAAAATTTCCCGTATTTTGTTTTTTTACGAAATAAAGGAATCTGAAAATATCGGCTTAAATTTTGGCGCAGCGCCACCTATTGACAAAAATTTTAACTAATTTTTTTTTCGATTTTTGCAGAGCGCATCTCTTCAACTACGTACTAGTGAAATTTTGTTTCGTTTGGAGCCATAGAACCGGCTCTAGAGCCTTCTGAATAGGCGAACTTTAATTATAACAACCCTGTATATATATCTATATATATCTATATATATATATGTATATATATATGATAGCCTTACGTTCAAAATTTAAGATATTTCTAAGCAAAAGTTAGGGATACCATGTCAGACAAGAAACTGCAAAATTGACACTCACACGCACCAAAATAGCTTCGTGAACAATTTTCAGCTTACTGAAACTACTATTGCTATCTAGTGATTAGTTAAAGGAAGTATTTACTATTGTTTCCCAAAACTATCATTGAGAATGCATTCAATGAGTGTGTTTTAGTTGGAATAGAAAACTTTAAAGTATTGTCGGGTCATAAAGGGTTAAAGCGTTGGTAAGCTTAAAAATGTTATAAACTGTATAGTTATAGAAATTAAGTACCATTTGAAGTTTATTATATTTCCCGTGAATAATTATATTATTAATATTAATCAGAGGCCAGTGACGCATGTCTGCAAATAAAAAATATTTTTAAAAGTGAGACCTCGTTGAAATCCCAGAATTAAGATTAATCAAATAACGAGTAATGGGTATATATATTTTTTAAAAACTATCTGAATAGATTTTTAAAAATAAATTTTAAATTTAAAAAACAATTTGCGAAATATTATAATGCCTTAACATTATAATATTTTGCATACATTATATATGACGTTAAAGTACGGATATTCTTTTCTGAAGAGAGAGAAGTTTATTTTTTATGAAGCATAATTCTGGACCATGATGCATATGACTATGCACAATGAAGTTATTAAAGATTGCTATATACTATAAATTTTGATATTTTCAAGTCTCCGTATCTCAAAAATGGATTAGTTTATTTATTTATTTGTTTTTTAAGTAAAATGTCATATGTTTAAGGCCATTCTACAAATGTATATTTTTTAATGAAAGTTTCAAATATGAGGTATAATTTTAAGAATAAGATCATTTGACATGCACTGACTGTAAGAAGGAACATAAAAAATAACGCAAATTGTTAGGATTGAGATAAAAATCCCAACATTACAATACAAGATTCCATTTCATAAATATTATTTATCAAATAAATAAATGACTAAATGTGCAAGGAAAACTTTTTTGCTGCTGAAAATTAGTGTTAAATAAAACTAAATATAAATAAAATTTATGATTTAGAATGTTTTTTTTTTTTCTAAAAAAATTAAAATATATTTTTTATCTAGTCTGAAATTAGCTTTATGCCGGAAGAAGTGGATTTTAAAAGTTTTCTTGTATGCTAGTCAAAAGCTAAAAAAAGCCCAAGTCAAAAGCTAAATTAATTAAGAAATAAACAATGTATTTTCAACAATAAACTTACAATATTTTTTTAATAAATTAAAAAAAAAATTAAATAATTTTATAACTTGTAAAATATTATAATGCCGTGAAATTTTGTTCTCTGAGCAGCATATTTAATTTAAATTTTAATTAAATTTATTATTCTATTTAACTTGTTGTTTATTATTTAATTAAATTTTAATTTAAGGTCTGGTGTATCTTTATATATACAAGTTTAAAAAAAAAATGTTGCCCATTGTCTATTTAACTGTCTGCAACAAGCTATCATATACAAACATCACGGCACCAATCTACTGGTAATGTCGTCTAGATTTCGCGCAATCTAAGTGTATTTTCAGAACACTTCAACGTTTATTAACAACACCCGATATTCACGAACTATTTTTTATTTTTCATTTAAAGCGCAGATTCCTTGCCATTTATGCCACAATATTCTAATTAAGTTACGACTCTTTTATCTTTAATTACTTTTATATAATTTTCATTTGCCTATCCTAAAATTATGATCTTATCATGTTGATTTTTTTTGTATAAATATACAACTTAGAAACTTAAACATAAATATCTTATAATTTTTTCATTGCTAACAAGGTGTAAAATCAATAGAGTGCAAAGTGTCCATGCCGGAACTCGAACTAGGGTCATTTGCATAGCGCACCATTGCTCTACCAACTGAGCTATTCGGACGATACCCAGCCTGGCACCCTTCCTTAAGATGGAATATCGTCATGAGCAACAATACTGTGACAAACATGAGATGAAATTAATTCCACTATCGGTAAATGATAAATAGATATAATTTTGTAGTTATGAAATGCGCCTGAAATGTTAAATTTTTGCACTGCTAAACAGGCGTAAAAAAAAAAAAAAAAAAAAAAAAGTGAAAAGTGTCCATGCCGGAACTCGAACCCGGGTCATTGGCATAGCGCACATTTGCTCTAGCAACTGAGCTACTAGGACGATATCCAGTTTGGCATCCCTCACTCTTATATGTTGTCAAGGCTACATCTGCAGCCCAAGATGGAATATATTTATGAGCCACAACCTTGTGATAAACATGAGACGAAATTAATCCCTGCATTGGTGAAATGATATATGGATACAATTTTGTACTTATGAAATACGACCAAAATATTGAATTTTTTAATTGCACGAATTTTTGCATTGCTAACAAGGCATTTCACCGATGCTGGGATTAATTTCGTCTCATGCTTATCACAAGATTGTGGCTCATGTAGCTATTCCATCTTGGGCTGCAGATGCAGCCTTAACAACATATAAGAGTGAGGGATGCCAAACTGGATATCGTCCAAGTAGCTCAGTTGCTAGAGCAATGGGCTGTTTCATGGGCTGTTAATATGGTGATGACTGTAGCGAGAGCATTAGTGGTGGGAGCACCTGTGCCTTCGGCAGCATAAATCCAAGTGGGCGTATATAATTTTCTTTACTTTTTAACATGGCGATCAGCATATCGAAAACAATTACTAAATAAATCGTTTAGTTACACATTTTTTTCGATTTTTTTTTTATTCTTTTTCGCTTTATACAGGTTTCTGTTACATCCAGGCTCGTTTGACCAGGTTTGACTTTATCTAATTAACAGTGATGATTATATATAGTATATAATAGTCATTTTCCAAATTTATTTATTCGTTTTTAAAAAGGCATACTTTTAACACTTTCCAACATAGTTTAAAAGTGTTTATGAATTTGGTTTGTCTGGCCGTCCTATTGAAAATTGAATGTGTAGGATTTATAGTTCATGCATAGGAATTATTTGTAGGACACGCAAAAGAATTTCACTTTAGTATGGTCCAATGGCGAAAATTGTCCGAAAAGTATTTTAATAAAGTAACTCTATTACAAACATACCAAAATTGATATGCATTTTGGAGATGCAATACAACATTCGATCTGTAGAATATGGAGGGTATCATTCCTTTTCAGGGACACGCAAAATAATGACATTATTTTATGGCATATAAGGAAAACGTATTTGTAAGTTTGGAAAATGTACTATTTTTAAAATGGTAGACTATTTCAAACCTAATTAAATTGATGTCATCTGACATGCACTACAGATTCTTATTCTATAATATGCAATGCGTGGCATTTTTTGTTCGTTTAAAGGGACAAACAAATAAATTCGATTACAGTACTGCGTAAAAGTGATATTATGTGATATGTATAAAAATTTTTAGATCATATACAAGGCGAAACAAAATATTTCAAGTGATCAAATATGAGCAGAAAATGCTTTAAAAAAATCAAATGAGTTTTGAGTTTTATAGTTGAATTAAATTTTGGCAAACCCACTAGTAGTGTAACAAATTTATGTATCATATAAACGGCTGCTAAAAGGAATTCAAATATCTTATCAACCCTGTGCGTTAATTGCTGAAATTGGATGCACAACTATGTTACGCGTTTTCTAAATTGTTTATTTAGATATCTTCTTTTGCCTTAATAAACAATGAAGTTTTATTACAATCTTCTGGACGTGTTGGAAAGTGTGTCATAATCTATTGGTGACGTATAATTTTTCTTTCTTGTTCTTTTTATGGTTTTTCTTTTTTTAATAGGTTCCGAACACTTCAGTTTTAAAGGTAATCTAACTCAAAACTTTAACTAATGACCTCAACAATATCTGGATCACGAATTGTTGGGAAAACGAGTTCCTTCCCTTCAATTTCTGTTTGCGATTTTTCTTTTAAAGGACAAAATTCTTCCTCGTTTCTTTGAGTCACCGATCACATTCTTATTATAGTTTTTTAAAGGTAGTTAATTAGTTAATATATTGAAAATAACATTTTTTTTTAGTTAACCGGACGTTCTCTCTATATAACGATTTAATATTTGTCTAAAAAACAAATATTTCATATTGAAATCATTTGATAAAAAACACAGTTCTTATTTTACTCAAAACGTAAATAAATGAAAAAAAAAATCCCACAGAAAATCGATAAATTGTCGTACGAATACAGAGTAAAGCTCGTGGAAAAGAGAGCAAAATTTACTCTATTGAAATATAAAAATTAAAATCGGGTTGCTTACACGAATGGTGAAAGTCGCCGGCGAAATTAGCAAAATAATTAAATAAATAAATGATAATGAAACACGAAACTTCGTATTCAATATATATATTATTTTTTTTTAAATCTTAAATATGAGGCCCTGGAGCATTTGAAGCCGTCTTTGTCTATGCGGGTTAAATTTACATACCTCAATGTACGAGAGATTTTCTTGTACATCACTCACATGAACAAACTCTTATTTTATTAATATAAGTAAACATTCATTCTACTATACATTCGCGTTTTTAAAATGTAGCGATTATTACTTTATCTTTTTTTTTTTAGTTGTAAATCTTCCTTGAAGTGAATGCTTTAATATCATTAAACTTACTTTAAAATAGATAGATGTGTGCAGAATACGAAGAAAATCAACATAATTTAACGAAATTCAAAATAACAGTATTCGTGGATAGATGACGAAAATTTCATGTTTATAATTCATGCTCCGTATAACATATTTTTAACCAGAAATTTTATTTACTATCATGCAAGCTATTTTGCGAGGCTTATTCTGATTTCAAAAAGTGAAACTCTTTTGAAACAAAACATATTTATTGGAACTGGCATATTTATTAAACATGTAAACATATTTATTGGAACTGTAAAAATACTCGTTCCAAAAAATGGATTTGTGGTTCTGTTAGATTCAAGTTTTATTTGAACCGAACTCGAAAATTCAGTATGAAGTTAGCACGAAACCTAACGAAACTTTTCTACACGAAACCACCCGAAACTCGAAATGAAAGAAGATTAATCAATATTTGAATGCACTCAATGCAAAAATACTCCGTAGTTGTATCTCTGTATAATATCAGTTTAATTATATATATACAGTGGACTCTCTCTATTCTGAACACTCATGGGACCGACCAAAAATGTTCAGATTATGGGGTGTTCATTATAGAGGGAGATTCGGAAATGCATTACTACTACCACTATGCATCGAGTTTATAAACTATATAGAATACATAGCCTGGTTAGTCATGCCATTTACCGAGATGGAGATGCTGAATTTAGATTTGGCAGGTAGTGTAATGTCAAACTAAATTCAGCCGGACCTTCTATTATCTCATTTGATTTTTTTTTTATTAAAAAAGCTTTACAAAATATAGAATTACATATATACAATACATTACTTGAAAACATAATCGGTATATTACTTTAAAAAGTAAGTAATTTTAGTCTGTTTTTGCATTGTGTATGCTCGTGCAATATAGATGTTATCTAGTTGCTTAAGGAGTGGAAATGATGTTCCGGATGATGTTCTGCCGCATAGTTCAACAGGTCTTGAATCTCTTGGCACTTTGCTTGAAGGCAATCGTACTTTTTGTTTCATCGGTCTCTTCTGATTCTGTTTCTTCTTCACTATCCGCTTCCTCTTCAATGATGTTATTGTCGCAAATCAGAAGGCTTTCGTCTCTTTCGAGATAAGCTCCAGGTTCAATTTTAATATGAAGCTCCTGAAGAACTGACCCGAAGTCACTCACAGCTACTGCTTCTTGGTCCTCTATTCTTGATTGCTCATTCTCATACGGGAATCCACTTTTGAAGAAGCATCTTTGGATGGTGCAGGAGGTTACTTCATTCCAAGCCGCTTATATCCAACGGACAGCATCCATGACGTTGAACTTCTTCGTTAGTTCGATTGCCGAATTTTGCCTTCTCCATCACCAGAGGCATTTTCTTCAGAAAATGGATTAGGTAGTGAGCTTTAAAGTTCTTGATTACTCCTTGATCAAGTGGATGGATTGTAGAAGTACAGTTCGGTGGCAGGAACTTAAGGCTTACGTTGCACAGATGCGTGTTTGTATGTGATCTGTCATTATAAAAAAAAGAAGAATTTTTATCCCTTCTCTCTTCCTCATCTCGTTAATGCCCTCCAAACATTGGGAGAAAATTGTGAATGTCATGCAGGCTTTTTGATTTGATTTATTGTACACAAACAATAATACGATATTCACATTTTTGAAGCATCATGGTTATTCATTTCCGTTCACAAGTGGTTTGAGCTTCTCACTCGTAAAACTGGGGCAGAGCATGACGGCAAGTCATTCTTTCGATATTTTCTCGCTACTTTTTGCTAAGATTTTATTTGGAAGAGCTCTAAAAAAGAGACCGGTTACGTCTGCATTGAAAATGTCAATGTCGTCGAAATCCTTCATTATGTCCTGAAATTTTCTTTTCCATTCCTCCACAGTGTTGATATTTATGTCTGCAGCTTCACCATTGATTAATTTGAATTTGATGTTATGCCGACATTTGAAGCAGATCAACTACCCTTCCAATGCCTTGAATTGTGTGATTTTCTCTTTCTCTGCAAAATCCAGAGCACTCTGCTTTAGCAGGGGTTCAATAACAGAAACATTCTGCGTTATCATTTGGCTAAAAAACTTCCAGACGTGATTGTTTATGTTTTCGTTTTGAAAGTTCTACACTTTGTGGAAGGTTCATTTGCTTAAAAAATAGCTATTATTTTTCCCTCTTTCTTGCTGTTGGCGTTGACTTGGTCTACTGAAATTACAAACTCAAATGCAATTTTTCCTTTGATTTACTTTTAATTGTTATTTTTGAACAACTTCGTATTTTTTCTGAGGCTTCAGTCCTTTTTTTCCCCCACTTATTTCTAACATATCTGCGTAAGTGCTGTGCTTCTTTCCCTGCAACGATAGCGAAACGGCAAAAACATTTTACCTTTGCCGAGCAATAAAGAAGAGAGGAACAGAAGCGATAATGCTGTCCAACTTGTTTTGTGAAAGGCCAATCATAATCCTTTTTTGACCACTGTTTCTAACACCTGTTGTCTATTATCTGCCACTGGGGACGGGGCATTTCTGCTGCGTAATCTTTCTATTTTTATCTCCGCTCGGGAGGGGGGAACCACGTGACATGGTTTTTACATTACTTTTTTTGTATCTCTTTACATAAAAATTCATTGTTTTGTTTGTTTATTTGTTTATTACAATTTACCACTTTTTCTGAAATGGCAAGAGGTTTATATCTCAAATTTTTTGTTTATTAAAAATATAACAATGTTATAGTTAGTTGAGATGTAGAACACGTACGGTAAAGACGTACCTGTTTGAAAAATATTCTTTTCATTCCATTTTTTTTTCCTTACAATAATTTTTTTGTTTGTTTTGTTAGCTGAAAATTTTATCTGAATTACTCAAACAAACTGCAGCATCGGAAAAATGCTTTAAATCTAGCAGTGATTCTGTCCGTTTATATTTAAATCGAATTCGTTGACCTTTTTATTCTTTTTCAACATTTTCTCCGAATTTCCATGATGGGGCAATTACCCACATTTCGATTGCAAACATACGTTCAGTTTACAGAGAGGTGTGGTAGAATGGGGACCAAAAGTTGCGTTCATAATAGCGGGGTGTTCAGATTAGAGAGTGTTCAGAATACGGAGAGTTCATCTTTTGTAAAGTCTATGGAGTTTCGCCGGGACCATCGGAATGTGTTCATAATACCGGGGTGTTCACATTAGAGAGTGTTCAGATAGAGGGAGTCCACTGTATATATAAAAGGATATAGAGTGTGTCCACTCTCTACGGTGTCCAATTGCAAATTCCTAAACCGTTAGGTATAGATACATAGTTCCAATTGCAAAAATATTTCAAATGAGGTAAAAAAGTATTTTAAAATCGATTTGAGTCAATAAAAATATTTCTTTAAAAAGGACGAAATTAAAATTTTTATACTGACCCCCTGTCCTGCAAGTTACATTTAGTAAAAATATCCTATTGCATTAACTAGGAACATCCTCAACTATCCTTTTTGGATTTTGACGAGAGTGGTATCGTTCGAAAGCTTTTGTCACAAGGATCAAGGAATATGTTAGAACTATACTCCCGAAGCCAATAGTTCACGAGCCATGGGTCCTTTCCTGTTTCGGAAGTAGAGAAAACGAGAAGAAAAAGTTAAAAGCGACATGATATTCCTTCAAAAGCTATTGAAGACCGGAATTTTGTCTTATAATTCATCATGGTAGTGTTTATCTACGTAAAAGTATTGAAAATACAAGTGTTTTCAACACCAGGCACAAACGAAGGGCATTATTTTTAGCAGCAAAACCGCTGTCTTGAGCCACTCTTGGAACTTCTAACAAAGGTCCTGTCCATGGCCTATTTTCATCCCATAGGATCAGGCGAGGAGCTAGTTCCTGTTACTAATCATACTGTATTCGCAATTTGCATTTATTTCCCAGTATTTCGCAAAACAGTTTTTAAATGTTTTCTTCTTCTTTTCTTTTTGCTCTTTTGTACTGCGAATATTTCATGAACTATTGGATTCGGGAGTATAGTTCCAATACATTTCTTGATCTTTGTATCAAAAGCTTTCGAAAGATACCAATCTCGTCAAAATCCAGAACTGACAGTTGGGGATGTTCCCTAGTAGGAGGTAAGACACAAAAGTCCCATTCTTCTACGATTAAAACTGACTGTTTAAAGTTGAAGAATATTTTTTGCTGCACAATAGGGGTCATTCACAAATTTGCTAGAAACCTAAGTAATCGTCAGATATATAAAAAAAAAATAATAGTTGGAAGTAAAATTAACATTACAATGTAAATTTGAAATCTATTTTCATTCTGACATATTAAAAAGTTAAAAAGTAACAGAATTTTTGTTAAATGAAATGATGAAAAGCAACAGTCGCAATTCTTTACAAAATTCTACCTATTTTAAAATGCTATTAGATTATCTAATCTATAACTTACTTAATAGAAATTAAAGTTATCTTAAAACTTGCTCGAAGTGACTGCCTTTGGTTGCAAGGCCGAAATGTACATCGAAATAAATCCTTCTAATACTTTAAGCACTTTGTGTACGATCCCGCGAAGCATGGTCCAAATCATCTGTGTTGAGATGCAGAAAATTATCATAAGTCATGCAGTTCTAAGTTTTATAACTTTTTCAATTTTAGCGTTAGATGAATGGGACATTTTTTATCTTACTCGTTAGTATGATCGGAAATTTTTATTAAATATCACTTATAGGACCGGGGGAGCGTATAAAAACTTAAAATTCGTAACTGTTTAGGAAATGTTTTTATTGATAAAAACGACATTTAAAATAATTGTTTACTTCATTTAAAACACTTTTGTGATTGTAACTATAGGTTTATGACTAGCGGTTCAGAAATTAGGAAGCGGACACCCTGCATATGTAGGTGCGTACATGCCTTTGAATTTTCAAGCAGTATGACTCCATTAATTTAGATTAAATCTCTTTGCATAATATATTTTCTTCCCGTTAAAAATCGTTCTGCGGTTAAACACTGAATTCGTAATCCGTTTCTGTGCTCATATAATGCAAAAAATTATATCCAAAATCTGTGGTAGAATTATACGCACCCTGATATATACTCATTCATATTCCAATATATAGATTTTTTATCTGAAAAAATATTGTCGCTTTTATTTTCTTTAGAAAAAATGGCTTATAAACCCGAGCCGCAAGTGTCAGGCCCAACAGGAAACCGACTTAAACCCGAAACAATTAGAGTCAAACAGATCCGAAATTGACTTACACCGAAATAAATTATTACCAACATGGACCAACCCTAACCGCGTGCTTGTTCAAGTTTGGCTATAACTGAGTTGCGAGAGATTATAAACCAACAAAAATTTGGGACCTTGGCGTGATAGAACAGAAGAGCCAAGAATACGAATATTTTTACCCACTCCCCTTACCTAAACCCATATCTGGGTCTAGATATTACTCCAGCAGCAACGTTTGTTTACAAAGGGAGGTGCAGTTTTAATTCATCTTATTGTTTGCGGAAGAGGGTACTGTTGAAGAATAAACATGGTTAATTATCATCAAAAATGTGCTGAAACAATTAGTAAAAGTTCTAAGAGCAGCTTATGAATCGCTGATGTTTTGAAATACCCGTGAAAATTGTTCCTTTAATAACTGAAAATTTAAAAGTTATTTTCATTGCTTAGGAAAATTGCCTATACTATTTAAGAGTTAGATGTGTGTTTGTGACTGTTTTTTAATCCTATGTCCTGCATATACATAACTTTTATACATCCTGTATTACAGTTATATCTATTCACATTTTAAAAATTAGCACGGCGATTACCTCGTAAAATTGCATGATGTGCTATTTTATGTTTTTTACGATTGTATGTTCATTAATGACACAATCCTGCAAAAGTTTGGTTGTGTCATGTTTTTCAGCATTTGATAATTGAGGGGTTCACAGCCATAGTACACCAAGTCCATTTTGAAAAAAAATGAGATAGTTTATTTAGAAGGTGCATAAAATATGTTTTATCCACTCCCGCAGTGAGCCAAGCTTGTTTTCACATACTTTCTCATATATGGTATCTGTTTATAGACTTGGTTCACTGTGGAAGTGAAAAAAAATCACAGATTTTATGCACCTTCTAAATGGAGTATATCATTGTTTTAATGGCCTTTTTCTACTAAGGTTGTGATCTTCTCAATTCTTATCTATTTTTTTGCGTTGAATCCGAAAATGACCTTTGTTTTTTACAATCACGTCAGGATTTTTTGCAAATTGCAAATTTCTATGTTTTTAAAAAGTCAAAATATTGCGAAAATATGATGCTTTAAAATAGACGTAAAATGTTTTTCCTATTTCAAATGAAAATCAAATTTCAAAGTAATTGCTCAAAAGGCGCAAAGGCTAACATAGTGAAAAAGATTCCATGCCGGGACTTGAACCCGGGCCATGAGTATGAGTATAGTGCACTGACGTTCTACCGACTAAACCACATGGAACGATACCCAGCCTGGAAACCTTCTCACTATTATATGTTGGCAAGGCTACAAACGCAGCACAAAATGGAATATTTATCGTGAGCCACCAACCTGGGGCGAACACGAAACTTAATTAAATCCCGCATCGATAGAAACTATATTAATACATGGAAATTATTCCAGAGAGAAACATTCGCCTTGCATACAATATTTCAAATGAAAATCAAATTTCAAAGTAATTGCTTAAAAGGCGCAAAGGCCAACATAGTGAAAAAGATTCCATGCCGGGACTCGAACCCGGGCCATGAGTATAGCACACTTTTTAGCATTGTTGCAAGCCGCCTAAGAGAGAAAGCCTCTACAAATAAGAAAATTATTCGATATTCTGATGCAAGAGGTGGCCAAAATAGGAACATCAACATGTCTCTTACGCTTTTGAAACAAGTTAATAGTACAAACATAATAGCAGAGACAATTGACCACAAATTCATGGTGTCCGGCGACTCTTTCCTTCCGAATGACGCAGAATTTCGTTTGATTGAAGCAGAAAGTCGCAAGAAATAACACAGCTATATTTCTGGAGACTGGAAGGAAACTATTATGAATACAAAGAGGAAATGTCCTAAATTTGATGTCATTGAAGTTAAGAATTCCGACTTTGTTTTTACTGCAGCTTTTGGAACAAAGTATCATAAACAGAAAGAAGGATACCGAGGAAGCTTGTTTTAGTGGATGTAAATTAGATGGCTGCGAGTTGTGAGAGATTCTCCCTTCATGTTACTATTCAAAGAAATCCTCAATGAGGATCAACCTTTTCGCAAAATAAATGTGGAAAAATGGGCTCATGGGCGCAAGTTACTTTCTTTGACAAATGTCAGTCAAGATGCATTGTACGCGGGCCGTAGAAAAATCACTTTGGCCAAAAAGAAATATATGATGGCTATTCTGCCATACATTCCGCCAATTCATCATGTATACTTCAAGAATCTTCCAGTAGATGTCAATACCAGGGATGATGATGATGATGATGATGATGATGATAGTATTGTGTATAGTGAATGGTTTACGATAACTGATAATATGCTTCACTCTTTGTGTTTAATTTAGAGTAAAAAATAGAATAAGTATATATAAATCAAAATCAAGAGTTTTTGTAATCATAATAAACTCTTTATTTACACATGGAAATTTCACAACCATACTGGACCAATTCCTTATTTTTTTTAAAAAACGTATAAATTTACAATAAAAATATTAATTTGTCATTTGTAAAAGTAGGGCACTATAAAAATGATGCTTAAAATTTAATATTGACACACATAATCCTCATAAATCACTTGGCCTGAATTAATTATTTATTAAGAACTTTAAAGCGTTATTATTCACAATAGAGAAAATTGGACTTGGTCTACTATGGTTGTGAGCCCCTGAAATAATGTTATTGCTAAAGGTCTCCTATATTTTTCAATAACCTGTGTTCTGGTGACGTGTTCCATTCCAAGATGTAGTGGAACAAAGTTCTCAATCAAAGCTTGTCGTGCACATTGTACAGAAGATGATTTTAATCTCTTTCTTATATTGGATAATATGGGCAGAACACCATTAGAGAGACCAGTTCTAAGCTTTAGAAGTAACGCTGCCAAGCAAGTACGAGATGACCTTGTTTTTCAAGAAGCGCATTTTGGACATTACTAGTTCAAAAATATAGTTAGAATCAGACATGGATATATCGATGATAGTATAATAATCGGACTCGGAAAGCTACCCAGGTGTGTCAAAATCGATACCTCTCTTCTTTGTTACCTTTCTGATATAATTTTAAAAACTTTCAATATCTTTTTCTTACATTGATGTATTCTTAATTACAGGTGTAAAGCTTGCAGAGCCAACTCACTGATTACCAATTCCGTAATATGAGTTTTACAGCATCATTTCCCCGACGAAATATATTTTCCAGTTTCTATAAAGACTTGAGTTTGAGCTGCTTTTGGTTTAGTCACGAGACAGCTCTTATACTTAACTATTATACAACAAATGTTAGTGTTGTGACAACGAGGTATTGATAAATGTATATTAGGATTCCTATTTGTGGTGTCGTTGGCAGTAATCGTTAACACACGATCACTTATTTTTACCACATAAGACGAAATATGAGTATTTCGAGCCCGAAGCATACGAATTGCATATGATCTGCATTTAGAGCACAACTTAGAACCACTCTGTAGATCGAAGTTTTTAAAACTTCTGAAGTATCGATATAACTTTTCTGTTAGAGCAGATAACGAAAATCACTATTTGGTTTACATACCGGTTTTACAACAATCACACTGACTTCCAGGCATTATTTATTATTAGGTTCTTCAATAAATATTACAACAACAGTTTTACAACACAGCATTGATATCTGAATTATGCAAATACTTTTTCAGCGTGGCAAGACAAATCTGAACACTCTCCGATAGCAGTGCAACTGATACTCGCCTTGCATCGCACGAAATATTTTTTTCTCTAATAGGTAGAATCGCACACTGAACCAAAATAAAATAATGCTCATATAAAAGCCTATAAAGATTAGCATCATTACATGCAATAATTAATTTGGTTCATGGAACGCTTCTTAAAGAAATAATAATTCAAAAATAGCAAACACGCCAAAATTGTAGTAAAAAGCCAAAACACTATAATTTCCGGCTATAATTTATATGACTTACTATTTTATTTATCATGTAAATCTCATATTAAATAAAAATACATATCCTTATATACAAAGACATCGGAAAATTGTCGGAATCTGATTTTTTTTTTTTTTCGCGTGTATGTTGGGCGAAAAATAGTCCTAATCAACCCACCTCCTTTGGATATTCGGACGTAAAAAATTTGTCGATATCTGCTCTGAAATTTTCAAATCGATATCTTAATTAATTTCCTTAATTTTAGCAAATTAGTCTAAATTGTCTTTACTTTTATTGTCATTCTGCAAGCCTCGCTTCGATTTTTCGTGTCCCCCATGCACTCAACGTTTTTATTGAACTGTCGCACGAGCCTCCTCGAAGGGTCCAAATCTATTCAGTTTGCAGTTGTTTTTTTTTTTTTGGGGGGGGGGGGTGTTTTTTAATTGGGCCATTTGATGAGATTTTAATTAATATCTTGGCTAATTATCAACCACTTACAAATCTGAGACTCAGGTACATCAGCACCTGCCTTGGGCTACCCTCGAACAAATTTTCTGACTTCTAGGTGTACTAGATTTCGCTCGCCATCGTCGGCACACACACACACACAGAAATTTTCTTTTATTAGTATAGATATATAGGTATGGAAAAGTATAAATATATGGAAGTTATTAATGATATAGAAAGAATTTCATTGCTTTCACTAATAAAAAAATATTTTTTAATGCGTTTTAGTTTAATAAAAGTCGGAGTTTTATTATTTTCTGTTTTTTAGATTTGAAAGAGAACTCAAACTAGATATCTTTGGTTTTTAATTTTTGAAATTTCCCTCTAGGGGAGCAACTAGCTAAAACACCATCATGTTAATTTTTTTTGTAAAAATTTAAAATTGACCATGATACAAGTTTATTCTGAATATGTGAACGAGATTTTTTCGTGGAAAGTGAGTTCAATTTGCATAGTAATGAAATTTTCCAGCAGGACAGCTACTAACATGAAAAAACCCATCATGTTAATTTTTTTATGAAAGCATAAATTTGATCATGACAGAAGCTTAGTCTGTAGATCAGAGCAAAATTCTTTCGTGGGAATTCAGTTTAAACAGCGCCTGAAAAGTTAAATGAAAACTTAGATGTTTATAAAGGTGCAATCAGAGAATCAGAGATAACATTCGTCGCCTGAAGTATTCCTTGCCTTTGATTGCTAGAATTCAAAATTTAGCAATCGCCTAGTTATAAAATGGTATTGTAGTTTGTATGTTTGTATTGTAGTTTGTGTGTATATTTAATAACAATGTTGTATGGCTAAATTGATGTGTTTAGGCAAAAAAAAAAAAAAAAAAAAAAACATTCAGATACGGGTAAATTGCTTTAAACTTCGAATTGTAATCTCTAGGGTATAAGTCGCCATAATTGTCTGTTAGATGCAATGAGAGGTAATCTAATTTTAATAGCTTTTATAGTTTAATTTTTTTCATTGGTTATTTTTTGCCGTATATTTTGACAAATATAAGTCAGTAGTTGAATCATAATGAATCACTCTACCTCCTCCCCTTCCTCCTGAAAAGGAGCAGTCGTTTTACAGGACAGATATAGAAAAGTGATTTTAAAATCGCAATAAAAAAACATTATAAGTACATACGAATTGTTTCAAAGAAAACTTTATAATCTAAATAAAATATCATCTTAATGATACCCCGGGGCTTCATTCACTTAGAGGTTAAAGCCATAAGCTGAATCAGTTTCAATGTACCCCTTGTTTGAATGTTTATTCTTTCAATTCTGAAGAATTCTGAATATTCTAGTAAAAGGCTATTAAGACCATTCATCGCATAATTTTTAATGTATAATTAATAATTTTTTTTTCGGTTCCAATGTACTCCCTGTTCGTATATTTTATTTTTTCAATTCTGAAGAATTCTGAAGGCTCTAGAAAAAGAAAGGCTTTCTAGATATTTCATAACATAATTTTTAATAAAACCAAATTTTTAACTCGTCTACTCAGTCATTTAACTTATATCACCATTTCATAAAACATACTTCTTCATGGGCCAAGGAAAATTTGTCGCCGTCTTAGAACTGGATTGTCCTACTTTGTATATATCAAAAATTGTAATAGAATACATAGAGATAGATTATATAGATAGATATAACCGTAAAATGGGGCTATTCAGATGCAAACTATTAACTTCGATCTGCGAAATCGAAATCTAAGTCTTAAGACATACAGTCGTGGAAAAAAACGCAACCTCATGCTACTTTATTCCCAAATTGTCACAGAATTTTACGAAAGATACCGTTTGACGGGGCATTGCTTCTTCTTGGAATGAAATGAATATGAATGAAATTCCTGTAATTGGGGTTCTGTATATATTAAAAATTGTACCAACTTCAGTGTTTCAAAAAGAAACGCCTACTTTGCTTGAGTTCTTTTGATCAAAGCAGTCCCGAAAAAAGCGTAGTTAATGCCCCTTTTTCTTAAATTTTCTAAATTGACTTACTTACCAGAACATTATACAGACATTTCAATTATAAAATAAATTCATTTTGTACGAAACAAAATTCTATTAAAAAAATTTCATTTCTTTTTAGAATTTTCTTTTCCGTGGATGTAAATAGTAATAGGAGATGGTCTGTTTAGACCGTCGAAAAGTATATTTCTACATCTCAAAAACTAATGAAAGGAATGAGCTTCAAAAGCAAATAACACTGTTTTTAACGACGCTGATTCTTTTTATAAAAAAGTTAATGTAGGTCACACATCACATTTCTTTTTAAAATATAAATGTATTATTATTTTTCATAATTAAAAAATACAGGGTGTCCACAAATTATCTTTACAACTTCAAATCTAAATAACTAAAGAACTATCTCAGTTCTGTTTTCTTCATTTAAAAGAGAATTTCTGAAAGTTTTGTTTATAACATGAGTGCACCTCTATGCGTGCCCCCCTTGTTGCCCGTAGGATATCAAGGCGATAATTGATTTCCTACCATGTCCGCTCTAGTACATCCTCAGTAATTGTTGCGATGGCTTTTGTACGGTTTTGTGTACGAAGTGTTCAATTGCCTGGCTGCGGTACGGGCAGATTTTGTTGGGCTACGAACAAATGCTTCCCAAACACGTTCGGCATCCTCTTCATTTGTGACTGGTTGTCCAGCTCCTTTTTGATGCTGGAAAGTACCAGTTTCTATAAACTTTCTGTGCCATTCACGAATTGTTGGTCTTGATGATGGTTCTCTTCCATATTTAGTCCTCAAATGTCGTTGGACCTGTGTATCTGATCTTGTTTCTATGAACCATGAAACACACTACGCCTTTTCCTGTATAAAACTACTGTAAAACACTACTGTCACTGTAAAAAAAAAAAACGGAAATACTACTGGCAATCTAGACGCCAGTACTATTTCCGTTTTTTTACAGGAATTTTTACCCATAAATTACAGAACAATTTCCGTTTTTAATCAGAAAACGGAAAATTTCCTGTAATTTATGGATAAAAATTCCCGTAAAAAAACGGAAATAGTACTGGCGTCTAGATATTGCCAGTGGTATTTCCGTTTTTTTACAGTATAGTCATTTTGTGTAAATGTGACGTCAACTCTTTACCACGTGCTCAGTGTACCTGAAAAACAAAGCAAACAAAAATTTCAGAGATCGTCTTTTAAATGAAGAAAACAGAACTGATATATCTTGTACAATTCTTTAGTTATTTAGATTTGAATTTTTAAGATAATTTATGGACACGCTGTATATTTGGATAAAAAAATGCCTGAACTATGTTTGAATCTGTTCATTGTACCTTATGACCACTGTGAAGGCCGCTATTCATCTGAAAGATGCACCTCACCTTATCGATTTATTCATCAAAACTACCGACAATATTCTTTATTGAATGCCTTAGTTCCCAAAATACAAATTTCATAAAAAATAGAAAGCGATGTTTTTAGATAAGTATGGATTCATGGTTACGTTTTCTTAACTTCGCAACATATATAAAACAAGAAAGAAAAATCATGCGTTAAGCATAGATTATGAAACCCTTTCCAACACTTCCTGAATGCTTTAGCAAAACTTCGTTATTTAGGGAAATAATGTAAATGAGATAACTAAGTAAACATTTTATAAAACGCAAAAAACATTTGAAAAACTGATTTCAGTAGTTAATGTCCATAGCCAAATATGCATTCCAATTCTTTTGAACAGCCCTGTATTTGATCTGTAGATTGATATATAGACTATATAAGGGGAAAATTTAGTTTAGCAAGAAAATGCATAACAGGTTGAAATTAATCTTTCAGCAATTTATACTAATAGATGGAAACATACTTAAATACTTTTGTACAGCCCTGTAGTTTACCTAGTACCTTTATTACATGGCACTATTTAGCTTAAATTTAATTAAAACTAAAACACGCTTAAAACTACTGACATTACATTTCCAAAAATTATCACCCATAGACGGCCATGTATCGAACTCTTTGCGTGGCCCTGTATATCATTTTATCTATATTCTACAAATATTTCTTAGTAAACTAAATTCAGTTTAGCGTAAAAATGCATAACTCGTTTAAAACCCACCTTTAATCAATTTATGCTCATACTCAGTAACCTTTAAGTATTCATTTCTGTAGCTCTGTATATGAGCTATAACATTTATACGCACTTTATAGTATGCATAAATATAGTGAAAAAAGTGCATATCATAATTAAAAATGCATTTCAAGCAATCATTACTAATATACAGTAATTCGGATACAATATAGTATCTGAAATCTTTTCAAATACATCGCAAACAATCCCCCCTATACCATTATGAACGGAATTCTTTTGTGTGGCCCTGTAAATGAACAATAACTATTCTTTGCACCTCATATTCAACAGAATGCATATTTTAGTGGACTTCATAAATGAAATCAATTTTACTATGTTTGAAAGAGTGTAACACCATTAAAAATCATTTGAAACGATTTTTTCCCATTGGCCGTAATGTAACGGAAAACTTTTGATTGTCCCTGTAAATGAACTAAATATACTACAAATTTCATTTGAAATAGGGAACGTGCTATGGTAGAGGTCCCTAACATCCAAAAATTTGAGACCCATCAGAGCATATTTACGAGACTTAGAGCATGTACAGACGGCCAGACGACCAAACGGACAGACGGACAGACAAACCGAAGTCATAAACGCTTTTCAACTTTGTTGGAAAGTGTTAAAAAGACTTTTTTTTCTCTCTTAGAAATTTTACTATGCATATTTGAGATGCTATATGTGTAATTTTAGATTTTCAGAATATTTTAGCGCTAGTTTTGGGAGCACGTGCGATTTTGTCATTTTCTAATTACTTGCAAACCTTTAAAGGCAGTGGCGCCATTTTTATGTGCTACTACTTTGGTATTTATGTTCTTATAATTAATGTATTTACAATTTTTAAATCTTTATTTAATATTTAACTAATGTAAAAAAGATATTTTGAATAAAATAATTACAAATTTCCATGTAAGTTAATGAACATATGAAACCTGAACTTTTTATGGAAATTTACCAAATTAGGTAATATAACTAAAAAAGCAGGAATATAAAATATACAATATTTTTTCTAGTTTTTTATTGCATGCTAGGGAATTTTTCAGGATAAATATCAGTATTTTTTTTTTATTGGGAAGTAAATCTAGGTTAAACGAAATTTCGTCTTATTCTAAAAGAGATTTTCTATAAGAAAATACTGGTAAAAAATTCTAGAGATTTATCTGAAGAATGACTGTTGAATATTAACCAGTGACACTAAATGTTACTCAATGCCCGGGTTGAATATTTGGAGCTTTTCTTCTTTACTTTCTTTTATATTAAAGAAAATTCACTGAATTGTTTTCCCTCTGGTATTGCTTGATTTGCAATTGATAAATGGTAAATTTACAAGCCATATTACTGTTTGATTTTTTAATAAATTGCAGTTTTATGTGCACTACAGTTCATTAAAGTAATTGTAATATGAGGCAGATTACATTGACCCAAGTTCTCACAGTTTTGATACTAGTACAAATGTCATTAAATGTCATTTGTCGTCGATTTGTTTCTTTACGATAGTGAACCAAGATCTATTTCAGAGTACACATTCATAAACTGGTTTTCATGATTATTTAAAATAAAAAGTAAAAATCCTAATGCGGATTAGGCCTGCTATATAAAAGCTATACTTAAAATTTTCAGTTTATTAGGATCTTTATACGTTAAAATTGTTAAAAGATTATCGACGTGCTGCGCACAAAAGCTTTAGTTTAATTCTTTATTTTTTATTATTTCTATGAATATGTCATTAGTGGCATATTTAGGATTTTACATTTGAAGAGCATGTTTCAAAATGTAAATTAATTGAATTATGTTGTAACCTCTGTGAATAAGTTGAAGAAATGTTACAAGTTCATCGAACCACAGCCATTCTTTCTTTTTGAGCGATTTGTGATACACCTATCGTTTGTTAGCATTGAAAGTAGCATTAGACGTTGTGATATCTAGATGTGCTATTTCATCTAGCCGGAGAAAAGTAACGTAAAACAAGTATGAAACTGTACGTCAAACGTAGCAAATGAGGTGCGCGTTCGTACTATAACTAGTTTTATAAATATTCAGATCTTGGTGCAATGGCTGTTGCACTGTTAGGCAGAAATGAATGAATACAAATTTATTAAGATTATATATATTAAATTCAGTAATACGGAAATAACAAGACTCCATCATAAATGGGACGTAATCACCATGGCAACCTAGAATCATGTCCTATCATGAAATATCATTGAATTAATTACATATGACAATATTTAATAGAATAAACACCATGGCAACCTAGAATCATTACCTATCATGGGATATCATTGAATTAATTACGTAGGATAGGATTTAATAGAATGAAGAAACCTTCTATTACTATCTTTATAAGTTCTGATTGCATTTTCATAAAATTTAAAATGACCCGACAAAATTCTGCAACGATTCTATATATTAAATTTCAAACCATTCGGTTGGGTGGTTTTTGCTCTGTTATATGCGGACGGGCGGACCAGAGGACGATTATAGGTGGTACGGATTTATACAATTACGAACGCAACTAAAAATATCATCTTTTAATGAAATCCAGCTCATATTCAAAATATTAGAATAGTTACTTTTTTTTTTTTTTACAAATTGAAAATATCGTTTGGTAATTTAATCTCTTTTAATGCAAATATGCAAACAATATTTTTATTAAGAACTTATTGTTCATTAAACTTATTTATTACCTTAAAATTAATATAATTTTTGAAAAGATGAATTGAAAAAAAATTATTTTGAAAAGTCAAAATATTAGAATATTTATTCAAGTGGTTCAAAATATTAGAATATTTCACATTAATTCTCCTTTAATTATCAGTAATTCATAACTGATGGCAACATTGATTAAATTCAGAAGATTTTATTTAAAATCAGTATTCTTTTTGCAGTTTTTTTTTTTCGTCTTTAAATAGGTCGTGTGAGTGATACTCTTGAATCTATTAAACTTCGTATGGTTGATTAGTATCGACACGATAAAAATCAACGTTATATAGCGAATTATTTACATTGTTCACAATCAAGCGTTAGTAAAATACTAACACAATATTTAAAAAAATGGAAATTTTCAAAATAATCGCCGAAATGGCGGCCTGAAACCAAAAACATTTGCTAAAGATGACAGGAAACTGAAGCGTAATGTTAAGAAAAACCGTTTTAAAAGTGTGCGATTCTTGCACCGAAAATGGAAAGAAGAAGGACTTGAAGTTTCTACATCGACAACATTAAGACGTCACTATAAATTTAAGTTTGAATCTCGTGCACCGAAAACAAAATCTCTCATGACTGCAAAACAAAGGCGTATATGATTGAATTGGTGTAGATCAAGACGTTTATGGGGCGAAGAAGATTGGGAAAATATATTATTTAGTGATGAAAGTATGTTTTGTGTTTCATATGGTAATCAATATATTCGAGTTTGGAGAATGAAGCAAGAAGCCTTTGATAAAGAATGCTTTAAACATTCCGTAAAATTTCCTGCTAGTGTCATGGTTTGGGATTGCATGAGTGCAGAAGGACCTGGAAAGTTATGCATCGTCTACGAAAAGGTTAACTCTCAGATATATCAAGAAATTTTGGAATATTACATGATTCCATCATCAGAAGATTTATTTAAAGATGATTTCATTTTTCAACAAGATTTAGCGTCACCGCATAACTCGGCGTCAACTAAAAATTGGTTCCGCCAACGCAACATTAAGGTACTTCTTTGGCCACCAAACTAGCAAGACCTTAATCCCATTGAAAACTTATGGTGTATAATGATGTATAATGCTGTATAATGAAGAAAAAACTCCAAGAAAATCCTCCTTCAAATAAAACTGAGTTAGTGGCACATATAAAATCTATTCTGGCTAATATTGATAGAAATGTTTGTAAACACCTTGTATATAGTATGCAAGATCGATTGTACGCTGCTATGAAAGCTAAAGGGGATGCTACAAAATACTAACTACCATTTACTTCATATTCGTAAGGTAATATTGTTGCGTAAAATAAAATATTCTAATATTTTGAACCAATCTTAATTTTTATTCTAAAATTTTGATATGTTTCAGAAAGCTGTATACCTAATTTATTGTACTGTACTTTATATTTTGTAAATGTTAAATCCTTATCTAAACATCCCAGATAAAATTTATAAGAAATTTAATTGCATTTACTTTTTACCAAAAAAAAAAAAAAAATAAATAAAGGAAAAATATTGTTTTCTTATTTATGTTGTTTTCTCAATTATTCTAATATTTTGAATACACTGGGTTACATAATGATATGAACACCTAATAATTTTGTGATATCCTGGCAAAATATCAGAAATAATTATCAGAAAACTCATTGTCTTGAGAAATACAGTCATTTTACACAATACATAGTTGTAAAAGTAATATCAAACTTTTAATTCATTGAAAATATGAATTATCTAAAAAAATGGTGTTGCAAAATGATATGAACATTGATCAAAATTATCACTGAACGAGCATGGAAACTGTACTGGAATATTAAATGCCACTCCGAGGGGAAGAAACCGAAATATGCAAATTAGTTTAGCATATAAAGATACTTCACAGACTAGGAAATTTCCAAACCTGATCGCAAAGTGAGTTCTAGAAGTATGAGTCGTAAAAGCCCTTTAAGTGGTTTTGAGAAAGGTAAAATTGTGGCTTTTAAGGATCACGGACTTTCGATCAGAGCTATCGCAAAAAAATTTAAAAGATCTCCAGGTGTAATATTAAATTTTCTTCAATTAAAAGAGGATTATGAGGCAAAGAAGTCTCCGGGATGTCCGCCAAAGCTGTCCAAAAGGGAAAAAAGAGCCATTATAAAAAGAATGAGCAATGGGAAAACAGCTTTAGGCGAATGTTCAAGAGATCCAATGATAGCAGTGTTAAATTGTACCTTGTCCAGAGTAGTGAAGAGCTCTAAGATGATGAGGTACAACAAAAGAAAGCCTCAGACACGTATGGCTAAAATGCATCAGCAGAATCGCCTGGATTGGGCAAAAGATCACATGTCCTGGAAGTTAGAATATGAAAGAGTAATATTTTCCAATTAAAAAAAATTCAATTTGGATGGTCCGGACGGTTTTTCTTATTATTGGCACGATCTGCGCAAGAAACCAGAAACGTTTTCAAATTGGCAGCAGGGTGAAAATTCACTCACTGTTTGGGCTGTGTTTGGATTTCATGGCAAAATCAACGTTTAGAATGAGTGCATTAACCTACCAAGATCTACTTGAAGAAAACGTTCTGCCATTTGCTGAAGAAATTGGGGGACCTTTGCTGGATGTTAGGACAAGAGAATGTATCCATCCACACGGAAAACAGCACTTGGGAATGGTTTCTTAATAATAGTGTACATGTAATTCCATGGCCATCTGTTTCTCCTGATTTAAATCCAATGAGAAATGTATGAAGCCTACTGGTTAGAACTGTTTACGCAAATGGAAAACAATATGCCACAATTTCAGAATTAAAAGCTGCTGTCATGTTCCACTGGATTGAAATCGATCAAAATACAGGGAGTTTATAAAATCCCGGACCCATTTTGATGTTTAATAACTCATAAAATAACGAAGATATAAACAAACTTATGGCATTTATTGATGGAATAACTCATATATTTTCCTTTTCAGGTTTGAATATCTTTACTTTTGTAAATATCGTCTGCGCGTGTGGTTAATTTCAGATAATTTCATTTTCCAGTCTAAATATCTGTACTCTTCTAAATATCATCTGCTTATTAATTGCATTTTTCTCTCTTTTGTTTTTGGCAACTATTGCAATATTATGTTTACTTTTGATGTGTTTGTTCTATGTATAAGTTCTATGTACAACTAGAAGAGCTTCAGCCACATGTCATTTTGCAACAAGATGGAGCCCACCTCATTGGGGTACCATCGTTCGTACTTCTTTGAATGACCATTTTCCAGGAAGATGGATTGGGCGAGGAGGTCCAATCCCTTGTCCACCCAGATCACCTGATATAACGCCGTTGGACTTTTTCCTTTGGGGATTTGTAAAGGACAATGTTTACAGGAGGAGAGTGTCGAACATTGATGACTTAAAAGCCAGAATTACAACCGTAATAGCCTCTGTGGATGCCGACATGCTTACCGCTAACTGGCGTGAAATTGACTATCGACTTGATATTTACTGTGCGACGAAGGGGGCACACGTGGAAGTTCATTGACAAGGGTCATGAAACCTTTTGAGTCTATCTAACCATTTATGTTATTAATTTTAATCTATCTTTATTATTTTATGAGTTATTAAACATCAAAATGGATCCGGGACTTTATAAACACCCTGTATATTAAAAAGCTTGCTCCACTACATGCCTGTTAGTATCTGCTAGTATTTTTACATTAATTAAAAGATCTGGTGCATACACTGGCTATTAATCTATATTTTTCGCCAATGCTCATATCACTATGCATCATTATGTTCATATCATATGCATTTTATTTTATGTATAAATCGCTGTTTCAATTATATTTTCTTATAAAATAAAGCGATTTGTTGTATTTCTAACATTGATTAGACTTCAGTTTGTTTTGTAACATTTTCTTCTTTTTTATACTTGAAAAACTGGGTGTTCATATCATTTTGAAACCCAGTGTATGAGCTGTATGTATGTTGAAGTAATGCGCAAAATATTAAAGAAACAAAAATAGCATTTTAGAAATATGTTAGGACTATTGCAAAAGTTAGGCATATATAAACTATTTTGAATAGCTATGCTTCTATAAGCGTTAAATTTAAATCCCCCCTTATAAACATTTTAATTAATAAAAATACGTATAAAATTTAGTTCGGTGGTTCTTGAGTGTAAACACTCGTACATATAGACAGATATGCATGTATACAGAGAAATATTGCGTTTTATAAGTATAAATACAAATAAATACATTATTCTCAAAATGAAATGAAATAGTACCCTATGTACCGATACACACCCATATCTTGATTGGTTGAGTTATTCATTTTGTAATCACTGTAATTTCCATTGATCTTTATGTGAATAAGTGGAATGTATTCAGATTTTTTTTGGTACTTTTAAACTCTTGATACCTTCGTCAACTATTAATGTATTTAAAACACAAATTTTAAACTCTAGTACAGTATAATTTACGTTTGTCTCGATCTACAGCTATAAATAAAACATTGAAGTTTGTAGGCTTTTAAGTAGTATTCTGGCGCGTGATGCGGCCTGATACATTCGTAGAAGCTAGGTCATAACTAAAGGACGTTAAGACCATATCTTATTATACAAAATGTGAGATTTATGTGATTTTAAAGAATTTAAAAAATATTTCAATTATAGTCATTAACAAAGAAAAATCTGCAGTGACATAAATATTTTGACATAACAATTATTTTTAACCGACTTGTTTATTGTTATTATTAACACATACATCTGACTTGTGTGCTTGACATCTAGGTCCGCTTATAAGTCATCGTCAATATAAAGGGACGAGATAGCACAATGAAATTTACAACACAAAGAAATTACATCCGGGAGCTCCACAAAGAGTGTGCAATGGAGCCAGCGAGAGTCGAACTCGCAGACCTCTGCCGCTCTCAATGCTTGGCGGCTGGCACCGACTTGTTTGTTTGTTTGTTTTATTGAACAAATACATCAGACTTGTGTGCTTGACACCAGGGCCCCCTTATAAGTCATCGTCGATATACAGGGACGAGATAACAAGGAAATTTACAACACCAGAGAATTACATCCTGGGGGCTCCACAAAGAGTGTGCAACGGAACCGGCGGGATTCGAGTCCGCCCCCACCTACGTTCTCAAGCGATTAGCGACGTGCTGTCTTATCCACTCAGCCACGGTGGGCCCTTTTAACCGACTTCAAAAAGAAGGAGGTTATCAATTCGACCTGTATGTATGTTTTGGCAATGTTCACGCATAACTTTCTTAAATATGAACCGATTTTGATAATTTTTTTTTTGTTTGAAAGTGTAAGTCCCCCATTTGGTCCCATTCCAATTTCATCAAAATCTGATGATTAGAATTTTTTTTAAAATAAAAACTTTAAAATTCAAATCCTTTTTGAAGCAGTCGCCCGATTATAAGCGCTCATCTTTGATACTGTCACTCTTATCGAGATACGCCCCACCAGTGGCCGAGAGGTTCTGCTCTCGAAGCTGGTAGACGGGAGGTGCTGGGTTCGATCCCAATCGCACCCGTCGGCCTAATCGTTCGGAGTTTTCGTGGTTTTCTTCGAACCTTGGTTCTCCAAGCGTTAATACGGGTTAGGTTCCCTTAGAAAGACCTCCACGGAAGGCACCCCTCCCCCCTTAGGGCCTATATCCCACGTGCTGATAATTGGCCGACATAAATACAACCTTATCGAGATACGAGATCTTTCAAAGTGCGAACACTTAGCTGGACAAGGGCTGAGATCCAGATAGGTTTTTTCGGTGGTAGTGAAACGAGATTCACCAATCAGAAGCCTGTAGTTTTGCGAACTTTTCGCTGTTTGCATAAATGCAGGCTTCTGATTGATCGATCTCGTTTCGCTAAGAGCGAAAAATCTATCTGTATAACGGCCATTCTGTCATCCACCAAACCGGAAGGCCCACATAGACACAAACCGATATCGGAAGTCGGTGTCGAAAAGTTGAAAATCAACCTTTAAAGTTCCTTATGTATCAGAGCACAAGTACAGCGCCTAGAAGATACAGTGTGGAAAACGGCTACAAAATAGTGCTAAAAAATTGAATCCCATAAATGTACAACGATGCTGAATAACAAGATGTCGATCGTAGCGCCATCGTAGGGATTTAAAAACGATAGTCATTCTAAAAGAGACTCTTTAACCTATTTCACGTCATTCCTTAACTAAATTAGCTTATAACAGACCAAAATATTTTATATTTATAGTTTCCGATACTTAACATTCTATAATTTTTGAAAACACAGTGTTTATATTGAAAAGAGTTACGAGATGGCGCTCGTATCAGCATATTGCCGCTGAGCATTGTTGGAGATTTATGGGATACAAGTTTTTAGCACTTTTTAAAGCATTATAGGAATAGCCGTTTTCCACACTGTATCTTCTAGGCGCTGTAGCACAAGTACAACGCCTAGAATAAATAGTGTGGAAATCTGCTATCCAAACAGCACTAAAAAATTGTATGCCTTAAATGTGCAATGATGCTGTAATCCAATGAGACGATCGCAGCGACATCTGCGTTATATTTTCAAATTTCAATGTAAACATTGTACTATAACAGCGTCTAGACCAAGTTGTCTTGGAGTTTTAGAAAATATCCTCAGATGTCGCTCCGATCGACTTTTTGGATTTCAGCATCGTTTTACATTTAAGGGACACAATATTTTAGTACTTTCTAACTACTACTTCTACCGAGTCCAGAATATATAGTGTGGAAATCGGCTATCCCAGTAATACTTAAAAAGGTGCAAAAATATTGGATCCCTTAAATGTCAAACGATGCTGAAATTAAATGAGTCGATCACAGCGACATCTGCAGGATATTTTCTTTAACTCCAACACGATTTGGTCTAGACGTTGTAATAATAAGATGTGTTTACTTTGAAATTTGAAAATAGATCGCAGATGTCGCTGAGATCGGCTTCCTGGATTTCAGCATCATTGCACATTTCAGGGGAACAACATTTTAGCGCTGTTTGAATAGAAGATTTCCACACTATGCATTCTAGACGCTGTACTACACCGACTAGAAGATACAGTGTGAAAAACGGCTATTCCTATAATGCTTTAAAAAGTGCTAAAAACTTGTATCCCATAAATCTCCAACAATGCTCAGCGGCAATATGCTGATACGAGCGCCATCTAGTAACTCTTTTCAATATAAACCCTGTGTTTTCAAAAATTATAGAATGTTAAATATCGGAAACTATAAATATAAGATATTTTATTCTGTTATAAGCTAATTTAGTTAAGGAATGACGTGAAATAGGTTAAAAAGTCTCTTTTAGAATGACTATCGTTTTTAAATCTCTACGATGGCGCTACGATCGACATCTTGTTATTCAGCATCGTTGTACATTTATGGGATTCAATTTTTTAGCACTATTTTGTAGCCGTTTTCCACACTGTATCTTCTAGGTGCTGCAGCTGTACTATTGCGATAGTAAGTCAGTATGTTCTGGATATCTGAATCTGGGGAAACAATGAGTGTGGTGGGAAACAATGAGTGGGGAAGCAATGAAACGGTTCAGGATCTGAACCCAGTAGGCATTGTAAACATGCTTACAGGTTCTAGAGCTGGACCAAATTACAGCGTCTAGAATAGATAGTGTGGAAATCTGCTATCCAAGCAGCGCTAAAAAGTTGTATTCCTTAAATGTGCAATGACGCTGAAATCAAGGGTGCCGATCGCAGCGACATCTGCGATATGTTTTCAGATTTCAAAGTAAACATCGTATTATTACAGCGTCTAGACCAAATCGTTTTGGAGTTTTAAAAAATATCCTGCAGATGTCGCTGTGATCGACTCATTGGTTTTTAGCATCGTTCGACATTTAAGGGATCCAATATTTTAGCACTTTTTTAAGTATTACTGGAATAACCGATTTCCACACTATATATTCTAGACGCTGTAGTTATATAATAGAAAATGCCTAATTTTGCTATAGTTTGAACAAAAGTTTCTCTCAAAGCACTTTGCCGCGCTCTGATGTGTAAACTTTATTGATGGATTGTCACCTTTTCCTCACCCAATGGAGGATATTCCATCTCCGTTTTGATCACGTGGTCAAGGTAAAAACTTCTAGCGTAAAGAAGGGAATGCTCCGTAGACGTGTAATGTAAATCACCGCTAGCCAATGAAACAGTTCATGAGGCCAAGCAGTAATATCTTTCCTTCTTATCAGTTAGAAGTTCCTTGGGTAAATTACCGGTATCACGTGACTTTTTTCAGCTTCGAACCCATATTTGGAATATCCTCCATTCCGTTGTCCGTAGGTATCGATGCGGACCTTATAGTTTACTGGATGCGGTAACTTTCCGAAGTGCGAGATCTTGTCTAGAAAAGATGCCGCATTCAGAAAAACCCAAATATCTAAAACGATTCTAACCGTCATCGAAAGTGGGGATAAAAAAGCTTACAATTCAGTACAATTCAGTTACAATTCAATAGCAAAGTGACCTTATACATCAGAGTTTAGCAAAGTGTTTCTATTAGTCGGTACACTGCAAAGTGCCTCCATATACACTACACATAAATCTGCCTTCTTATGTGTATCAGCACTGTCTTCGGTTATCAGATTCAGAATAAACACCTAATCATTGACGCTCATTTCTGATGTTTTTACTGCCTAAAGATGAATGGTGAATGTGAGATGATGAGAATGGTGACATACGGAAAAAATTATTGATTGATAGATTCTAGACAAAAGCTATCGCCATGAGAGTTTGCCATTATTGCCAAACTAATGCATGTTGAATTGTCCTTTACTCGTATAATCAAACTTGTCCAAGCGAAAATCGCCAAGTTCTGGAATAGAAAATGTCTAGTTTTACCGTAGTGTAGGCAAAAACGTTGGTATAAACAGAGTCTGAGCATTGTATGTCACCACTCTCAAATAGAGGCACCTTACATGAGGAAACGATGGAGATTATCGGAAAAGAATAATGTAGAAGTATGGACCACATGGTTGCCAGTAGCGTGGTCGGTAGCGACAGCTGCTTCCACGGCGTGGGCCCGGGTTCGAATTCTCGGATAAGACATGGATGTAATTGTGAATGTCCCATTGTAGTAATGTAATATATATGTAATGGAAAATAAAAATTGTTGTGACTTGTTGTTGTTTCTGTATAATAAGGATCATTCGAGGCGACAGCCATAGTAGCTATAGGCCCCAAAGCATTCCACTTCGGTGGACTTCAAATATCAAATGTCAAATGGACCACATGATTGGTTTATTGAATATATCTGAACTGTGTGCTTGGCGTCAAGCGCCCGCTTATAAGTCATCGTCAGTATACAGGAACGTGATAGCACAAGGAAATTTACAAATCATAAATATGTAAATTAATCATTTGTAAAAAATTTTCTCTAGAAAATCCATGTTTGGTAGATATTAAATTTTATACATTAAATTTAACGTTTTTATGCCGACACATGATATCCGATGTGTGGTTATTGAATAACGCTTCGTCATTAAAGAAGTTTAAATAATTATTTAATTCTTTTTAGTGCTTTTTTGAAGTCGGTTAATATTTTTTTTGAAAAGATTATTTTATTTCCTACTTTTTAGTTATTCATACCGTAACACATAATTATCCGGATTTCAACATCTGCTGAATAAGTAAATAATTTGTGAAAGAAATTATAATTTACAAAAACTATTTATTAAACAAATAGTTTTTAATAAATTCTTTATAATTTCATTAAAATATTGACTTTATTAGCATTTAATACGTCTGATATTTTTTTAAACATGTACATTATATTCACAACAGTCTACAATCATTTATTTATTGATCACATACACCTGACTTGTGTGCTTGATATAAGGGGCCCGCTTATAAGTCATCCTTAATATACAAGGACGAAATAGCACAAGGACTTTGAGCTTTGAAGCGGGGGGGGGGGGGGGGTGTTCTAGATAGCACAAGGAAATTTACAACTCCAGAGAATTACATCCAGGAGCTCCACAAAGAGTGTGCAACGGAGCCAGCGGGATTCGAACACGCAGTCACCTACGTTCTCAAGCCATTAGCAGTGTGATGTTTTGACCATTCAGCCACGGTGGGCCCTGGACCACATTTTAAACCTGACAAGTTTACAGCTTTCTGGATGCCAGTATTTTAGAACAGAAAATTTTGTTTTATTTGACAGAAGAATTTTTGAAATTTAAAAGGACACACTCTATAAAAATTACCAAGTTCGCAAAAAGGCAGGCTTCTGATTGGTCAATCTCATTTCGCTAACAGCGAAAAATATATCTGGGTCCTGGTCAATATACTTGAAGAGTCAATACAAATATTACTACATAGTCTGCATTTTTCTTCTTGACAACGGAGTCCTACAAAAAATAATTCTTGAATGTAGCCCGTGGCTGAATGGTTAAGGCACCACACCGCTAATCGCTTGAGAGCGTAGCTGGGCTTCGGGTTTAAATCCCGCTGGCTCCGTTGCACACTCTTTGCAGAGCTCCCAGATGTAATTCTCTGGTGTTGTAAATTTCCTTGTGCTATCTAGACCCCCCCCCCCCCCCCCACTTCAAAACTCAAAGTCCTTGTGCTATTTCGTCCTTGTATATTAAGGATGACTTATAAGCGGGCCCCTTATATCAAGCATACAAGTCAGGTGTATGTGATCAATAAATAAATGATTCTAGACTGTTGCGAATATAATGTACTTGTTTAAAAAAATATCAGACGTATTAAATGCTAATAAAGTCAATACTTTTAATGAAATTATAAAGAATTTATTAAAAACTACTTGTTTAATAAATAGTTTTTGTGAATTATAATTTCTTTCACAAATTATTTACTTATTCAGCAGATGTTGAAATCCGGATAATTATGTATTACGGTATGAATAACTAAAAAGTAGGAAATAAAATAATCTTTTCAAAAAAAAAAAAAAAAAAAAAAAAATATTAACCGACTTCAAAAAAGCACTAAAAAGAATTAAATAATTATTTAAACTTCTTTAATGACGAAGCGTTATCCAATAACCACACATCGGATATCGTGTATCGGCATAAAAACGTTAAATTTAATGTATAGAATTTAATATCTACCAAACATGGATTTTCTAGAGAATATTTTTTACAAATGATTAATTTACATATTTATGATTTAATTTACGAATATATACCTATAAAAAGTAATCAATTACTTTTAGAAGTTGGTGCCAAATATTCACAATCGATAATGATTAAACAAATAATTTGCTGAAGAAATAGAGCATTTTTAAAATTTTGCATCATATTTTCCATCATCACTTTATTCATGGTAACAGCTACAATATATTCACAATTTAACTATACTTAAGATAGGTTGGCACCAACTTCATAAAGTAATTGATTACTTTTGTATGTATATATTCGCAAATTAAATCATAAATATGTAAATTAATCTTTTGTAAAAAATATTCTCTAGAAAATCCATGTTTGGTAGATATTAAATTCTATACATTAAATTTAACGTTTTTATGCCGATACATGATATCCGATGTGTGGTTATTGGATAACGCTTCGTCATTAGAAAAGTTTAAAGAATTATTTAATTCTTTTCAGTGCTTTTTTTGAAGTCAGTTAATATTTTTTTTTTTTTGAAAAGATTATTTTATTAAATACGTCTTTCTCGGTAAATTTCCAATTATATATATATTACAAAATCTAATTAGTTTAGATTACTAAATAAACTAATTAGTTTTGTCTAATTAGTAGTTAATGTGTAAGTAAACCCTGTGATTGTAAATTTCGTTCTTTAAATGAGGTAAAAAAAAACAAAAAACAATTGCAATAGAAATTTGTTCACAGTTACGTAATGGATCTTTTATGTAATTTACGTCGGAGTCTGAGTGGCCAAATGGTACTGTGCTACTTCTCTACTAATCGCTTGAGAACATAGAAAATAGAGCTTTCGATTTTCCCAAGGAACCCTCCCTGGGTTTATATTCAGTAGCGGATGGGGACAGCTTAATGCAGCAATGTTAAAGAAGCACCTGCGTAATAGAAGAAGGGAATCTTGTAAGGTGTTTTATAAAGCTGGTTTCAAACAAAGGGAAAAAATAAGATTTTGCATTTAATACAGGCGCCACCTATCCAAAATATTTGAAAATAATATTAAAAACGAAATCTTTAGAACATGATCTTTCCAACATTGTAGCAAGAATTATTTAAATAAGTAAACAAATATCTATAACTTTTACTTTTAAAAGCAGTTCATCTTTTATGTCATAATAATGTTACTGTGTATAAAACTCATTGCATATAAATAAATAGATAGGAATATGCATGTGGCATATGGCATTTTAACCGCTTTAAGGCTTATAGCAAATTAATTTGTAAAGAATAAAATAAAATTATTATTTCTTATCTTAAGATAAATATTTGTCTTTGCTTTCAGTCAAGGATTTAAAAAACAATAAATATGATTTAAGTAGCATATACTTCTATAATTAAAATATACATAATTTAATACTTGTTTCCTAAGATAATTATGCATATATCATTATTACTGTACATTAGTATGTCAATGTAGTTTCAATTTGTTTTTAAAATAGTTTAGAAAGATTTAGAAGCTATTACTATTTGTTTGCACTTTGGTCTTAATTTAAAATGTTTCTTTGTTATATATAGTATTAAAAAAAAAATCGAATTAATAGGGCACAGTTCAATTTCTTTCGTTATTACATTGAACTAAACATAATTTAATTTTAGGATTATTTCAGTTCCTATTTTATAGCAAATATATAATGAGAGCATCTCATAATTTTTTAACATTACAATATTAATAATTATAATGCGTTATCTTCAAGTATTAACATCTTAAATTATAATAATAACAGTAACATTAATAAAAGTATGAGGAAAAAAAACAACACATGGATAAGTACCAAGTACAAACGAAAATCAACATCAACAAAACAACATACCAAAGCCGGCTAGGGACTTTTTGATTTTTTCCCCAAATCGTTATGCTACCCAGTGCGCTCGAAGTTTTAACATTGTTGCATTAAGCTGCCCCTATCCGCTACTTTTATATTCTACTTCCTCATGCTAATAAATTACATCTTCTGTTGTCTGTTTATTTACTTGACGAAGACGCTTAAACGGAACCTTGAGATTAATTACACTCGTCTGAATACATATGGGGCCCACTTAAGCCCCGTCTACCCTCATTAATATCAGAAAAGCGACATCTATAGTCACGAACGTAGTATCTATGTATAGTAAAATGGCTATGAGCTACGGGAGTAGATCAGTTGCACCATCACTTAGTGGAAAACTGTGGAGTTAGCGTTTCTAACTTAAAAGCTGTACGAGATGAGAAAAGAAAAATCAGTAACAAAGTTGTAGTGCTTGCATCATGCATTCTGTATGTGATCCGATGGTGTATACATTGACCATACTTAACTTGATTTCTTTTATAAAACAAATTGCGTTTTTACAAGAGTTAGTTTTATTATTAAATATGTGTCTGCTCTATAATACCACACATCCGCATGCAATTGGTGGCATATTTAAGATGATGATAGGACTTTAAAAAATAACATCTCGTAGCTTAAAGTTATTTTTACATGTAAGGCATCATTTCATAATAAATCGAGGACGCGCTACAACTTTGCATACGTTTTTTCTCGTATCTCGAACTTTTTCGCAGATATATTAACGCTAAGTCACAGTTTACTGCTACGTAGCGCCATCAGCTGTCCCACTGCGTAGAGCATTGCCCTTTAATGTTCATGACTATATAGCTGTCGCCATTCTGAAATTAACGCGGGTGGACAGGCCTTTAGTGGACACCCTGTCACCGTCACTTTAGATTTTAGACATTTTGTTGTATACATAGAGGATAGTGTTTGACTTCATATTGTTTCACGAAGGTTTTCTTAGAAGGGCTGTTAGGGAGCAACAAAAAATTAAGTAACAAAAATATTATTTGAAATCACCATGCAAAATGCGATGCTCGAAATTATCTGTGGCTGTTGAACACAACTGTGTGACTCCTTTACAACATTTGTGTAAGAATATAACGTATATTCATAGCAATATAAAAGTTTCTTTAAAAAATTTTTTTTGTTTATAAATAAATTTCTTTTTTTATATAGCATGGAGGATTTACATTCAAATTCAACGCCGCTTTCTGGAAAATCCACGAAATACTGCAGAAACTATATTTCGTAATTCATATATAGGTATGTTAAACATTTGATGGCATATGAGCATTTGTATTAAAAAATTTTTAACTGCGCAATATACATGTGTAATATGTAAAAGATATATGCTTATATATGACGCAATCAATATATGATTATATATGACGCAATCAATATATGATAACAAAATTGCTTTTACATAAATGGTCAATTATATAGGGCAATTCATATCAAGACCCCAGTCGAATATCGTGAAATTTCATAACGATATTGTTGAAATACTAAGCTCAATTTCAGAAGCAATTGGGCGGTAAATCTTTTTCAACAAATTGTCTGTTTTCATTTCTTTTTTATTGTCATCTTTTAGTTCTGCTTGGAACAACCAAAGAGAAAGCCCATTCCAAAAATAAATAAATAAATAATGAATAAAAATCGACCTACCATTCAAAGGCTACGCTTGGATATGCGTTAAATACATACTATTTATTGGATGCCAGTTAATAAAAAATTACAACATGGAAAAATTCCCTTGTCATCTAGCTACTTTTAGAAAGCAAGTGAAATTCAACTGGCTATATCGCCAATATCTTTCTGAATTTTCACGATATTCGACTGGTGTTTTTATATGAGTAGCATCATATAGTTGAGTACTAACTTGTATAAAAACAATTTTTTTATATTATTGTTGATTACTAAATTATGCAATATATATATATATATATAGTTCGCGCATGCGCAGTTAAATATTATTTTATGTACATGCGCATATTACATCAATTATTTATATATTTATATACTAGTTGCATTATATTATTGCGACTATGCTTTGTCAATTTATCTGAAAGTGACGTTAAATTTGGTTGAAAACGTTGCATGCTAGAAACAAACAAATTTGAGGAAATTTCGTAATTTTTTTAAAGAAACCTTCCTATCTCCAGGAATATGTATGCAATATTTATACAAATGAACACAAATATTTTACAGGACCCACGTAGTCATGTAATACAGCTATAAATCCTTTTAGGCATTTTATTTTACATGGTCATCGCCACTATATCGTTGGTCTCCTTATGGCCCTCATAATCCAGCATTCGCTGGCAAATGTGAAATCGAACTCCTGAAATTCCAAGCAAATTCGTCAAGTATTTTTCTAAATATTCGATAAAACGTTCAAAGTCGTAAGTGTCCGCTGACTTTTGGTCATATAGTGCATTTACAATACAACAAAATCAGCTACACTCCTGTCCAAAATTGTAAGAACACTAAAAAAATGCAAAGAATAATAAATTTTATACAATTTTATGAGTATTAATAGCTATATTCTTGCTCATTAAAAATAAAAATCATAATAATTTGTTAAAAATATTTGAATTTTTTCTTAATGATCATAATTATAAGTTCTAACTTAAACAATTTTAATAATAAATGTAATCATTTTTATTTTGGAAACTCTCAGCCGTACGATTCGACATTCTTGGAGCAAGTTTTGATAATTGCGATGCGTATATAGCTGACCAAGGATTGTAAATAACCCCCCCAAAGTCTGCATAAGGATTACTATCTGGGAAATCGGGATCCCGTATGAATTTTGATTCCGAAAATTCCGGGATTATTTTATGCCAAATCAAAAAAGGCTATGAAGAAATCTATCAATCTATTTTTACCAAAAGTAAAAAAAGACCTAAATTTACGAAGAATTTATCCTGCACAATTTAATATGAAAGAGATGCTTAAAATTGCTAATTGATCTCAATTAATTGCAAAATTTTAGCTTGGTAGCTCGTTTTAACAGTCTGATAATGAAATATCATATGCAAAAATACAATAACAAATAGTCAGTAGCGTTGGGCCTCAGAAATCGATGTTGAGAATATCATAGTATGAGACATACAGTTTAGTGCATAGAGAATATTTATAGAATTTTAAAAGAGCTTGCCAGGATTTAAAGTTTAGATCTGATGGCAACGTATTTAAAAAATTTTTAATGAAAAATTTTTTTGTAAGCAAGTAAATTTCTAACCGAATGTTTAAATAATGCCTATAAAAATAACACATTGAAGAATAGATGCAAATAAGAAAGAGCAAAACAAGTAATATACAACATTGCAATGAAATATGATATAAAGAAAAACCGAGAAAAATAAATAATACTGAAAATTTTATAACGTATACAAAGAGCAATCTTAATTTTCACCTACACGAAATACCAAGAGGGTATTTCTGATAATTAATGCTTCTGCGACCATTATTTGTAATACAAATGCGTACATTATGTATATATGAATGTATATATTTTTTAATCAGACAAATTTTGCCAAATTGTCAGGAGTTATGTTTCAGGTAAACTTTCTGGAAAGAAAGTAATATTCTCATTTTAGTAGATGTAAGACTAAAAATTTCACTCATTCACATTAGTCACATGGAATCTGTTGAAAAATAAATTTTTCATGTTGCTTATAAGCATGCTAATAACAAGGCTTAATAGGCACTCGTATAAAACTGGACTAAGACTATTTCTTAATATTATAGCCTATGAATGTTGATTTAGAGTAAACATTTTCAGCATCTTGATTCACTGCAAATAAAATGTAATTTTGACAAGGAAACAACTTTTTTTTTTTTTAAGATCACATTTTAAAAATACAATAGTGTAGTTGACTAACTGCAATCTATCATAAATTTGACAAGGAAAGTAACCATTGATTTTTTTTCTCTGATCACATTTTAAAAATACAATAGTGCAGTTGATTAACTACAATCTATGATAAACATCATAAATCAAATATATTTATCAATTTTTCTTTATGTAACATTATTAAAAGAGAACAATACATTTATTCTGAAATGTAAGCTACATTTCTACGTAAATTACCTTTTCTAAAAGCTTATATTATTTAATTAATTTAGAAAATATTACTAATACTGAAAGAGTCTTATTTGTAAAATCCCAGGATCAATCAGATCCCGGGATTCAAATATAAAATCCTGGATTTGGAAATTATGCTCCAAATTGGATTCCCTAGTAAAGCATGAATGCTATTTACATTAAAAAAAATTACCCATTCCAGTCCATTAATTTTTTATAATGCCTATACCCTATGACTGAGGTAGCCTATCAAATAATAGGATATCGTTATTGTTGAGCTACATTTTCATAGATTTTGAGATATGACATGATGTATTATGCAGTCAGAAAATAAATCCCCCCCCCCCCCTTAAAAGCAAACATACGCTAATATTTGGGCTTTTAAAATACGGGTGTACAATTTTAAGTTTATTTTCTTAGAACCAATAACTTGACTAGTCTTATCTTGAGCTGGCACAGAACCATAACTGACCCTCCTTTATTTTGATGGCTCCGTTTCTATTCCTTCACAAACCGGGAAATTATTGACATATGCATTCAGACGGTCAAAGAACCTTTCATTTTTGATGAGCTTAAAGTTATATGTTAATGCTGATTCGATTTGTGGAGGAATAGAAACGTTGCATGGAGCCATCAAATAAAAAAGAGGACCAGTCATGGTTTCGGGTACTGTGTCAGCTCAGGGTAAAACTAATTTAGTTATGGCTTCTAAGAAGATGAACTCAAAAGTGTACTAAGACATTTTAGAAACACAAATTTTGGTTTGTGGTTGCTTTTAGGAGGTAAAAATATATCGTTTTCCATCAACATCATGCATAGTACCATACATAAAAAGCTGCAAAAAAGGGATTCAATGGTAACAATATCCCATTATTTAATTGGACGCCTTAAACTCATGATATGAATATTATAAAACATGAATGCAGTGAAATGGTGTTCTTATTAAAATGTAAATGACATGTAATTGTCATCCATTGCAGACCTGGAGGAAGCTATTTTCAATACATTGGCACTGGCCAGTTATATCCCCATAATAATTATCAAACCTTGTTCCAAGAATGACGAATCATATGGCTTAGTGTTTCCAAAATAAGGGTGATTGCATTTCTTATTCAAAATTGTACCTATTCGAACTTATAAGCAGTATTGTTATAATTATGACCATTATAAAATTGTAATAATTTTGCTTATTTCATATATAAAAAAAAACAAAAAAAAATAAGAATGATCTCCTTAGATTATAAATACATCTACCCTATATATATAAAATTCTAATAAAACGAATTTATGAAACAATTTTATGAAACGACTGATTAAACTACTGATTATGCTTCGCTGCTGTACCTTTTAAAATATGGAACGTTTAGCGGCGGAATTAGCTTCAATTAACCGCATTGATCCGCGTACGTCAAAAGTGGTATTATAATTTTGAAAATTTGAATTAGTTTTCGAGATATTAATTTTTTTTTCCAATTTTAATGACATCTCTGTAATGATGGCAACTAAATTACTCCATTATTATTGTAAAAAGGGAGAAAAGGGAAAATAGTACTTCCTTTTTTTTCGTCGTTGTCAAATTGAAATTGAAATTATCTTTTATTTCAATCGATAGTGAAGACAATATTGTGATTAAATTATGTTTTTCAGGAAAATTTGAAAAAAAAAACTATTGTCACATTTCGATCGCCAGGAATAAGTTTATTTTAAAAACAAAAGAATCGTCTGTCATCTTGAAATTCTATAGGCGTAAAAAAAAAGTTTTTCGGTTTTCATTTCCACTTTAAAGAGAAAATGACATCATTTACCCTTTTCTCTCCCCTACCTCTGTTTCTCATCTACAGCAATAAAAAATTTTGTTGCTGGTATTAGAGAAGTGCCATTAAAATTTAAAAAAGTCCTTCCGGCCAGTGCTGGGAGGAAGAGGTAGCTTTCATATTCCTTATTTTTTAAAAGCCAGCTTATATTATTCAAACACACGGAGCCCAAATTAGTGGAACCCGATTATAGAAGATTAAATACTAATTTTTGTCAATATTGAATATGAATAAGAATTTTGCCAAATTAGTCAGCGTTATCAACGCTGGTTTTATTAAAGTGATTTATATTGTGTCGCCAAATTCGGTGATATCCCGAATTGTATTAATAATTATATTAACCCGAATTATCGGTGATAGCGCGCCATTTTAAAACAACATAATGGGTGCAACAAAGCTCACCAATGAACTTGGTCGAGACCTTAGTAATTCCTGTGCACATGCTTACTCATATCTAAATCGGTTGATATATACGAGTGCTGTTGCAGGCAAAAAATCAGATTTTTCAGAACACATTCGAAATTCAAACTGCTATATTTCGGCCCTTTTTTTTAGATAAAGGCAAAACAAAAAATGATCCGGAATCTTTGTAACAAGCTGAAACACACAAGAAAAAAATCTTTTTCAATTTCTAATTTTTTTGTACCTCATTTTAAATTAATTTTTTTTTTTTAATTTTTAAATGGCCGCCATTTTGAAACAAGATGGCGGATGAAGTTAGCAAACGAACTTGGCCGGGAGATTGCTATGTACTATGCACATGCCTTGTCACATCCTAATCGGTTCATTAATACGCGTGTTATCGCGTGACAAAAATCAGATCGTTTCAAAATGTCAGCCATGCTAGAAATTCAAAGTGCTATAACTCAGCCATTTTTTAAGATATAGACGAAACTAAAAATGCTCCAGAATCTTTGTATCAAGCCCAAACACATAAGAAAAAAATCTTTTTCAATGTCTAATTTTTTTGTGCCTAATTTTAAATTAAATTTTTGTAAATTCTTTAAATGGCCGCCATTTTGAAACAAGATGGCGGATGAGGCTGGCCAACGAACTCGGTCGAGACATTGCTATGTACCATGCACATTCCTTGTCACATCCAAAATCGGTTCATAAAAATGCATATTATCGCGTGACAAATATCAGATCGTTTCAAAATGTCAGACATGCTAGAAATTCAAAGTGCTATAACTCAGCCATTTTTTAAGATATAGACGAAACAAAAAATGCTCCAGAATCTTTGTATCAAGCCCAAGCATATAAGAAAAAAATGTTTTTCCATTTTTAATTTTTTTGTGCCTCATTTTAAATTTTAAATTTTTAAATATTTTTCAAATGGCCGTCATTTTGAAACAAGATGGCGGATGAAGCTGGCCAACGAACTCGGTTGAGACATTGGTATGTACTATGTACACACGAAATTTTATCCAAATCGGTTCATAAATACGAGAGTTACAGTATGACAAATATCATATATATATATATATTTAATTAATGGTTATATATATATATATACCGGGTGTCCCAAAAAGGACTGACTGATTTTAAAATTCAATAACTTGTAAACGGTGACAGATATTTAAAAAATTCTTGCAGGAGGGTTATGCATAAGGTCAAAAGTTTTTTTACAGTGATTTTCAATTTTAGTTCGAATTACAAACAATAGATGGCGCTGCGATCAATAGACGCTAAATTCAGGCTCGATTTTTGGTACTTCGTGGCCCGGATAATACATTTCCATCTCCTTTTTCCGCATGAAACAAGAGAAAGGACCAAAAATCGAGCCTGTATTTAGCGACTATTGCTTACAGCGCCATCTATTGTTTGTAATTCGAACTAAAATCGAAAATCACTGTAATAAAACTTTTGACCTTATGCATAAACCTCCTGCAAGAAATTTTTAAATATCTGTCACCGTTTGCAAATTATTGAATTTTAAAATCAGTCAGTCCTTTTTAGGACACCCGGTATATGATGAATTTATGAAAAAAGCAAAAAGTTGAATTAAAATTATAAAATGTATGGAAACTACAGTAAAAATAGTAATTTTAATTGTTATAAAAATGTTATGGATTCAACAGTGAGTGGTAGTACTAGATATAAAACTAGATATGTTTACAACAGCAAAATTTCAGATATAAAGGAGAAGGTAGAGAAGACTAGTATGGTAGAGAAGAAGTATATAACTAGATATTTTTACAATAAAAGTATGAGAAATGGGGGGGGGGGGAACCAATTATTTAAAATTTAAGAAATGCAAGGATAAAAGATGTAAAGTCTGCATCCATGCTGAAAAGGATAACTGTAATGCGTGGATGAAAATTGTGTAATTTTTTGTAAGGTATTTAACTGTGTGTATAGATTAAAATGTAAAATTTGTAACATGTCTTACATAGGACAAACGTCTGGTCCTTTTAATAAGAGATTTAACAACCACAAAAAAGATATAAGAAAGATAACGAGTGCGAGGGAAGAACAGGAGATTGAAATAGTACATTTCGCAAAACACGGAATTGGAAATATTGAAATATCGATTTTGCATATAGTTGCAAACAAGGCTGAAAGATTAATATGTGAAAGGAATATGATGGTTAAATACGGAACCGTGTACCCTTATGGTTTAAATGTTATGTTTGATCAAATTAATGTTTTGAAGAATTTTAGAAATACAAAATTGGAAGAGTCAGTCTATGGAAAAATTAATCACGATTTGAGTAGTGAGTATGAGGTACATAATAAACAAAATGTCAAAATTAATTATCTAAATTGTAGTAAGGATATTAAAAGTGCTATTGTCAATATTAATTCCGGCAATATTGTTAAAACAATAAAATACATAATTTTCAATGTGAAAAAGAAGTTAATACCCGATTTATTGAGAGAATTATATGAACATACAGGTAACGGAAATATAGATATAGGATTTGATTTGTTGAGATTCAGAATAGGTAAGCAGAAACTTAATGGTTATATCGAGTTGAAAAACAACAAAGTTAATACAGAGAATAAGATTTATTTTGTATTGGATTACATGGGGCACCATTTTAGGGGTGTTAATTTTAAGGGAATTTTAAATAAGTATAATGAATACCTCCCGGATAAAAACATACATATTATTAAAGCTTACAAATACGATAAACCATTAGGCAGAGTTATATTTAACTACAACAGTTACTCTAGGAATTTGCAGAGCTGTATTGAGAACAGTATTTGCCATTGTAATAAAGTTGAATATAAGAAATACGTTAACTCAAATTACGGACATATTCTTACCGGGGATCTTACTATAGTGGCAGACACAAATCTCAGAAATTACATGAGGTATGGTACAAAATACAGATTGAGGAGAGTCGTGAGTAGAATGTTTAGCTAAAAAACGTTTGTCAAATAATATAGATATCTTCATTCAAAAATTAATATATAAATATGGTTTACCAAAAAGTGTTTTTGAGGAATGGAGGCACTATATTTTAAAAGAATTTCTAGGCTTTTACCATAAAGATTTTGAGGGTGTCTCGAGAGAATCTTACAAAGATTTGATTAAATCAGTAAAAAATCTACAGGATGATTTTATCATTACGTATGTGGATAAAGCTAACACCAACTATGCTATAATATGTAAAAAATTATACGGAGATATTCTAAGGGAAACCTACAATAATGAAGGAAATTATCAACTACTAAAAACTACTAAACAAGTTATTGTAAACAGAGTGAAGGCGTTTTATAAAAAAATAAAATCAAAGCAAAATAGTGCGGAATTTCCTTATCTTGTAATGATTCCAAAATTCCATAAAAACCCAATTACTTTTAGAACCGTAACTTGTGGGTTTGGTTCTTACCTGGAATGTGTAAATAAAAAATTGTTGAATATATTACAAAAGATTTTCGATCAGGTTATAAATGAATATTCTTCGATGGTAATAAAAAATAGCTATGAACTTATAAAAAGTTTAAAAAAGCTGAAAAATATTACAGGATTGTATACATATGATTTCGAGGATTTGTATAACAGCATAAATTTAGATGATTTGAAGCACAGAGTTATGGATTTTTTCAAGAAATCTAAAGAGAAAGATATCAGTATTGAACTCTTCACCGATTTATTTCAATTTGTTGTTTACGAAAATTATCTGTTTGAAGGGAAACAAATATATAAACAAGTGAGAGGTATTCCAATTGGGGGGGGGGGGGCAGTTGTAGCTCCATCCTTGCAGATATTTATCTGTTTACATATGAAGCCGGTTTATTGTTGGAAAAAGACTTAAAGATATACAGATATATAGATGATGTTTTGGTGGTTGAGCTGAATAACAATAAAGAAATTTATCAATTTAAATGTTATCCAGACACTTTGAATTTAAAGAGTGCTTCGGATAATCAAGGCAGCGTCAATTACTTGGATGTTAAGTTGAAAATCATAAACGGAATTTTAGTATATAGTATTTATGATAAAAGAAATTATTTTGATTTTGATACAATAAAAATATTAAACTTTAATAGTAACGTGCATGTTTCAATTTTTAGAAATATATATTTAAATGGTTTAAATCGTATTGCAAATTTGTGTTCAAATGTTGATATGTTGGTGAAATTTTTAACCTTTACATAAACGCCAGTAAACAAAATTACCCAATACATTTTCTGAATGATTTAACTCTCAATTTTATCAAGAAAAAAAGCTATCGAAATAAAACATTGGAATTGTTCGATGATGGTGATTTATCGATACGTGATTCCTATCGAAAATAGCTTAGCGGTGAGGATATTCACGGGCTTCATTTGACGGCTTTTGGGTTAGTTTGTGGTTTTCATTTTGTCAATTTCTATTTGTTTGGTCTTGGCAAGTGAGGGGGAATGTTGTGCACGTAAAACATGTTTAACCCCGCAGAGCAAGTCATAAGCCTTGCCACTTGTCTTCATATTTAGTTTTTTCTTAGTTACTATTGGTTTTGTTAATTATTGTTTTAGTTACAGTTTGTTAGATGTTTTTTTCGCGTACTAAATTACATGAATTTGGATTTTTCAATATATATATATATATATATATATATATATATATGGATATATATAAATGTATATATATATATCAATTTTGAACGGAGGGTGGTTTCGGGGTCTAGGGATCATGATCGGTGAAAATATATCAAAATTTTTCGGAATCGTTTTCCTCCGAACGGCTGCAATAGGTAGCTTTTTGTAATGAAAGCTACCTAACAAATTCATATTTCAATAATATTACTTTTTTAATATTTTACATTTAGAAATTTTAAGAGTTATTGTGAGACCTTTGGTACCATTCGAATATCTGAAACGAATATATGAAACAATAATTGCCCAACTGAATGCAAATAGAATAAAATTTCCCACTTGGTTTTCTTTTCGGTTTTAATGAGAAAATGACATCAATAATGCGAAAATGACATCTTTTAAACTTTCTTCTCTTTCATTCGCAGCAAGAAAACTAAATGTTTCGCTAATAGAGAAATGCTATTAAAATTTAAAACAATTTAATATTTGGATAACATTAATTTTTTAATATTTTAAATTTAGAAATTTTAAGAGTTATTATGAGACTTTTAGGACCATGCGAATAAGTCATCATAGACGTCACAGTAGACATAGAAGTACAGTAACGTCAGCTGAAACTCAAATAAAAAATAAATTTACACGTGACTATTAAAAATAAAACAAAACTTTAAAATAATAATTAAATGATCACGTGATAAAATCAAGAAATATGGAAAATTACGTCAAAAAACTTAAATTTACACGCGAATAATTTAAAAAAGTAAGAAAACTTTAAATAATTAAATTATTACACACGAAACTAATTTAATGGCGACAAATTCTTTATATGAAAATGCCCAAATATTTAATATCATCATATGTTAAATACCTAAAATAATTAAATTATACGCGTGAAAAACTTTTAATGACGTAAATTAGGTCATAATTTAAAATCTTAAATAATAATATTACCAAACACTTTTTAAATGAATTAATATATTTACACATGAATCTTAAAAGAGAAAAATAAACGGTCAAGTGCCAGTATTACTCGCGCACAGAGGGTTCCGTACAATAATATATGAATTATTAAGTGTATTATAAAAAAGAAATACCGTTGCTAAAAGAATACTAAGACTTTGTAAAAACTATACAACGTAGGGTTGGGTATAGCTGTATAGTATACAGGGCGCAAAAGGAAAGTCGCTCTAACCTGAAAATACTTGCGAACGGTGAGAGCAACAGCTATGCAAGTGAAGTAACGGTACAATAAAGCGACTACACCCGACATAATGCAAACGACAGCAGCGACCCTAGTGCCGAAATTTGGAAGATTAGCCATTGCAAATCGAAAACGAAAAGAGGTAGAGGAAATTTTTCAAATAGAAAGTTTTAGAGCATCAATTAATTAGTACGAAACGGCATTTGGTTCATAAGATAAATCGTTGGATAAGCTAAATCATCGCCTGCATATCCAAAAATATCCGAAATCGATGAGCGACGATTCTACTTTGCGTATTCAGATTCCGGAAATGTAGCAGTGCACAATCGCAGATTGTGACGTTGTGCTGTGCAGTAATGTCTGTAAAAATTTAATTTCCAATGCATTTAAAATTTTAGATTAACCCTCTCAGGGGTAAGAAGAATTCTGTTCGTAAACTGGTGAAATAATTGACTGACACCAGAATATTCAAACGAATTTCTTAGAAAACAAAAACCCATTAATTTGCACTTTAATTACAAAAGCAAAATTTTATTAAAATATTCTTGGTGAGATTTGTCAATTTCGGAATTAAAATTAGGCGACTAGACCGTCTAGCCACCGCTTTTGAAAGGGTTAAATCAATGTCGTCGCATTGAAGAGGCTTGCAATAGACGCTCCATGCTGAGAAATGCGCATGCAGAATTACTCTCAGGAATACAAACGTGTATCATGAGCAATGGCGAACTTTTCGAACATACTGAATATTAACTTTTTATCACTGAGAGACAGTTTGTCTTTTTTTTTTTTTTTTTTTTTTGTGCGATGTTATCAAAATGTATTGAGATCAGTACGTATGTATAGCATAAATTGTGCGTATTTCTTCATACTTCTGGCTATTCCATTCAAGTGTTTACACAAAATGGAGTGCATCGATTTCGGACATTTTTGGGTATACAGGCGAAGATTTATCTCATCCATGTAAACCACATGTCGTTTTCTACTAATTAGTTAATGCTCTAAAACTTTCTAAAAGGAAATTTTGCTCTATATTTTTCTAAATATCTCTTTTCATTTTCGATTTGCAGTGGCTATCTTCCAAATTTCTGCACTAGGGGCGCTGCTGTCGTTTTCATTAAATCGGGCGTAGTCGCTTTACTATACCGTTAGCTCACTTGCATAGCTGTATCTCTCTCCGTTCGCAAGTATTTTCAGGTTAAAGGGACTTTCCTTTGCATTATGTATATTGGAAAAGTATAAATGGATATACCATGAAAGTTCAAAGATATATGGAACCTAAATAATATCAAACATAGCTATTCTGTATCGTGTTTTCCATATAGGTTTTTAGCAAACCTTTAAAGACACGGTAGGTGTATTGAGAGAGCCACTCAACGCAAACTAGTCGCGAATCTCATAGTACTTATGTGATTAATTCTCATTAAATTAGTCTGTTTTTAACAATTTGACGTTTATTGTTTTTATACTGCTACTGGGCATTGCATTACACAAGTATATCCTTAAAACTTGTTATCTAGGCTTTAAAAGCCGATGGAGCATAGAGTACGCCGTCCCTGTTATTTCGTATAATCAAACCGTCCGCGTCTTTAATTGTTGATATCTCGGCTAATTACCGGCGATTTTTTTCGAAATTCATGATCTACAATGCTTTTATACTTCTGCTACTATAGGTACCTCCAGCGCTGCTCAACACTTTTGCTGAAGCCCGTAAATCGAAATTTGTGTGTAACGGAAAAATGCGATTTTCTCAAAAAATATGTGACCTAGGGTAATCGCTATAATTTTCCTGCAAGGTTTAAATTAATGTCTACTTTCTCTAATTTTTTCATAATTTTAGTTTCAATAGATTCGGAATTAGATGGGGTGAGGGGACATATTTTTGCACAACATTTTCCACCATAACTTTGAAAATATAATACCTAAAATTAAATGAAATATATTTTTGATTTCAGCGTTACGAAAGCTTTCACACGATATCCAAAGAAAAGATTTTTTTTCAAGTAACTTACTTAGCCCCTGTACATTTTTCCTAAATATGTTTATGAATATTTATTAATCTGTAAATATGTGGGTCAATAATCTTTATTACTTTCCCGAATTTGAACTTTCCACGTTGCATAGTTTACGAGTAAAAGGGCTGTGACAGACAGACAGACACAGGAGTGATCTTATAATGGTTCCGTTTTTACTTTTTAAGTACGGAACCCTAAAAACTGTAAAATAATTAAATTATTACACGTGAAACGCATTTAAGGTGAAAATTACGTCATATATTAAAACTATAGATTTTAATCGATTTTCTTATGGACAATATTCATGTGACGTCACATTGGAAATTACATGATGTAAAAGTAACGCAGCTGGCGAATTTGTTTATGTATTACATCACTTCATGCAGCATAAATACGGGTAAATGCACGCACAAAGTACTTTCGATTTATTTTGTACGAAATCGATAAATACATATTAGAAAATTCTTATATACATATTAATAAAAAAAGACACATTTTAATAATAACATGAAAATATGTATCAAAGTGCATTAAAATAGTTAAAAGAATTCATGCATGAGCTATACCTTTTCCTGAAACCATCTAAAACTGGTTTCAAAACATAAAATGTAAACGTAAAATGTCAAAACACAGTACTTTTCAATACCGTAGTTCTGAATATTATTCCCAAGCTGACAGAGTTTTTTTTTTAACCTCGAATTCAATGGAAGAACATTGTGCATGACGTCGTTATAAAAATCCAAGGGGAGCGACATTTTTAACTTACCCATTTTATACAGTCTTTTTAAAACAGAATATATTACCATATTTTTAGAGGATGCGAGGTCTGAACGGGGGTTGGCGAGTGTAGCTCGCAGGGGACAGAACCCCCTAGTATTATATAATGTTTATTAATACTTAGAATTGTAAAAAAATATTATTAGTTACAAATTTAGTTATCCTTATAATTTTGGCCAGGTTGTTTACGTCATACTATCCACATTATTTCTCCTTTGTGTTGTGAACCGTTCGAAGTTCTGCTACCAACTTCTGAGAGATACACGATGCATAACATTCTGATTAAGATTTTTAATGAGAGAAATCAGAATAATATTTTTAACAGAATTATTTTTAAGGCTTAAAATCCATATAATCAATGTATCTTTACATCTTGTAGCTTAAAAGTATTAAATAATTTTAATCATAAGAATAAGAAACCAAAATGTAACTAAAAAAAAAAAAAAAATTAATAATAAATGATGTTATAATGACACTCATGAGCATGATAAAATATATAGAATGGAGAGTGATACAAAATACATAGACAAATGAAGCTTTTTGGAAATATTCTTAAAAGTCAATCGATGAATATTTTCATTAAAAAGGTTTTTTTAATAGTTGTATTACACTTTTTATCGATAAAACTGAAATACAGGATTAGCATTTTTTTTAAATATTGACTTTTATATCATTCACATGACTGGGCACATATAACACACTGTCAGAAAAATTCATCTTTATACACTAAATTATTCGTCATTTTTAAACAAATAATTTCCGTACTCCTAGAAAACATGCTTTATCTGTTAATTCTTCCCGGAGGAAGGGAAATTCCGTTTAAAAAAGAGGGGGAAATTCCGTTTATACCTTTCATGCATGCGTATTGGTTGTATTGATACCAATGTTCGAATTTATTTTTAAAATGAAAAACTGAAAATTTATTTTTTAGATTATTAAAAAAAATATTCGCAAATAAAATATATTTTGAACGAACACATTTAAAAAATAAATAGCAGTTAAATCAAGTTAAAAAAATCGATTTATATAAAAAAAGCAAACATTTCTTCTCAAATTTAATTCAAAATATAATATTGATATTTTACATCTAACAATCAAATTATGTCTTATTAAAAATATGTCTAATATGTAATAATTTTTATCCTCTATTATTCTATAAGTGTTAAAACACCAACCATTATTTCATAACGACGAAATGTTCCTGCAATTAAATTTCCGAGCTTTCTGAACAAGAAATTCAACAAACCTTACCAATCTCCTATTTGAAAAGAACCCATATCTTCATTTTAAACTCGCCATCTCGCAAGTGCTCGCTGGCCGAGTGGTTAAGATGCTCGATTCGAAACGCACGGTCTCAAGTTCAAATACAAGGAAATCCACGGAAGAACGAGAGACGCATTTTTTTAAAAAAAAATCTTTTTTCAGATTACGGAAATTTTCTGTCCTAGAACGGAAGAAAAAAGAACGGAAATTTCTTCAATTCTTGAATATATACCGGTAGCAGTGCTGCCAGGAATATTTCCGTGAATTGAAGAAAGTATTTCTGAGAATGCAGTATCATTTCATAATAGTAGGAGAAGAATAGGGCCTTGAAGATGCAGTAGTCCTATATAAAACTAAATAATATTATTCAAAAAAACCCATAAGTTGGAGTTAATTTAGCACTGCATTTTTCTCAGGCATGAGACACTCTCTCTAAACTTTTCGCTAGGGGAGCAGCCAGAAACCTTAATTCCACCTGTAATAAAAAAGCATGTAAACATTAATCATTTGAAATAAAATAGCATAGTAAAATGAATTTTTATTAATACTTTTAAGATAGTAACAGTAAACATGCAAAAGAGCGCTACATTGCATAATCCTGGCATAAAGTTTTATCTCCTCTCGTTAAAGATTCAATGAAAAACAGGAAAATTCTACAAAATTTTCCATAAAAATAAAATTTCAAAAAGTTCATCTTCAGCGTTTTTGAGAAATTACTGGACGATTTTCTTCATATATTTTAAGTGAGTTTGCAAACAAAATTGCATACCTTTAACTTACGCCTATTTTTCGCAACAAAATGCTTATAAGGAACAGCACGGATAATTTATTTCGAAAAAGTTTGTTCCGGTAAAAAAATTCTAGAACAATAAAAAATTCATTCTTTGTTTACTTTAAAGATATCTGTCTATACCGGGATCTACGCTAGAGTCCTGCGCAACTCAAAAATTCTTCTTAACCTTTTCGGATCCGAATTATTTCAATTTTGAGAGAAAAATTACATTTACGTTAACAATGTTAATAGTAGCTATTCAGATAGATTTACTGAAGTTTAACGAATTTGTCATTGTCTGAAATCTAACGAATGCAGTTATTTTGCGTACTATTCAATTCATTTCCATATGAAAATAGACTAAGGAAGAGTTTTTGGAGAAGTTTAGAAAATATCGAATTACACCAAAATTTAACAGATATTACAACTTTCTAATTTTTTTGCATTTTATCACATGCGATTCCTTCAGAAAAGTAACCTATATTTTTCATTCAAAGAGTAAAATATATGTTTAAAGTAAAAGAATTGCCAACGATGCAAAGAGAATTAAGCAAACTGCAGGCATCCCCCGACTTACGTAAGTAATGCGTTCCGTAAAGTTTTACGTAAGTCAAATTTGTAATTTTTTTAGGTAAAATTTTGTAAAAAACTGCAACATTTATTATATATATATGTATATACATACATATATTACTTTATTAAACAAAAACATAATTTGCAAAAAAATTTAAAAAAGAAAACAATTTATTTCCTACATTATTTAAGCCCGAGAAGGGACAGATGTTAAGATGTTTCATTTAGTTAGCTCTACGTTTAATGTTACATTTTTGTATCAAATAAGTTAAACCAATTGAACATAAAAAAAAATAAAATTCAAACAATATGATACTTTAAACACCCTAAAAACTTTGATTCCGTTCAATTGAAAGCGAAATAAATCTTAGACTTTTTTTAAAGTTTTGTATTTTTGACTTGCCTTATGATTTTATGTACAATCATCATACACATAATACAAAATCTGCAATACAAATATTTACAATTAATAAATGAAAAAAGTCTAATATTTATTTCGCTTTCATTTGAACGGAATCCAAGTTTTTAGGGTGTTTAAAGTATCATATTGTTTGAATTTTATTTTTATTTTTTAATGTTCAATTGGTTTAACTTATTGGCTACAAAAATGTAACATTAAATGTAGAGCTAACTAAATGAAACATCTTAACATCTGTCCCTTCTCGGGCTTAAACAATGTAGGAAATAAATTGTTTTCTTGTTTTAAATTGTTCTGCAAATTATGCTTTTGTTTAATATTTCAAGTTTTTTAATAACTATTGTATTCAGAGAAACTCTCCGATGAAATCATTTGAAAATTACCGGAATGTACCATCATTAAGGTTTGATTATCGTATCAATATTTGTTGTGTAATTTACCCATGATTAATTTTTTTGACATTTTATTAACATACATCTGACGTGTGTGCTTGGCGTCTAGCGTCCGCTTACAAGTCATCGTCAATATATATACAGGGACGAGATAGCACACTCAAGGAAATTTACAACACAGATAAGTATAGCCGGGAGCTCCACAAAGAGTGTGCAACAGAGCCAGCGGGATTCGAACCCACACCAACCTACACGGTGCACCCTACACACGCACCCACCTATTAGCGGTGTGATGCCTTGACCACTCAGCCACGGTGGCCGCTTGATTAATCCAAAATGGTTTATGAAAGCAATAATACAGGTTGTAGTTTTTTGGACGAAAACTTCCAATCGGAGCATAAAAAATCAAAATTTACTTAAATTTAGTTACCTCCATTTTCTACTTGGGAACGCTATGAATGCAAAAATAGTGTTATATCTTTAATGCTAATATGTAACAACAGTATAGCTGTTGTACAGTACGACATTAAAAAATGCCCATTTTAGTTTTAAATTTTTTTACCCTTTTTCCTCGCAGGGAACGATGTAAACAAAAATGGAAATTATTACCTAAGTTAAACTTCGGGTATTTATTTTGCGGCAAAACCAGTCGTTTCTGTGCCAGGCAAATAAAAATAACAAAGAAAAAAGGCCTTGAGGGAAAATTTTAGATAAAAAATGCCATAGACATAACGTTATAAGTCCCCATCTTTTTAAAATTTACAAATAATGGACACCATCAGTGGTGACGTCAAAGGCAACTCAATTCCGCGTACCAACCATAAATGGGATCCAAATAAACTACAGAGTTCAGAGACAGATAGGAAAGAAACGTCAATGTTCGGCATGAAGCTAAAAATGTAACCTTGAAATCAATTAAAACCTGTCACGATTCGGCCCAAACAATTGCGGTTAGCTTCAGGGCCTGATTGACAAATGGGCACATGGGCATGTGCCCAGGTACCACATTTTCAAGGGGCCCCAAAATACATTTTTTTCACTCTCTTAAGATACAAATTAGTGCAAATTTTTATTTATAGTTCACAGAAAAAATTATTTTTTACCATTCATGCAAACTAAACAGTCTTTTTGTTCTTCACTAACGACAATAAAAAATTTAAATGCAATATAAATTTCGAAATCCAGATTAGGATGAGGATGGATATTATATCAAACATGTTTCATCCTGTCCCTTATATCTACAGTTTTACTCACTCTAAATAGCATATAGTGCAGAAGATTTTACTTTCCCATGATTTTTTATTGTATTTTTACATGTGTCTATAATGCATTTATATATATATAGAGAGAGAGAGAGCTATGGTTTAAATTTTGAATTGCACTTAAAGCTGCTAGTCATGCTTATAATGCAATTTTTTTCAGAATGGGAGCCTCGACACAGTCTGTGTGCCCCGAGTTCCAGTTACAGTTGATCAGGCTCTGGTTAGCTTTGAAAACCTCTCCCATTCCACATAATTCAACCCTGGTTCCACGTGCTCGTCTTGTTTGGGCCGAATGATCTGAGCGATATCTGGCTTCATATTGCAAGCCGTTTTGAAGCATAGTGCACCTCTTATACACTCTGAACTCACAGACTTCTCATATAAGTAGACCCCAATTTGGTAACCTTTTCTTACTGGAGACAAAAATTTATCAAGGCTTTTGAATTTTTTGCAACAATAAGAAATAATTTTAAATTTTGTGGGAAAATGTCCATTGGTTGTCAATGAAAATAGCGAAATTTTGTAATTATTAAGAAAAATATTTGAATAATTTAAATAAAACATAGCCTGTGCTACTTTCTGGGTTATAATCCACCCATATGCAAAGGCATTTTATCATCCGTTTTCTGCCTGATATCAGCAAATATTTTTACACTTTAAATTTATAATATTATTAAAAGTAACAAAGAATAAAAAATGAGTGTCATCAGGGACAAAAAGGTGGGAAGGAAAAATCAAAAAGTTATGACCTCATCGGCTTTTCTGTTACATTAACATTGAGAAGTGACCCTGGAAATAAGTAAGTATTGCGCTGCCGCGCAATGCTTAAATATATGAAGCATCTGGCGACAGCATAAAAGCAAACATAAACAACGCTTTTCAAACATCTTGAGGAATACGCGGATTTATAAATCTAACATTGATGAATTGAATTACAGCAGTTTGAATCTACATCAAACGACTTTAAAAATAAAAAATATTTAAAGGGGACTAATTTAACCTATTCTCCATGAATTTTTGATGCCAAGACAAATGAATAGCACTCACAAAATAAAATAATCCATGATAAGCACAAATTGTATTTATTATGAAATAGATGACTACTATGAATAACTAACAATAAAGATTAAATTGTTTTGTTATAGATTTGTTTTCATATACCAATTAAAATATAACTCTGTCTAATATATAAACTATGTTACGGTTGTGGTTTATATCTATATTTTATTTATAAAATAAATATCAAAAGTGTGCAACTGCGTATCAAACGCACTGGTATATTCACATATGTAATTTTCGAGATTTATTACGTAATTTCGAGATTTATTACGTAATGACGTTTCTTCCCTATCTGTCTCTGAACTCTTTAGTTTATTTGGATCCAATTTATGGTTGGTACGCGGAATTGAGTTGCCTTTGACGTCACCACTGATGGGGTCCATTATTTGTAAATTTAAAAAAAATGGGAACTTATAACGTTATGTCTATGGCATTTTTTATCTAAAATTTTCCCTCAAGGTCTTTTTTCTTTGTTATTTGTGCTAATTTACATAAGTCGCGTAATACGTAAGTCGGGGATGTCTGCATTATTATTATTATTATTATTACTAAATGACAAAACATAAATGAAATCATAATAAGAAATGCATAGACTTATACTGTCATTACTACATGTAGATAGCAACAAAAGTAAATGTTAAGACAGAATAATACTCTGTGAAAAGATATGTACTATTAATAGTACGCCAGACCCGAACGGGTTAAAGTCGTCTCGAAACCTCGCCCGAACCCGACAAAATATTTTCGTCAAGCAGAACCCGAAATACTTCAATCCGAACCAGACCCGTAACCTTAAATCAGAGATATTTGTTCTGTAATTTCATATAATAATAATAATAATAATAATAATAATAATAACCTAGAATCATAATCCCTGATATCAATTTTATCTTTTATGCAGAAAAATACACATGTAAAAATTCATTCCTATTCAAATATATAGTTTTTCATCTGAAAGAATATTCTAGACATTCATTTAGAAAATGCTGGTTAGCTCGTAAGTATCAAAACTCAACCGAAACCGACCCGCAACGAAAAAAATTATCTTGTTTATCAGGAGGATGCTAACCTGCATAAAAATGTGTAGAACAACAATGAAGCTGAAAGTTGCAATTGATTCCAAACTTTTCATACACCTTCAATACTATTAATTTCTTGTTGAGAAAACTTATGGTGTCAGAGGAGTACAGAATTTTATGTATATTTTTCTAATGATAATAATATTAATAATTGAGTTATGAGAAGCACAATTTTGTAGCGATCGTTTGATTAGCTTTTGGATAAAAACATAATTGAAGTTTCGCAGTTACTTAAAAATTTTCATTTGCAGTAGCACATGTTAGTTTAAGTTTTTAATTAAATAGAAAAAAAATTAATATTATTTTTTAAATATATTTTATTAAAATAAGGAAACATAAAAAAAGGCTTCGTTAGGGCAGAAAGGATAAATTTATATAGATTACTTTATAAATTTACTCTGATGTATTAGGGTAAATACTCGTATGTAAACTTTATATTACGTATACTACTTATATTATTTTGTATATTATTATTTATAAATTAAGTTATTTAAAATTTTTCATTACCATAAATTAGTTTGCGTTTTTAATTAAATAGAAAAAAAATTAACGTTATTTAAAAAAGGGGTATTTTTTAACAATAAGGAAACACAAAAAGGGCTTCGTTAGGGCGGGAAATGATTAATTTATAAATTAGTTTATATATTTATCCTTGAGTATTAGGGTAAATACCCGTATGCAAACTTTGTATTATGTATATTATTTATATTAGTTTTCATATTATTACTTATAAATTAAGTTTTTTAAACATTATCATTTTCAGTAGTGCAAGTTATTTTGCATTTTTAATTAAATAGCGAACAAAATTAACATTATATTTTATTAAAATAAGGAAACGTAAAAATAAAAGAGTCTTCATTAGGGCAGGAAGGAATAAATATCTTAACTCCTGCCAAGAGATATTATTCAACTTCTGCCTTTCTTTTAAAAGAATATGATAAGTCTTGTTCTCATTAAAAGCCTTTAGTTATTCTTTGAGTTCCTAGAAATAATATAAAAATTTTAGGACATACCTCTGAATTAATGGCTGTTGCAGGTGGGGTTTTGAAAGAATTCCAAAATTTTCGAAATAACTGAGCAGAAAGTTATACAATGAAAGGTAAGAGCTTCTTTAATTGGTAGTTACATTAAACGTCGGAATTTGATACAGATCACAAAAGTAACTTTCACATAATGCTAAACGAAAACTATTTCACAAACTGACTTGCTATTTATTTTAGATTCAAAATTTAATGCATCTTATTTCAGATCATTTATCAAAAACACATTTAAATTTAGTTCTTTTTTATCTCCAATAAAAATTAACGTTATACTGATGTTTGAACTTTATAAGTTATCATATTTAATAGTATATTCGGATTACATATGTTTTTATAAGGAAAACAATCATGGTCCTTTTTCTTGAATACCCTCCCCCCCCCAAAGAAAAGTACTCCGCTGTCACTTCCATTGAAATAAATCTAAATCTTACGTTTTATTTGGAATGAACGTTTATTTAATAATTAGTAATCCTTAATTACAGTCTTTAATAAATAAAACCATCACCGTAAATTGACAGATATCGAAAAATGAAGGGCCAGAGAGCAATTTTCAAACTAAATTTAATATCAATAAGACACGATATAGTATTGTGCTGCTCCTTATGCTTCATTGATGGAGTTGAAAATTCAGTTGAGCGTGTGGTTCACGATCTTTTTTTAAATTTGCATTAATAGTTGAGGGCGTTAAGATGAGAAAAATGGTTGTCTACGATTGCCTATCTTGCTGCGTTTTACGTATCGGGATGACTCTCTGTCTCCTCTAAGACCCAACTAAAATCTCATTAATTCATAAATGAAATTGCCTCCATTTGTTTGAGCTACATTAGCAAATTACAATGAAAATGGTCTTCCACATGATATCTTGATGGATAGTGGACCAAGCTTAGTAATTCTAGTATTAGTAAAGCACAAATAGCACTGTTTATAAGTTTTTTCATCTTTTCATTTTGAACTTATGTTCTGATTCATAACTTTTGTAATGATGAAATGAATCGTTTATATGACCATAGAAATTAATAATTTCACTTCTACTAATGCGTTTTATTCTCTTTTATGAATTACATATTTGTAAAAAGATAGTGGTGAAAATTTGATTTGTATACCTAAAAATAATTATTTTTTAAAATGCGGTCACGTCAACTTTATCCTGTAAATAGATACTTTATGAAAATGTTTAATTTCAATACATATAAATAGATGGATTTTTTTTTTATACTTTTAAATAATATATATATATTTTTTTTGTATAAAAAGATAGACTATTTCAAAATAGTTAATATCTGCGATTAATTACTTTATTTTCATGAATAGTATACTTATAAATGGCTATATTTTCTCAGGTTATCTCAGCACTTCTCAAGTTATACAAATAAAGTAAATACTTTTAAAAGAATTTATTTAGAAGCATGACAATTTTAAAACAATATATTAAAAATGTATTTACAAATAGACAAAAAAATTTCAAAAATATATCTATTTATAAGTATTATAATCACGAAAACAAATTAATTACTCAACAAATATGAAATATTGTGAAATAGTGATCTATAATAATAAGATAAAGTAGTCGGAGTAGCAATCCCAAAACTTTCTTCTATGTCATACATCTTAATACTTCAAAATTCGCTATCACAGTGCCAAAATTAAATGACAATCTATGCCCATAGTGAGGATTCTGAAATTCCATGCATTAGTTCTTGAAATAGGACTATTGCGGATATAGGGATAAATGCAGCATAAAAGCGGCACCTGTTGGGCGATTTACACCAAAACATTATCAGCAATAATACTTATCAAGATATACCTGAATTTGAAGTTTGATAAAAATTCGTGCATTACTCCTTGAGATAGAACTATCCCGTGAATCGGGAAAAATTCAGCAATGCAGCGCCACCTGTTGAGCGATTGTCACCAAAACGTAAACAGAACAAAATCATATTAAGGATTAACCGAGTCTGAAGTTTGATGAAAATCCGTGCATTAATTCTTGAGATAGGCTATTGCGGAAATCGTGAAAAATGCAGCATACTAGCGCCACCTTTTGAGCGATTTACACCAAAAACTTTTCAGCATCAATTTATATCAGGGACTATCTGAATATAAATTTTTATTAAATTCCGTGCATTAGTTTTTGAGATAGAGTGCCCACAAAATTTACGTCACATACAGACAAACAGAGTCACAGACTCACAGACAGATATTTTGTAAAAATATGTTTTGGGGAGTCTCTGACCCCTAAAACGTGTAAATCCACCAAAAAATAGGAATTCGAAAATTTTCATGAATCCAATACTTTCTTCTTGTAAAGATAAAAGAAAGTAAAAAAAAAAAAAGAAAAATTAAATAAATATTAAAAAGTATAAAAAAAATCCATCTGTTTTCGTAGGGAAATTATAATTTTCAAAGTATATCTATTTGCAGGATGGAACTCACGAGATCGCATTTTAAAGAAGAATTTTTTATAGATCTATAAATCAAATTTTTCATAAGATCTTTTTTACAAAAGTATGATTCATAAACAAATAGGATAAAACATATAGTATTAGTGAAATCATGAATTTCTTCAGTAATTCGTGAAACGGAACATAAGTTCAAAACGAAAAGATTATAAAAACATATAAACAATGCTATCTAAACTTCACTAATACTAGTATTACATTATTCAGGGTCCGTACGCTTCAAAGACTTTCAAGGACCTTTCACCAGAATTTTCATAAAGTGATATTCGCCTTATTTAATAAAAACAAAATTTCTATCTTCAGATATACAAACCAGCACTTTACGAAATTTCTGATGCGAAAGCACCTAAAATTCCCTGAATCACTTCATGCGTGCGAATCCTGTTATTATTCGTTAAACAAATATCTAGTATCTTATATCTATCATAGATTCGTGGACAAGAGTATATATTGCGAACGAGTTATTTAACGTTGTATCTGCAACAAACTATAAACAGTAACTCTAATATTATTATTCAATAAAATTCAATCGAATTATATTAATTCTTTTAATAACGTATTACTTTCTTAAATTAAAAAAATATAAAGCATAAATGCTTACTTTCCTCAAAATATACGTTACGTCTCTTCGTTTCTTTCAATCCCAGAACAATAAAAGACACGTGATCACGATGTTTGTAGAACGTATTGGGCATGTGCAGAAAATCCCAATATTCGCCTCATATGCTTTATACAGAAATGAGAGTGACTTTTCCGATTTAATAAGTTACTCAAGAGAATTGATAGTTTACACTACATTTTCGGAAACATTTCCGCTATGGACTGTAAGGTTCCTGATTTTTTTTGTACAATGTATTCGCTTCAAATACTTAACATAGAAATGAGCTTAACGATTCCGATTTATTCAATAACTCAAGATAATTAATAGTTTACACTACATATTTAGAAACGTTTCCGCTGTGGACTGTAACAGTTCTGATTTTTTTTACTGTGTGAGAACGTTTTCTTGATTATTTTGACTCATAGAATTCACGTATAAAATCGATGTAAAATTGAAGCTGAACCCTTGCATTTTTGGAATTTTTCTGCTCTTCCACTAAACAGACTCACAGTTTCATCAGATAGACCGCGTTCATCTTAGTATGCCGTGCGTGACTACAAGTAGCTATATTTCAAATAGACAGATCATTTTTAACACATTCCAACGTATTTGTTAAAACTTACCAACATAGCTGAAAGTATTTATCAGATAGGCTCGTCTGTCAAGTCATGCATGTATGTCCGTCTGATTGCTCGTCACCTTTTTAAAAAACATTCATGAATTGGAGGGTTTTTAGCGTTGCTTTGTTTTTATTTCTAAACACGAAAATGTCCGCTTTAATTTGCCCACTGCCTCCCCCCCCCCCCAAAAAAAAATACAGTAAATGCACCAATCTAATATAGCTACCTTAAATCCTCCAATCTAAAAGTACATTATCGTCAAACCACAGGAGTGTTCCAGAAACTGTGCTGCCTGTTAGTTTTTCGTATTAGAAACGCAATACTTACATATCGCTCACCCGCAAGAAAAGTGACACATCTCGCAAAAATTCCTTTTGCGTTTTATTGCACTAATACGTCTATCATAGGTGTGCTTTGCTACACAAACAGTTTCATAACTGTAGTTATACGGAAAATCACTTTATTACGCTATATGACCATTTGTGACCACATAAGAGGGGTGGATTGTGTAGGGAGGTAAAATTATCCAACCCTTCAAACCTCATCCAACGTCTTCATTCTTAAGGGTTTTATGCTTTTATGCACGTTTTTATTCCTGCATGCAGAGCTAAGTGCTATAATTTTATGTTACAGTAAAATCATGCCCATTTTCTTTTGCCTCTTCTGTGAAATTTATTGTTCACGAGATGTGTCACTTTTCTTGCAGGTGAGCGATATATCCTCCCATTGTTCCCGAAATAAACGAGCGACAAAGTTGCAAACCAAAGATCAAAATTTCCAGAAATTACCCGGACAAAGAGGGAATCTTCTTTCAAATAACAGAAAATTGTTTTCTAATCACAGGGGTGTTCCAACTTGCTGCCTGTACTATTTATGTTTTTTGACGAATTTTGAGTGCGTTCTCTAACTTTCGTAAATACATTTGGATTGCCACTAAATTTATATATATTAGTGAGATTTACAATAGATTTGTCCTTATTGAAGATGGAGTGTGTAGCATTTACATTTATTTAAAGGGACTTCAAAAGAATTCGGAAACATTATGGTCCATTAGCAATAATAGTTTCAAGTACGTTTCAATGATTATACAGATCTTTAAATATTATAAAAATGGTAATACATACTAATATGCATCGCTACGACAATGTTCCTATAGTAAACGGCGAGCATAATATACATCGTTCATTTACACAGAAAATGAGTCTATAATGTTAATGTCTACAAACAGAAAAGACTTAAGGGGACTCGGTACCCTTTATTCGGCGAAAAATGAGGAAAATATCGATTTTCTAATTTCTTGCTTATATTGCACTTTATTATCCCTAGTATATTCTGATGAAGTTTCGTAAAATCCGAGTATTATAAATATAGTTAAAAGCGATTTTATTACATCGCTGTCCATTTAAATTCCACACCCACTTCACTGTTTACTTAGCAATTGCAGCTGAATATCTATCTTTTTTAATGTATCGGAGCCAGGAAGAACCATTGTAGATTTAAAATAATTATTTTTGAAGTTGAAATCTTAAAAATGATTTTTCTCAGTTTGTGTTTTTTCGACGAATTAGCAAGTTCAATGTGATAAAACTTATGCAATTTACAATTTTGCAATTGACTCGTATTTTTTTCTGGTTGTTCCTTATGGTATATTTGATAAAACTAAGTATCGGATTTACAATAAAGTAAAAAGTTTTTTTTTTTTTTTTTTTTTTTTTTTTTTTTTTTACACACAAAAATGTAACAGAAATTTAGTTTTTACTGTAATTTTACACGTATTTGCACATTTTATTTTTTTTCTCTCTCAAACTAATTAACTAATGGTAAATCCGACACTTAAAATTATACAGCATACTTCTAAAAATAGTTTAAAAATCAAATTAACTCAAAATGCTCAAAATTGTACGAGAAGATGCATTTTAAATATTACTTAAATTTTTTCTTAATTTAAAATTTTTCAAATTTTGCCATGGGAATTGAAAAATTTCTTGATATAATCATTTTCCTTCGTTGAGTCCTTTATTATTATGCAAAAAATGCACTTTAAAATGCTTTAAAAATTGCAGCTGAATATCTATCTTTTTAGGTGCGTTCGTAATTATATAAATACGTAGCACCTATAGTCGTCGTTCAGTCCGTCTGTCTGTCCGTCCGTCTGTCCGTCCGTCTGTCTGTCCGTCCGCATATAACAGAGCAAAAACTACCCGACCGAATGATCTGAAATTTTTAATATATAATTGCTGCAAAATTTTGTCGAGCCATTTCCAATTTTATGAAAATCGGATGTATAGTTTAATTACAGGGACAGTCAAAAGTTTTTCTTTACATTACGGCCAATGGGAAAAATTATTGCAAGTGAATTTTAATGATGTTACAGACTTCCGAATGGTCTGAAATTTTTAATATATAATTGCTGCAAACTTTTGTCGAGCCATTTCCAATTTTATGAAAATCGGATGTATAGTTTAATTACAGGGACGCCCAAAAGTTTTCCGTTACATTATGGCCAATGGGAAAAAATTATTGCAAATGTATTTTAATGATTTTACAGCCTTCCGAATGGTCTGAAATTTTAAATATATAATTGCTGCAAAATTTTGTCGAGCCATTTCAAATTTTATGAAAATCGAATGTATAGTTTAATTACAGGGACAGTCAAAAGTTTTCCGTTACATTACGGGGAATGGGGAAAAAATTATTGTAAGTGCATTTTAATGATGTTACATACTATGCACTTATTAGGTGTGTTCGTAATTATGTAAATACGTAGCACCTATAGTCGTCGTTCAGTCCGTCTGTCTGTCCGTCTGTCCGTCCGTCCGTCTGTCTGTCCGTCCGTCCGCATATAACAGAGCAAAAACTACCCGACCGAATGATCTGAAATTTTTAATATATAATTGCTGCAAAATTTTGTCGAGCCATTTCCAATCTTATGAAAATCGGATGTATAGTTTAATTACAGGGACAGTCAAAAGTTTTTCTTTACATTACGGCCAATGGAAAAAATTATTGCAAGTGAATTTTAATGATGTTACAGACTTCCGAATGGTCTGAAATTTTTAATATATAATTGCTGCAAAATTTTGTCGAGCCATTTCCAATTTTATGAAAATCGGATGTATAGTTTAATTACAGGGACACCCAAAAGTTTTCCGTTACATTATGGCCAATGAGAAAAAATTATTGCAATTGCATTTTAATGATTTTACAGCCTTCCGAATGGTCTGAAATTTTAAATATATAATTTCTGCAAAATTTTGTCGAGCCATTTCAAATTTTATGAAAATCGAATGTATAGTTTAATTACAGGGACAGTCAAAAGTTTTCCGTTGCATTACGGGGAATGGGGAAAAATTATTGTAAGTGCATTTTAATGATGTTACAGACTATGCACTTATGAAGCGCAAAAAAAAATATACATTCAGTACAATACGGGGTGCAAAAAATAATTATAAAACTAGTTATAGTACGAGCGCACCTCATTTGCCACGTTTGACGAGCAATTTCCAACTTGTTTAATATATCGCAGCCAGGAAGAAGCGTTGTACATTTAGAATAATTATTTTTGAAGTTGAAATCTTAAAAAGGATTTTTCTCAGTTTGTGTTTTTTCGACGAATTAGCAAATTCAAAGGGATAAATCTTATGTATATTTTTCAATTGACTCGAATTTTTTTCTGGTTGTTCCTTAGGTCTATTTGATAAAACTAAATATCGGATTTATAATAAAGTAAAAAGTTTCTTTTTTACATAAAAATGTAACAGAAATTTAGTTTTTATTGAAATTTTACACGTATTTGCATCTTTTATTTTTTTTCTCTCAAACTAATTAACTTAGGGTAAATCCGATACTTAAAATTATACAGCATACTTCTAAGAATAGTTTAAAAATCAAATTAACTCAAAATGTTCACAATTGTACGAGAAGATGCATTTAAAATTATTTAAAAAATTTTTTTATTTAAAATATTTCAAATTCTGCCAGGGGAATTGAAAAATTTCTTGATATAATCATTTTCCTTCATTGAGTCCTTTATTATTATTATGCCAAAAATGTACTTTAAAATGCTTTAAAAATTGCAGCTGAATATCTATCTTTTTTAATATATCGCAGCCAGGAAGAAGAATAGTAGATTTAGAATAATTATTTTAAAAGTTGAAATCTTAAAAATGATTTTTCTCAGTTTGTGTTTTTTCGACGAATTAGCAAGTTCAAAGGGATAAAACTTACGTATATTTTTCAATTGACTCGAAATTTTTTCTGGTTGTTCCTTATGGGTCTATTTGATAAAACTAAGTACCGGATTTACAATAAAGTAAAAAGGTTTTTTTTTTTTCACATAAAAATGTAACTTATATTCAGTTTTTACTGTAATTTTACACGTATTTGCACATTTTATTTTTTTCTCCCAAACTAATTAACTTATTGTAAATCCGATACAGCATACTTCTAAGAATAGTTTAAAAATCAAATTAACTCAAAATGTTCAAAATTGTACGAGAAGATGCATTTTAAAAATTACTTTTCTTTTAATTTTTTCAAATTTTGCCAGGGGAATTGAACAATTTCTTGATATAATCATTTTCTTTCATTGAGTCCTTTATTATTATGCCAAAAATGTACTTTAAAATTCTTTTAAAATGTTCATTTCTGGATTTCTGGATCAATGTTGTGCAACTAAGGTTTTGAATAAAAGTCTATTATTCAGAATAAATAATGCCAAATTTAATGAAAATATGTAGAATAGTCAATAAAAATGAAAGTTAATTAATTTAAAATGATATTAGAAGTGACTAAGTAGATTTAGAGCAATTATTTTAAAAGTTGAAACCTTAAAAGTGATTTATCTCAGTTTGTGTTTTTTCGACAATTTAGCATGTTCAAAGTGATAAAATTTTTATGTCTATTTTTCAATTGACTCAATTTCTTTTCTGGTTGTTCGTTATGGTCTATTTGATAAAACTATGCATCAGATTTACAGTAAATTAAAAAGTTTTTTTTTTACACATAAAAATGTAAAATAAATTCAGTTTTTACTGTAATTTCCCACGTATTTGCACATTTTATTTTTTTTTCTGCCAAACTAATTAACGTATGGTAAATCCAACACTACAGCACACTTCTAAGAATAATTTGAAAAACAAATTAGATCAAAATGTTTAAAATTGTACGAAAAGATACATTTTAAAATTTACTTAATTTTTTTAAAAAATTTTTAATTTTTGCAAATTTTTCCAAGGGAATCGAACAATTTCTTCATAGAATCATTTTCCTTTATTTAGTCTTTTATTATTATGCCAAAAATGTACTTTAAAAAGCTTTAATTTAAAAAAATGTTCAAAGGGTTAAAGTGCATTTTACCGATACTGTGCAAATACATGTATTTTACTTACGATATTCGACCTGCACAATAATATTATTTCTATAGTATATTTTGCATTTATCATTTAATGTTCTTTACAGGGCCGCCCAAAATGATTACTCTCTTTAAGCGATATTTGTTGGAAGTGCATTTTCATTTGCGTTGGGTGTCAAGCGTAATTATTCTTTAGTATATTATGCGGTCTATAATATATACAGCAGTGTTCAAAAGAATCCAAATACATTACCGTATGTGGGCAATTATTGCTGAAAGTGTATCTTCACATCTCTTATGTGTTTCCTAAATTGTTTATTTAGATATCTTCTTTTACTGTATGAATAGGTAACGCTTCTCCACTGTATTCTGCTAGTGGTGAACATTTTCATTACTTATTCCTACAGCATGTTTTTTCTTTCTTACACGTGAGTGTAAACAGTTGTAATGCTATAAAAATTCCTTTGACTATGCCAAGATTTTTAATAGTGTAATTGTAATATTAATTACAGTCACGATCATAGAACAACTTACTAAATTAGCGTATAAGCATGCGTGATTTAATTAGCGTATGTAATCTTTCTTAGTCTTTGAGAGGACAGGAAATCAGTTCCATATGTGAAACGCACCATGATAGAGGTTGGTAGATAATCGTTTCTCGAATCTTTACGCCGAATCTTTCTATTACTGCAAAATAAAAAATTTCGTAACATCGCTGAGGTAAAAATGTTTCCAGTCGCCGCATAATATAAACTTTTAGTTGAACAGTTCTGATTTTTCGGACTAGTAAGCGAAATTCTGATACAGTACATAACATACCTATACATAATCGTACAGCCCTCCCCAGTTAATCGGGTCACGGATAATCGAATACTCCGCTTATTCGAATAGAATCCTCCGGAACCGAATTTATTCCTATTGGTTCTGTTATCCCCGCCCCCCCTTATACCGAATACTTTTTACGAACGTTCCCGCTTAATCAAATACCAACTGTGTGACCGATGTTTGAAAATAGGCACGGAAAGCACGTTTCAGCTGGAATTTCCTTCCACCTTTTGTCATTTTCGGCTCCTTTACGCTGAAAACAAATTTTCAGTTCTTCCTGCAATGATTTCGGCCAGCACGTGTATAATGGACCGGTCAAATGATCTCCCCACCATCACTTCTTGCTGTTAACCAGGCTTGAATGGCAATGGGCCGTCACTTCGAGACTCGAGATGGTAGTTGTGATATTTTGCACTCATTCAAAAAATAACTCGATATTTACTCCTTTAAAATTCCGCTTAAATAAACCACTTTATACGATTTTTTAAGGCAGTATAAGTAACGTAAATTAGAAATAGCAAAGTTTTGACCAAATTCAAACGCGCTGCATTAAGTATGATGTAAATCATATAAATGTATGTACTGACATTAAATTAATACCTATTTACTTTATATTAGCGTTTGTATTTATTTTAGTTTATGTTATTCTATTAACGATTTATTATGCTGTTAATTAACTATACTGTAGATGGTTATTTTGGCTTTTTATTACGCATTAAATATTACAGTTATGACTTCCCGTTTAATCAAATATCCCGCTTAATCGAATATTTTTTTCTGGAACCGTCAATATTCGTTTAAACGGGGAGGACTATAATTTTCAATACCAGTTTCAGTGAACTAAACCTCGTGTAAATTTACACATGTGTCATTTTTGGTATGTCATAAAATAAATTTCTCTATTGCACTCTTTTTCGAAAGATTAAATACCTAGAAAAAATACCTAGGAAGATTAAATACCATTCTCACAGCTAGTACTAAGTGAAATTCTTTAAAAATTATCTGACATGCTTATGGTATAAAGGTATTTTGTTTAAAGCGATTTGTATATCGTTTACCAGCCAGTGTTGTAGTCGTAAAAAAAGTAGGGAGTATACGGTATAGGAAGAGGGTATACGCTGACCTTCTGAACGTTCATATATAGGGTATACACTAATGCTTTATTTAAGAAACAGAGGGTATACGGAACTTCTTAAAAAAACAGAAGGTACACGGCGTATACCCCTCCACTACATCCATTGTATACTAGCATTGTAACATCCACTACATCCATATACTAGCATTGTAAAAGGATAGCTTATACTCCTAAGTAGCTGTTTTGAAACTTGAAAAATATATCTAGCCAGTCGAAATTCCACAGCGAGTGAGATATACATTCCAAATGAAGTTGAAGTCAAATTTATCACATACAAATACTTTTAATATCAAACCTAGTGATCAAATTGAGAACTACAGGTTCCGTTAAGGATGATCATTGGCGCACCCACGGGGGGAGCTAAGGGGGCTGAAGCCTCTCCCAGACTAGACTAGATATTTATTTATTTTTTTTAATCATGAAAGTGTGTTACTATTACTTTTAACAGGTCCTTAAAAAATCGGAATTTTTGAAAAGATATTCATTTTGTCACAATAATAAAACTTTAAATAGTTTGATTGCAAACACACTGTAAAACTATTCAAATTCAGAAACGCACCAAAAAATAAGATACATTTTAGTACAGTATTTCATTATTTAGCATGTTACAAGCATTCAAAATTAGCCCCACCAAAACTTTCCAGAGCTTTATATGGCTGGTTACGACTCTGCTCAAGTCAGCAGAAAAAAATTATGTCAGGACCTGATCCGGCACGTCCCATCAAATCAAATGAAAGAAAGAGAGCTCGGCAGAGGGTCGTGCCAGATCTGGGCACATATAAGCCTCTAAAATATGGTAGCTCCCTCCAAAGCGTCATCCTGGATGCGCCACTGAGGATGATTCGCTCAGGATGGAGGCAGGCCGTCTGAAGTGCCAAAATGCCACTATCCCGTAAAACATTCCAAATGGGTTCGTTAGGATTCAACGGCTGCCTCCTCAGTACCAGGTTTAGGTATTGACTCTTAAATGGCGGCTGTCATAGTAAGATTTTTTCAGCCTTTGTACTGTCCCTTCAATTTTAGAATAAATATTTTATTATAAAAGTCAAGAAAAATAAGAGAAAAGTTACTATTCGAAAATTGTGATACTCAATTTCAAGGCGCACAAAGGTTTAAAAAAATCTCTCTACAAAAGCCGCTACTTTTTTAGTCAGCAAATAGGCCTGTATTCAGGTGTCAATGACCCAACTCTGACTACAAACTATAAACGAATTATAGGCAAAATGACATTTTTCAAACTGGACGGGATGATAACGCAAAATCTATTAAACCTATCTTGTTGTGTTCTTTTATTTAATTAATCCTTTAGAGGCGGTGTCCACAAAAAAAGATACCTAATTTTAATTCTAAAACTGACAAACGGCACCAAGAAAATTAAATAAAAATTTTCCTTTTATGAAGTACGTCAAAATAAGCAAGTTTTTAATTTCTAATAAATTCGCTTGTAAATTCTCTTGTCAGTCCATCATTTCATCCTTTTACGAACAGATTTACTCCGCACCAGAAAGGATTAAATTGGAACATAATTTATTGAATCTTGGACCGCTTTCAGCCATATTTATAAAAGATAAACATTTTTAGAACCACGTCGAAGTGCGAAAAAAGCAGTCAAAAATTGACTTTTTTTTTTTTTTTTTTTCAAATGGCCTCCGCTTTTGTGCATTTTCAATTTTTTGACCTCAAAGTGTTTGAAACTCCAGACATCTACTTATCTACTACTCCTCTACTACATCTCTCTTATCTACTTTCATAATCCTTAAAGAAAATTGATTTCAGATGACTCTGGGAGTCTATCGGTCCCACCCGATTGGAAGGGCACGGCGCGCATGCCAGGACATACACCCATGCAACTCGAGTCACGTGATCCATGTATAATTAATAAAATTTTGAAATGTTTTTCGTATGGTAATAAAGTAATATGCGACAAAACCCGAAGCTGAAATCTTCATTTCTATTCCAGAAAAAATGCTAAAAAACACCCTTTTTCAGCCTTCTATAAGCAAACCTCCCCTTAATCCTTTCAGGGGCAAAGTATTTCTATTCGTGAAATGCCGAAATGATTGAATGGTAGCAGAATTTAAAAACAAATTTATTTCAAAATAGGTAAAAGCTTTTTTTCACGTACTTAATAAAATTTAAATTTTCATTCCAAAATTCTGGTGTCAATGTGACATTTCGCAATTAAAATTAAGTGGAATATATTATATCCCACCTCCCTTCAAGAGGTTAAGACGATTAAAAAAATATATCATTCTCTGGATAAAATATAGCACACTTAGATAATTTATTTAAATGTTAAAATATGGATGCTGAATTTTCGCCATGCAGATTTTAAATCAATTCGATCGGTTTTAACTTTTGTCAGTGCATTCGTGAGGTATTTGAAATTTTAACTGAGTAACTTTTGATTGGATAATATAAGTTGTTTTGATTTCTCATTTTTACGTTTTGGTTTTCGAACGCATTTCCTTTTTTCCCTTTTTTCTATATGTTTAATAGCATATCAGAAAAAGAAAATTCATTAAACATTGTCTATTTTAACACAATCAAACTAAAATTACAACATTTTGTTAACAAAAAAAAAAAAAAAAAAAAAAAACATTTTTGTGTGAGTTTGGTATGATTCTTCTTTCGAAATAGATTAGGATTATTGGTAACTGTAGCAGTAGTGGTGTTTTTAAAAATATTTTTCGCTCATTTTTTCAGTGTACCGTTTTCAGTTTCAGTGACTGCGACAACAGCGAGTATTCGATATCTAAAATAAACTCTTTCTACACACGACTGTGTTCGTAAAAGTTGCTGCTTTAAGAGGAGATTTCACGTTATAAGGCCAAAAAGTAGGCGCTTTATGAGAATTTTTTCTGAATGAAGGATAAAAAAAAAAAGAGAACGAATTTTACCACTACATAAGTATACTTTTGTCTATTTTGATAATTTTTCGTGTGAAAAAAAAAAAAAAAAAAAAAAAGAAAGCTAGTGGCAGTAACCTTATTTCAATACGTGTGTGCACGATTTTGCGCGGTGCAGGATTTTCTGAGTAGATTCACCTGGAAAATAAAACCGATACGGGTTCTAAAAACCAATTAAATTTACGGTGCCATGAAGATGCATCATTGAAACTGACCCACAGAAAACAAAATGGTGCTTGTTTGAAAAGAGATTTATAGATTTGCGATTTTTTTTTCAACTTTAAAACCATTGAAAAAATAATTAACAATTAATTATTTAAAATAAATTAAGTTCATTCTCTTCTCCCCTTCAGTATAAATCGAGTATCTTTCAAACCCAACTAATGTTTTGATAATCGCTTGATCGGTTCGAACATAATGCTGCCCCGCTGTTGAAAAATATGATTTTTAGAAAAACGAGTTTGAAGTATTACTTTATGAAAACACAGCACATTCAAACGTCTGTAATTTCCTAAATAATTGGAATAATCTAAAATCACTCCAAGTACACGTGGTAGGCACTTCAGTAATGAAAAAAATGTAAAAAAAAAAAGTCGATTTTTTGTGCCAATAAAATAGGATTTTCCCCTTATCCCCTTCTCTTGCAGTGTATCCACTAATAGATAAATGCTTCGTAGAGTGTTATATCATCTGGGAGCAAAGGGGTAAAACATTTTCGGCACAAAATTAACTATACTCAGAGGTCTTAAGATGCGAAAGTAGTGAACGCGCTATTTCCATCAAAAGACACCTGCCTGTTCCAGCACTGAACACATTTTAATTTGTGCAGAACACGTCAAATAAAAGACGAAAAGGCTGATAATATTTATATATATTATTAACAAAATGTTATTTGTTGTTACCTTAATGAGTTAATATGATAAAAAAATAACAAATTTGTTTCAAATCAGGACCTTGGAGGAGAAATGGAGAATCCCAAAATTGGGGCGTTGGGAAATCAAGCTCAAAGTTTTGCAAATAGTATTATACAATATCGTACTACTCACTTTAGCTTGACACTGTGAGAATACTTAGGGCGATCCAGGGCAAAACGGCTTAGCTATTTGTTGCCTACATCTATCTGACGTGGAAAAAACAAAAACAAAAAAATCGATTTTTCGAGTTCGCCCTTTCTCTTCCAAGCTCCTGAAATAATGAAAAAATAATATCTATTTTTTATTAACCTTTGTAGCATGGAACATTTTTAGTAAAAGCGCTGTAATCTCAATTTTATTGCAATTAAGTCTTAATTGCATGGATAGAATCTTAATCACAGCATACTGTTATAACCTTTAAAAGGCCTAGACTAGTCGCAGCATTCTGAATTACGTGCTGACTCGAAAAATAAAGTCTGTCGCAGGCAGCTTTCTCTCAGTGTTCGAACGGTCTGTTGAATTTAGCTACCATTATTTCAGAAGAATAATATTTGCTTATTTTTCTGCAGTTAAATAAGACGAAATATTACTATTCGTAACTAGTAAACTTAAGTAAGTGGTTTTATCCTTTTTTAAAGAGAGAATTTTACTAACTTAAGGAAATAAAAGACACGTTGTTTCGTCGGTGTGAATCGCCGGTCACTCTGCTTGAATTATCAAACATTGAGTGAAGGCCTTTTTTTGACAATAAGTAGTAGACTTTCTCCAATCATTCCACTAGCTTTTCATCATTGATAGAGCTCTTATTGCTCTTAAATTTTCAGTTGTATGCGTTAAACCATTGCATTAAAATGTAAAAATACATTAAACCATTTGTGCCCTGGTCAGAATAATTAGGGTGCTAGTACCGGACAAAGGTTGCCGGGTTAGAATCCCGACTCAGGCATGGATATTTGTAATAGGTCGGATTCCACTTTCAACGTAGATCCCGGTCTGTTTAGTCCTCGAGTGCAAAACATTACCATAGTGCCCCCCGAAAACCAAACCAAACCACAAAATAGGTTCTCCCGAACCACTTTCGACCTCGGATGTCCCACAGTGCGTGCAACGTCGTCCTTTGTCACAGAGATTCCAGATTTTGGCATGGCTGTCCACTACTAATTATGGTGATATGTCGCGGTACTAGTAAAAAATGCATCAAATTGATGCAAAATTAAAAAATAAACCAAAATAATGAATTTTGCATGCCAATTTTAGTTATATTAGCCCTGGAATGGAAGAATGAGAATTTTGACTTTTTTTACCATTAAAGAAGACAAGGGGTAAGAGTGTTCTTTCCATACCAGGGTTAAAGAAAAGGTGGAAAAAGCTGTTTAAACGTAGTCGCAAACAAATAAATAAAAATTGACTTACTACTTGTACATTTCCAAGTGGATGAAAAAAGTCCGGGCCAGGATTATAACCAGGGATGTCTTGGCTGAAGCCGCCAATCCTTGGTTCGAATCCTGGCCCGGACTTTCATCACCCACTTGGAAATTGACAACTGGTATGATTTATTTACCAATTGAATAACCGTGTTAAAAATTAATCTAAAAATCGATTTACCTCATTCTAAACTACAAGAAATTAGGATAATATGAAAGCATGGCCGCACTGAAATCACAGAACTGATGGTTTAAAATATCTAGATAGAGGCACTCGCACTACAGAGTCGTATGAGCAGCCCCAGAAGGAGCGCGAACCTCTGCACAACTTTCAAAGCCTATTTTAAAAGTTCAAATTTATAAGCGTACTGTTAAAAATATCGTGAAAAATTACCTCTGTTTTTAAAGGGTATCTATTTTCTCACCAATGAGAACGCTTCATAGACTTTTGTGGAGCGTTCTCATTGGTCAGAAAATCGATAGCCTTTATAAACAGAGGCAATTTTTCACGATATTTTTAACAGCATGTCGGTTATATAAAAACATGGAAACATTTAAAATGCTTCATTTAAACACATTACTACATAGGTGTGATAAAATACATACAAATGTTTTTAAAAATTAAAAACACTAGATATTAAAATGATAAAAAGCTACTCCAAGCGCTTTCGGCTAACCTTAAGCCTTTGTCTAGGAGAAGAGAATTGACTGATAAAAACACTCGACGCTCGATGTTCACTGCTACAATTTGACCGGAAACTCTCTTCAGGAAGCCCCCAGTTGGTCGTATCCATTAAACTCAAGGAGGGGGAAGGTAGAGAAAGCTCAATCCTCCGAGAGACCGAACTCTCCAGTAATATGAAGTAAATTAAACCGGATACGCAGAATTTGGTATGATAATACGTCATTAGAACAATTTTCTGCTTGCGTTAAAATTTCCAAAGACTCTAAAATAGCACAACTATTAAAATCGGAAGCCTGCATAATGACTCTCGCTCTATTGAAAAGGATGACAATATCTTTAGTTTGAAACAGCCTTGAGAGGGCGGTAGCCGGTCTAATTTTATTAATATCCTGCATATGCTCTTTAACTCTTGTTTGGAATTTTCTTGTGGTCATACCAATGTAATATAATATTTTATTTGTTTCTTTACTTCTGTATGGGATGATATAAACTCCTGACTTATTTTCCATATGGTCATGTGTCGGTTACTGGTACAGTGTACATTAGTGGTATCGTTACCTTATTTAGATGACAGCTTTCTTTTATGTATTATATAATGGCCATCAACACAGTTTTTTTACAAACAAAAATTGTAAAAATTTAAGGATTCTAAAATTAGATATGTTTCATAAGAAGAGCTGATATTTGTATAAATATGAGGTACACAAAATTTTATCAACTTTTGAAACATATGCAGAGGTTTCGTAATTGGCAGGTAAGTAAGTAGCATAGGATCTCTTGCTCAACGAGAGGCTTGTGATAATAATATCGCAGTGTAAAACGCACTCATAGATACGCTCAAATCCTGAAATAGCTTGGGAAAATAAAATTAATGACACAATGGAGGGTTCAGGCGCGACCAACGACATACACGCAGGTTTAGCTTTTTTTAATTCCGAAATTTCGCATTCATACGAGAAATTTTCTGTAATATTCTTTTCTTTACATTTAGACGGACATTTCGTGATTGCATAAACTAAAGTTTCTTCTTTCTTGAAACTAAAGTTTCAGATTATCCGGTACGAATTCGAAATTTGTGATTTAAAAAAGGGGCCAAACTGGCAACCCTGCATACAAGCCCGGTTCATGACGCATAAAACGTCACATGGAGTGTATCATCTTTACACGGTGATTGGTACAAAGCGGCGCACCCGTCGTTCTGTGCCAATCGCCGTGTAAAGGAGATCCACTCCGTGTGACGTTTTAAAATTGATCTTGTTACTTTTATAATGTTGAACCTATAACCTCTTCGCTCCCTGGGCCCCCAAATGGGGACCTCCGTTTTACCCATTTTATTAATGGTACTCGAACATAATTACAATTTCGATATCAGAATGATATGTTTCGAAGTCTAAGATTCGAACTAATGCAAATAAAATTAAAATCTTGCGCTGAAGTCAAATAGGAGAAGTCAGATGAGAGGCATGAAGTCAGATCGTCCAACAGGAAAAGTCCTAAAATGCCCGTACGAGCCGTAATTGGGGAGCCACGAACCGGCTCGGCGGTACCTATGAAGGGCAAAATTTTATACTCAGTTATCTCGAAACACTGTTTTTCAGCGGTTCGGCCTACACTGTTAAAATATCGTGAAAAATTACCTCTGTTTTTAAAGGCTATCTATTTTCTGACCAATGAGAACACTCCATAGGCGTTTATGAAGCGTTCTTATTTGTCAGAAATTTTTAACAATGCTGATGTAGAAACCGGGTTCGAACCGGGCCGGAATTTCCAGGCCCGGTTCGAACAACAGCTATCTTGACCCGATGTAAAAATTAATGTTAGGCCCGAGCCCGGCCCGTACAAAAATCAGTGAAAACAGGCCCGGCAAGTGGAAAGATCTATTATATCAGGTTCTATTCAGCCCGACTCAATTTCTATACAAAAAATTGAGATTTTTCTTAACATACAATTAAGATTCTTTTAAAAAATACTGCATGCATATTTATGGGATAATTTTACAATATAATTTAAAATTACGATGCTTTGGCATGACAGAAAATACACAATAGCAGCATTATTGATTACTTAGAGTTTCAGACGTTTTAACATTAAAATAAGGATTCATTAAAAGATTAATGTAATTTAGAATAAAGGAAAAATAAAGATTAAAAACATGATACCGTTAGAAGCTCTATAATAAAAAGTAGATTTGTGAAAATATTGCTCTGTCATTTATTAAGACTTTTCTCAAATCCAAAAGAGCTACTTTCTGACACATTTCGAAATTCATTTCTTTTCGGAAACGCATAAGACTAGCAGGTGTTCTTATTCAGAAACTATGTAATCGAACGGCCTTATCCATTTCTTGATAAAGGCAGTATAACTTTTAGAAAATACTGTCAAAGTTATCGTTTTGAATCGAATTTCCGGAAGCGATAGCATGGGAAATGAGAAAAAACCTGCAGTCACGTGATAAGAATCTCTTACATCTCGAAAAGCAATTTATTTATCAAAAATGGAAACATCATTCGATTAAAAATCCCTTCAATAGTCTGATCTGCCAATTTTAAACCTTTATAGTTAAAAATTTCTCAGAAAATGTGTCAGAAAGTTTCGCGTTGTTGAGCAGTAAAATTGAGAAAAAACCTCAGGTATATTTCCAAAGATTCCATTAAGAGAAGTTCATTATCGCTGTTTATATTTTTATAAAACATATTACCTTCCCTATACATCATGAAAACAATTAAGTCCAGTTCTGGCCCGACTCGACTATATAGAAAATAAATGCAAGCCTGGCCTCGGTCCTTAACAAGTCTGCTGAAAAAATTAAGTCAGGGATCAGACACCATTTAACTGTCCGATGCCCATCTCTACATTGGACATTTCTGTACTGATGTTGTCAAACTAGCATCGGCTCGTGACGCACATTTATACTTATTCTCGCGAAAGTCACATCGATTGAAAATAGCTCATATTTTATCGGCTTCCCTTAAATTTTTATATCGGGCCGGTAAGACCGCTCAATTTTTTTTATCAGCCCTGCCCTTGAAATTCTCTTAATTCTTCCCGCCCGATCCGGCCTGTTTAACCGACCCGCGGCCCGTGCAGACCTCTAGACGATAACTTTTGAAAGATTTAAAGGTTTTACATATGGCTTTTTTTTTAAATAAACGAAATTAAATTATCTGTAAACTATACTTGAAACACAAACAAACAATTTTTATTCTTCAAATTAACGAACAAAAATAAGATTAATGGGATTTGGAATTTTTTTTAAATGTACTTTTAACATTTAAAACGTGATTTATTACATTGCTAACTAAGCGTCTGGGAATCGAATCCTGAACCCTTGTAATAGCGCTCCAAGTGCTCTACCATTTAAGCTGCGAGGCCGATACCCAACTTATCACGAGCACACAATCCTGCGGTGAAACATGAGACACAAATACTTCTGAAAATTAATTGAAAAATTAATTAAAATTATATATCTACTTTTAATTTTTTACAATTTTTCGTTTTATGTATAACCGAGACACTATGGAATAAGCAGTGTACAAAAGAAACAACGACTCAAAAATATATTATATGATCTTCATGGCAAAACTAATTTTGCAAGATAAATTATGTTGTACAATATTAAAACTTAAATATGAAATATTTTAATTCTTGGAAAACTACCATAACGAGCTTTTTTTCGAACAAAAAAATATGAATGCCGAAGTCTACCAAAAAGAAGAAGAAGAAAAAAAAAAAAAAAAAAAAAAAAAGAAAAAAATCTGGACAATTCGGCACTACCGACATTGTGGCAACACTTTGATCTTGGACCATATCTGTTGCAGCAGGAAAATACTCCATGTCATATAGTATGTGTTATTAACACGTAGTGTGGAAACCCTCTTTGGTCAGCTCAAATTCCAAGGAGAATGAAAGTACCAATAAAAAAATCAAAAAATAGTATGAAAATCAAAAATAACAATTTATGGAAAATTCCTTATCATTCAGCTATTTTTAGAAAGCAACTAAAAATCAGCTCACTCTATTGACGATATCTTTCCGAATTTTCACGATATTTTACAGGCTTTCTTTATGACTTGCTCCATAAAGTTGACTATTAAATCATGAAAAAAAATCTTTGTTATCATTCGCGCAAGTGCAGATTAAATATCTTTCATACAACTGTTCATATTTCATCAAATGTTCAATATATTTATATTCCAGTTTAATAAATGTATTCTTTTATAATGTCATATATTAATCATAAGGTTCATCTGTTCTACCAATTTATTACAGATATTATATAGCGTTAAAATATACTCAGCTACAGTAACTTAAAATACACTACAAAACAGTGCACATGTCAAAAACACATACTCTAACACATAAATAAAATTTGACATCTACACTATTTTGTAGTGTATTTTAAATTACTGTAGCTGAGTATATTTTAATGCTATATAATGTCTGTAATAAATTGGTAGAACAGATGAATCTTATATTTATATTCTAATTACACTATATTGTTTCTACTACGTTTTGAGAAATTTTCTGAAACTGATGTCAAATTTGATTGAAAACTCTCATGATATAAACAAAAAATATGCATGAATTTTTTATCTTAAAAAAAAGCGCTATATATCCATGAATATACGTACTATTCGTACTCAAATGAATGCACATGCACATATTGTACAATATCCGCATATTCGTGTGCTGTAGCGATAGATTATTTCGTGAATTTTATTTCGCAGGGTGATTCAAAATATTACTATTTTTTTTCTATTTTTCGTTGGCCCCTAATTGTCCTCCTAAACAAATCGTCATTGATAAACATGAGATCAAAGATATTCTTTATGAGAATTCCTGAAGTTCCAGGAGAATCCTACACTTGTATCTTTAAATATTCGATAAAATGTCAAAAATTGAAAGTGTCCGGTGACGAATGGCCATATAATGAATATACTAAAGAAAAAACAGACTGTACGTGACTGTAAAACCGTACTAAAATTAAATGACTTTACAAGTAAGCGTCCCACAAAGCCAGCATTCACTGTAAAAAAAAAAAAAAAAAAAAAAAAAAAAAAAAAACGACATTTTTACAGTTTAAAGTACTGTTCATCTCGCGCACAAACTCGATCACAGTGAATGTGCTGTATCTTTCTTTGATTTCCTGACTATATTAACATGGAAAATACAGTAGTTGCGTAAAATTAACAGCACAATGTGCTTTCAATTTTTACGCCAGCAGTTTGTGCTGTAAAAAAATGCGTCCAAATTGCCAGCACATTGTGCTGTTAATTTTACGCAACTACTGTATTTTCCATGTTAATATAGTCAGGAAACCAAAGAAAGATACAGCACATTCACTGCGATCGAGTTTGTTCTGGCAAATCTACAGTGGTTTTTTTTACAGTGTTTAAGCGTTAAAAAAATATATAAATAAATAAAACGCTTCATAAGTTCGTTTCATACAATTGTTACACAAATTCTTTTCACAAATTAGTTTTATTCGGATTATCTACATACAGTAGTTCTCAAAAGTGTTCGTACACTTTAGAAATTTATAATAAAAAGGAATTTCTCGAGAACTGAATTCGAATATGAAGTCCAATATTTTTCCACATCATTTTTATGTTATTCTAAATAATGCTCAACATTTCTTTTTATTATTGATTGATTTTCTTTTTATATAAAAATGGAAGGAGGCAGAGAAAAAATACGCCACAAAAGTCTTCGTACAGTGAAACATTTTCCGATAAATTCATAATTAAAGTTATCGTCTGCCGTATTATTTTTATTTTTACATTGTGGGGACATTTAAAAAATCGTTTGGCTTTAATTTTTACTTGCTTTCTCCGTAATATTATATTTATAATTTAAAAATGGCTCGTAGTCGTAAGGAACAATTAACGGCATTCAAAAATTGATTATCTTTCATCATAGTTGTGATAAATCAGTTCGGAATATTGCTAAATTAGTTAATTTAACCCATTCTATGGTGCAGTATGTAATAAAATGCTTTAAAGAAGAAAGTCAGATCGAAAACTAGGTAAAAAAAGGTCGTCCGTCAAAGTTAACACAACGTGATTAATTAAAAAACGTTATAATTTAAAAAAATGTAAAAAGTCCACGTTTAAGGGCTGTAACAGTTGCTACAGAATTTAATAAACAAGTTGGAAATTGCTCGTCAAACGTGGCAAATGTGTTGCGTTCGTACTATAACTAGATTTATAATTATTTTTTTTTGCACACCATATTGTACTGAATGTATATTTTTTTGCACTTCCTAAGTGTATAGTCTGTAACTTCATTAAAATGCACTTGCAATAATTTTTTTTTCCATTCCCCGTAATATAACGGAACACTTTTGACTGTCCCTGTAATTAAACTATACATCCGATTTTCATAAAAATTGAAATGGCTCGACAAAATTTTGCAACAATTATATATTTAAAATTTCAGACCGTTCGGAAGGCTATAACATCATTAAAATGGACTTGCAATAATTTTTTCCCATTGGCCGTAATGTAATGGAAAACTTTTAACTGTCCATGTAATTAAACTATACATCCGATTTTCATAAAATTTGAAATGGCTCGACAAAATTTTACATTAATCATATATTTAAAATTTCAGACCATTCGGTTGGGTAGTTTTTGCTCTGTTATATGCGGACAGACAGACGGACGGACTGAACGACGACTGTAGCTGCTACGTATTTATGTAATTACGAACGCGCCTAAAAACTAGCTGTTTAACCCGTTCTACGCACGGGAGTTCATGAATTTAATTCTAAAACCAAAATTAAAAATAACTATTCGATTAAAAAAAAAAAAATTCTACTACTGTGCATTTTTTAAAAATGAAATTTAATTTATCATGTTGCTAGGGCAGCAGACGATAAAACTATATCTTTGGAATAAGGGAATAAACAGAATAAAAAGTTTTGCTGATATTTGTGATTAAAAAAAAGTTCTGTATTTTTTAAAAAAGGTAATAATTAAGCACAATTAAATAAATTCAATTAAATAATCTCTAATTATTTGCATGTGAGGTAAAAGAATTATCGTAATACGTGCTACAGCTTCTAAGTATTGCAGCGTGGCGTACTTAATATGTATATCTCACATTGGTTAGAACTCTTGCGCGATTACGGGTTGAACATGAAAAGGGCAAAAATTCGTCAAAAACATAATATATATATATATATATATATATATATATATATATATATATATATTTTAATTTTCGAATTTTTTACCCCAAACGTTCATGGACCCACTACCAGCAACCCATATGTGCCAAATTTCGTAGCCATGCGCCCTGTGGTTTCCGAGTTTTTGAGGTTACATAGATACGTGCACGGATTTTAAAAAGATAGATTTTCTACTTCAGTTTACCTGAAACTATTCTACGAGTGCTGATATCAGCTGGATTAAATGGGTGTTCTGCCCGTAGAAATTGTTTTGTTAATGAAAAAAACAGAAAGCTTAGGCTTTCTTTCGCAAAATCAGTGATAAATAAACCTGAATGGTATTAGAATAATGTCTTATTTGCAGCTGAAAGTAAATTTAACATGTTTGGTTCCAATGGGCGTATAATTGCATAGAGAAGAAAAAGAGATGTCCTTGTGTGGGGATGCGTGGCAACATCAGGACTCGGTAATTTGGCATTTACTGATGGCCTAATGCATCATGAACTTTATTTAAATGTTTTAAAATTCAATTGCAAATTATCAGCCCAAAATTTGGGTAATGGAAACAAATTTGGTTTTTTTTATCAAGATAACTATTCTAAGCACACAATTCTCAACGCTCGCTTTTGGTGACTCTATAATTGTCTATAAAATCTGAAAACACCACCGCAGTCACCGGATTTAAACACAGTAGAACATATTTGGAAAGAAATGGAGATTAGAGTACGAAGTCACGACATTAAAACGAAAAGCGAACTAAAAACAGTAATGATCGATGAATGGATGAACATTGATGCAGAAATTACAGAAAAACTAGTGAAATCTATTCCCAGACGTTTAAAAACTTTTGTTTATACTAAAGGATATCATACTAAGTACTAATTTAACGAGATATTACGGTATTTAATAAAAGATTTTTTTTAAGTGTACGACGGCTTTTGTGAGGTAACATTTTTGTTGTTTTTTCATTATTGATTTCTTAAAAATAACGTTTTACTATGTTTTTAAAATATTTTACGTAGTTTTGTTAAGAATAAGTTGTAGTTCTTATTATTAAATACTCTTTCTGAAATATTAATTTTAATTAATGGATAGAACACTATTTCATTGAAATTCGTAAGTGTATGAAAACTTTTGGGAACACTGTAGGTTACTTGTAACGGAATTTTGCAGTTACCTCTTGCAGTTGGTTAGTTGTGTGCTTGAACTATAATAACCATTTATAGGGGAAACCCATGTAGCAGTGATGAGATAAAATTAAAACAACAAATAATTAAAAAAGAGGAATGTCTGAAAAGTATTTCTTAAAATTCAATCTTGAAAATAACTTGGAAGAATAAGTTTAAAAATGCACAAAATTTCATTTTAACTAAACTAACTCAGTCCAAGATCTGTTCTGTTATACAGCCTGAAATTTTCATGTTTATGACCTTTCTGCATTTATTTACCTTATTTACTTACATTTTTTGAAGTACAGAGGGAATTCAATCTGAAAATGAACTTAAAAAAAACTCCAACGAAGATATCATTTTATTCATGAATTTTCGATTGACAAAAAGTAATGGTCTACTATTCATTGGCAAATTCCGTCTATAAGTCAGTACATTGTTGACACTTAAAACTTTAAGCAACGCCACCAACAAGAGTAAATAATTATGGAAACTAATAATACTAGTCTACAAATTAGAAAATAAGTTTTCAAAGAAAAACCTACATCCTTGATAGAGCGGGTGGCGCGACACAAATGACTACGTCATCGAGTTACGGGATGAAATCATGATGCAGGATAAGATTTTTAGAAGTAGATTAAGGATTGACTGGTCTGCCTCGACATTTCTTGGTACGATAGGTGCGGCAGCGGGCGCCAACTCGTCATTTTGGCGTCAGTATCACGTCATCGAGTTACGGGATGAAACCGGTGCCAAATTAAAGGTAAAAAAAAAGTATTTTACGAATATTTTGGTTTGCCTGCGCATATCCTGGTAGAAACCCCCGGCAGACTAAAATCTGTAACAAAAAGAATACGTCATATAGTACAATTAAAACACTATAAACATAATATTTTACATAACATTGATATTTATATTACTTCGAATCGACTTTCAAGATGAATTAGGGGTTTCGAAAAAGTTTATTAACAGTACGTGAGAAAATGACTGATACGGCATAATTTGGTACAAAGCGAGAAGAACGGAGCGCCAATTCCCTATTTTGAATACTATTACGTCATCGAGTTACGGCTTGAAATTTTGGCACATTAAACATACCGATTAGTACAATACGAATATTTCAGACTGCCTGGTCATATCTTGGTAGGAGATGAGCAGAGCGGGGCGCCAATTCTTAATTTCGGCGGTATAATCACATCATCGAGGTACGGCTTGAAAATGTGGCACATTAAAGGTACATATCAGTACATTAAGAATGTTTCAGTCTGCCTCGTCATATCTTGGTACGAGACGAGCAGAGCGGGGAGCCAATTCTTAATTTTGGCGGTTTTAACACGGCATCGATTTACGACATGAAATCTTCATATAGGACAAGATTATTGGGAGTAGATAAAGGAAAGACTGGTCAACCTTGAAATTTCTTGGTACAATATGAGCAGCAGCAGGCGCCAACTCGTCATTTTAGTGTCACTATCACGTCATCGAGTTATGGGATAAACCCGGTGCCAAATTAAAGGTAAAATAAAGTCTTTTAAGAATATTTTGGTCTGCCAGCGCATATCCTGGTAGAAACCTTCGGCAAACTAAAACATATAACAAAAAACCAAGTTATGCCAAATCAGTCATTTTCTCACGTACTATTTATAAGCTTTTCTTCATCCTTAATTCATCTTGAAAGTTGACTCGAAGTAATATATATGGCAATGTAATGTAAAATATTATGTTTATAGGGTTTCAATTGTGCATTATGACGTATTTTTGTTATAGATTTTAGTCTGCCGGTGGTTTCTACCAGGATATGCGCAGGCAGACCAAAATATTCTTAAAATACTTTATTTTACTTTTAATTTGGCCCCGGTTTTATCCTGTAACTCGATGACGTGATAGTGACGCCAAAATGACGACTTCACGCCCGCTGCTGCTCATATTGTACCAACAAATGTCGAGGAAGACTAGTCATTCCTTAATCTACTCCTAATAATCTTGTCCTACATGAAGATTTCATGTCGTAACTCGATGACGTGTTAAAACCACCAAAATTAATAATTAGCGCCCCACTCTGCTCGTCTCGTACCAAGATATGACGAAGCAGATTGAAATATTCTTATTGTAGAGATATGTACCTTTAATGTGCCAAATTTCCAAGCCGTAAATCGAAAACGTGATTATACGGCCAAAATTAAGAATTGGCGCCCCGCTCTGCTCGTCTAATACCAAGATATGACGAGGCAGACTGAAATATTTGTATTGTACTAATCAGTATGTTTAATGTACCGAAATTTTAAGCCGTAACTCGATGACGTAATAGTACTGTCAAAATAAAGAATTGGCGCCCCGTTCTTCTCACTTTGTACCAAGTTATCCCGAATCAGTCATTTTCTCACGTACTGTTAATAAGCTTTTTCTAAACCCTTAATTCATCTTGAAAGTCGATTCGAAGTAATATATATGACAATGTGATGTAAAATGTTATGTTTATAGGGTTTTAATTGTATGTTATGACTTATTTTTTTGTTATAGATTTTAGTCTGCCGGGTCTTTCTACCAGGATATGCGCAGGCAGAACAAGATATTCTTAAAAGACTTTTTTTTACCTTTAATTTGGCACCGGTTTCATCCCGTAACTCGATGACGTGATAGTGACGCCAAAATGACGAGTTGGCGCCCGCTGTTGCGCCTATCGTACCAAGAAATGTCAAGGCAGACCAGTCATTCCTTAATCTACTCCTAAAAATCTTGTCCTACATCATGATTTCATCCTGTAACTCGATGACGTAGTCATTCGTGTCGCCGCCGCCCGGTCTATGAGAAATTGCTAGTATAAAACAGTGGTTCCCATACTTTTTGACTCGCGGAGCCCTTTTTAGAATGAATTTCTATGACGGAGCCCCTGAAGCCTACCGTACCCTATGTTACAATGTAAGGTTTTTTAGGTGCATTGCTACCGAGCACAGGAAGAGGGAACGGATAGTATTCTAAACAATTTTGCATTGTCCCAGAAATAAAATTATATTTTAAAATTTTTACCGTAAAACTGAATTTATTTTCAATTATCATCAAAATAGATGGAATTATCAAAAGTTTACATACTTAAAACTCCAAAATTCAAGAAATCGTAACATTTGCCTTACAATAAATTTTACATTATTAGAGTGAACAGTAACGCATGTTTAATGTGATTGGACTGTTTTGTACAAATGTCTAAATTCGAGTACAGTTGGTTGTAATTTCAGGGAAATGTTTAGTTCCGCTTTTAAAAGACTTCTGTATTTCGTTTTCATGGCTGCGTTAGCCGAAAATATTGCTTCACAAACATATGTCGTTGAAAAAGGCAGCAAAACTAATTTTGCTTTCTTAGACAAAAGTTTTAAATTCATTTGACAAATAAAATAAAAAATCTGATAGGCTTTGGTTTTAAAGTAAGATCTTTATATCAGGACATATATACTATTTATCAGGATATCTTTTAGGATCACTACATATATCAGGAATTTTACTCAAGTTTTATAAAAATATTCCAGACCATAATTTTGATACAAAAATATTTAACAGTTTTATTTAATTTTTTTGCGTTTGATTTACATTATGAAAATTTTCTGTTTGGAATCGAAATATTTTCATTTGGTACCACCAAGTAACCGATTGATGGTAAATTCAGTTTTAACTTGCTATGAGATGTCAAATCAACTAGGACCTCGTTTCACTCTGATTAATCTGGGTGTTTTTTTTTTTTTTTTTGATAAGTTTAACATATTCATTATACATATAAAGTCGCCCAAAGCTTTTTCTATTCAGCTGTTGAAAACTGTTGTTTAAACGTGTCTTTCAAAGCTGTAGGATGCTCCTGAATATTTATTTGTATTTTTTTCAATCTGGTGTTGGTCGCTTTTTTTTTTTTTTTTTTTTTTTTTTTTTTTTTAACAAGAGGGACGTAATAAATATCAATGCAAAAACCCTTGACGGGTTAAAAGTTTCTGACGCAGCACTTTATCTTATGCTCTAAGAATTTTAAATATGGAACTTAAAAATACTGATATAAAATTTTGAGTGACGTTATGCTATTTCTTAAAAAATATATTTGTATTTATTTCATCACTTTATTTTTGTTTTATTTATAATCGCATGTGCAAAAGTTATGTTCAACATGAAAAGCTGCATAAAATTTTATTCGCTGTTGCTTTATCATTTACATCTCTCATAAATTCAAAATATGAGTTTTAAAAGATATGATATAAAATTTAAGTGACGCCTTGATGTGACTTTAAAAGGTTTGTTTTAAAATTCAATTTAAATTATTTTTGACTTGGTTAAAATATTTTTTTACATCTACACAATACTTTTAATTTTCCAATTCACTGTTAAATATATCACTTTCATTGAATCTATACTATGCATTGAAATGTATTTATTTCAATAAATTGATTTATCTTTTGTGTCACGCTATTCAAAATTGTGAGTAAGATTTATGTAAATGGTTTATTTGCGTCAAACTATCCTTTTTCATACATTTCATGTAGTTTGGACACAATGACGCAAAGAAACCATTTACATAAATCTTACTCACAATTTTGAATAGCGTGACACAAAAGATAAATCAATTTATTGAAATAAACACATTTCAATGCATAGTATAGATTCAATGAAAGTGATATATTTAACAGTGAATTGGAAAATTAAAAGTATTGTGTAGATGTAAAAAAATATTTTAACCAAGTCAAAAATAATTTAAATTGAATTTTAAAACAAACCTTTTAAAGTCACATCAAGGCGTCACTTAAATTTTATATCATAGCTTTTAAAACTCATATTTTGAATTTATGAGAGATGTAAATGATAAAGCAACAGCGAATAAAATTTTATGCAGCTTTTCATGTTGAACATAACTTTTGCACATGCGATTATAAATAAAACAAAAATAAAATGATGAAATTAATACAAATATATTTTTTAAGAAATAGCATAACGTCACTCAAAATTTGACATCAGTATTTTTAAGTTCCATATTTAAAATTCTTAGAGCATAAGATAAAGTGCTGCGTCAGAAACTTTTAACCCGTCAAGGGTTTTTGCATTGATATCATTACTTTTTTGAGGTTAGTGATAAAATGATTAAAAAAAAGATACTTATGGAATTTAATGCAGATTTAATTTTTACTATTTTATTACAATTTTCCTTATAGCAGTTTGTATATAAAAACAACTGGGTAAGTATAATCGCAGATCGCACAGAGGGTTTCATTTGATATTCCTTTAAAAACACTTTATCTTTAAATTAATAAATCCAAAATGTTAATTTATAATTATTAAATCCTTACATAGATGGTGCACCAATAGTTCCAATTTTCATGGGGCAGGGAACGCACTCTTTTAAACAAACCACCTCCCAATTGAAGTCATCAAAAACCAAGTTGAATAAGCCAGACCCCGTTGTGTTGTTTGATGAACAGCAGTCTCATGTCCCATCCTTTCCCCCTTTTTCAAAATTTTTCAGACCAGTACCTAAGAATGGAACCGAAATAATTTTTTCTCTTCAGAAATTACGATAAAAAAAAATAGTATGCAGTACTCATAAATTTACTTTAATGCTATATAGGGTGATTATTAAGTTAATTATAACGTTTGGAATCTATTGCATTGATGTCCGAAAGGTAGTTTCTGAGTTATGGAAGCTGGACCCATAAGGCGCCATAGAGGGGCGAAGCCCGCTAGTGTCTATCATAATTATATCTGCCATGTGGACTAATTGCGATATTTAATCAAAATAGTCCCCCCCCCTCCTCATCCCCGGAAATATAACAAATACAAAATGTGTCTTTATAAACCTATCGTCAAATAGGTTTTTATTTCTTTTTCCCTAAAAAAAACATGATTTTTATATCCATAACGTAAATAGCGGACGAAGCCCGCTAGTTCCTATCATAATATATATTTTTAATAATTTTATATAGTTTATAATAAAAATCAGACTTAAAATAGTCTAGTTCCATGAGTACTTGTAGTGTCAGTTACATGCTACGATTTTTGGATACCAGTATTTTAGAACGGAAAAATGTGACTTATTTTATCGGAGATATCTCATTAATTGAATAAGGTGAAGCAAACTTTTTGAAAAAAAGGTGGCCAACAAGCGTGGCAGTTATCAGATATGTGACTTTGTGCTAAAGTCCATTAATTTGATCTGCTTTAAAAAGATTACGGAAGATTGAATTATATTAGAACCTGGATTAACCGAGCTTCGATTAATCGAGGTTTCTGTTAACCGAGCCGATAACAAAGTCTGATTTTTTTCCCCTTTTGAATGAGCCTTAAAAATAACCACACTCTTTAGCTCGCTGTCCGTGCTATACAGGCCCTTCTGCCCCCAAATCACTCAACTCCAAAGAAACATTGGACCCTGAGAAGTCAATAGCGAACAATGCTTTGTTTCCAGTGGCTGTGTGAACTTTCGTAAATTTTTCAATTTGCATTTTAAAATTTACTACTGGTAGTTGATTTTCTTTTTAAATTTGTTAAGCTGTGAAACAGAACTTTACATATATTTATTTTTATTATTTAAAAAACGTTCTATATATTTTTGTAAAAGAGATGTTAAATTCGCAAGCACGGCGAGTTTTTACACACAGTTTCTATTAACCGAGATTTCCGATTCCGATTTACTAACAGTCCCAATTAGCTCGGATAATCGAGGCTGCTCTGTATAATTAAAAAATCAATGACGATCTTACTGTAAACGGGTTTCCCTTTTACTGAGGGATTTCAAGACCGAATCAGCTGATGTTAGTTGCTGTTTCCGTGCTTGATTTAATAAGATTAGTTAAACATTTGAAAATTACCAAATATAAAAGGAACTAAGTCAACAGAGTCTTTGCTTTATGGTATTTTTTAACAACGCTATAAGAAAATGATTTTAAATAAGAGATTTTAAATGTAACAATTTTAAATCTGACATAATTTTCACCAAACTTTCCTTTCTCTTTGTAACATTCAACTGAAAATATATTTATTATTAGAAAGATAATATTATTATTTGCGCTACCTTAAAATTGGCAAATATAGTTAAAAATATCATCTCGAAAATTGAAATAAATCTCTCATATAAATATATTTTTTAATTTAAACTGTTTTGCAATATGTTTTGCAAACTGTTTTGGCCACTTTGGCCAATATGACGTAATTTCCTCCATTTACGACTTTTAACACATATCAATGAATTTATTATTTAAAAATTTTCTTTTTCTTTTAATATTCACGTGTAAATATAATTTTTATGACGTAATTTTCAATGTTTTCCTGCTTTTAAGGCGTAATCATTTAATTCTAATTTGAAAATAATTGATTATTTTATAATTTTCTTTCATTTTAAGTAAGCATGTGTAAAAACAATTTTTATGACGTAATGTTTAATATTTTCCTGCTTTTAACACGTTATCATTTAATTCTAATTTAAAAGGATTTTTTCTGTTTATAATAGTCACGTGTGAATAAATTTTTAATTTAAAGGATATATTATTCTTTGCGCTGTTTTAACAATTGGCAACAATTTAAAATAAACTTTTCTAAAATATGTAAAAAATATCTCTGGAAATTCTGAAAATTTTAATTTAAAATTGAAATAAACCGTCAAAAAATTAGGCAAGTTAAAAATGATAAATGCACTCTGCAAACTTCGAGTTTCTATTGAATGATTAAATTGAATGTAAATGATTAAATTCCCATGTATATATTTTTTTCCTATGAGACTTTTTTAATGAGACAATTTTATCCAGATTTAACATTAAATATCTCTTAAAATAATTCTTCGATTTAAAAACTGTCTACTTCAACATTTTTATCAAACATTTCTCTATAATACTACCCATTTTAATATTTTTGTATGCAGTAATTTTCTTAATATTTGCGAAATAGACCTCTAGTCACAAGAGATTCTTTCAAAGCGGCGAAGAGCTTTAGTTTTTTTTCCGAATAGGAGACAAAATGTAGTACGCAATTGCGTCAAAAGATGGCGACACCAGAATTCTGATATGCTTATTATGTAAACTGTAAATATTGCAAAGTTAAATAAAAACAATTGTCTCGGGGTTATCAAACTTCATTGATATTTATAAATAAAACATTTCAACTAAATTATTTATTATAAAAGAATTATTACATCACAATAGTTTTTATGCAAGGAAAATAATAATTATAATAATAATAATATTATGGATGTCAGTGATTATATATTGATTGACTGTCATAATAATAAAAAATGATATTATAAAAAGAAGAGCTGAAATGAATTATTTTTTTACGTTTCTGATCGTGTGATTTATATTCAAATAATAATTATTAATGTATATTTTTTGTAAAGTGATTGGAATTAAATATATTTATAAAATTTATGGTAATATTTTTATTGTTGAAAAATTGCCAAGAAATAATCATCATCAAATTGGCGTCATTATAATTGTAATTTTATTTAACTTAATAGCAATTAAAAAATTACAAAGGAACTGAGAATAATGGTCAACTAGCAGACTTAAAAAAAAAAACACATTCACATGTGAAAACACGTATCAGTGAGTATCGAACTGCCTATCTTAAGATCAGTAGACGATGGCCCTTAACCACTCAGCCAGTGGGAAGACAAAATTTTTCTCCCCAAAAGTGGTTAAAAAGAAAGCATGTGTATGAATACAGTGTCATGCATTTTCGGTGAAATTTCCATAGAATGGCGAAGAAATATAGTCCGATTTTTCATGCGCATTATAAAACGAACAAGAGTCTTGCTGGAAACAAGTAAATTGTTATTTGGTTCATCTGAAACATATTTATTTGATTTTTAAAAAATCGCCCGTGTCATTTTCGAGAGAAAAAAAAATCGAATTATTTAACGAACGAGAGTTTTCCTAGAAAAAAGAAAAGTGTTATTCACCTCGCCTTAATCACATTTATATTATGTATCAATTTAAAAATAATCGTTAGAACCGTTTTCGAGATTTTTAAATTAGGAACTTCCTCGATATCATACCAACGTTTTCACTTTAAAAATGGCTATTTAGATCTCAAAATATACTGCACGTAGAAATGTAAAAATTTCAGTATACGATTAGACTGCAGATATAACACTGTTCTAGAAAATTCAGAACAATAAGACATATATCTGCTGAGTTATTAAAAGGCGGCTTTTCACGTTTTCTTTGATGTCGAGTTAGCTGTATATATGAGTTCCGCCATTTACGAATTCTATGATACGATACGATACGATTTTAACGATACGATACGATACGATTTTAGGCTTAAGGCTGCGTCACTCGGAATACTACCGTCTTCCATGATCATCGTTTCCCTCAGAATCCGACCAATACACGTTTCATCAAAAGGAAACAAGTTTGGTAAATGCATCGGAAATTTTAACAGATTTTCATTGCAATGATAGATAGATTTGTTTCATGTTGCTAAACATATCGGCCAAATATGCAATCAGCATTCACAATCTTCATTAATTAATTTTTCGCCACTTTAGAGTTATGATTATTCTAATATTCCCTCTGCAGTTGCAACAATCGTGTAAACGCTCTTCCTCGACATATTCCTGGCCATCTTACTTTGGTATACAGTAGGATGGGCAGATACTGGCTTCCAATAACTTCACAAATACGTTTAAAAAGTTTGCTTTTAAGAGTTCGTGATTTTATATAGTTTATTATTTTAATGGCAACATTCAACCCTTTCATGAGTTCAAAAAACATTTTTTCGTGGATAGCATGTATCTGTAAAGAGCGCAATAGATAGTACGACAGTGCTTTGCTATCTCTTTAATTTTTGCAATGGCTCCAGCATTGTGACCCATCATTGCTTTCGTATCATCAGTGCATTCATGCTCATATTTGTTTTCCTATGTATTCATCCAAAAATGTTTCTTCCCTTAGTCTGTTGGTTTATAGTGATCTACAAACAATATGATCCTGATAGCTTTGCGAAACCTCTTTTAGACTAGCCTGAGTAAGGCACTTAATTTTTATCAAGTTAATGTACTCAAACACCATAGTAATACACTGCTCAAAACAATTAAAGGATATTTGAAGTTTTATATAAAATAAAGATATAAACGAAATTTTTTGCCGAATATAGAAGAAGAGAATCACAAATGCAAATTTTTCTGGTTTTCAAACTGTGGAGTATGCAAATTTTGAGTTCGACGTCAAAAACGTCGCTTCAGCGGCAGCGAATGAAATTTGACTTTCAACTGGATAAAAGAGAATGAAGACAAGGATGATCGGCATTCAGTGATTGCTTTGTTTCGATGAGTACGATGTCTCAGCGAAGTCATTTGACAGATTCAGAAGCTTTGAGAATTGTTGGTAGGTTAGAAGGGGGCCAAACTCAAGCCGAAGTAGCGCAAGCCATTGGAGTGTCACAAAGTGTCATTTCCAGGATCTGGAACCGTTTTTTGGAGAGTGGATGTGCAGGCCGAAGACCAGTTCAAGGTCGTAGACGGGCAATAACGCCTAATGAAGATCGGTATTTAGCGTTAACAGCTCGGAGACACCGAACCATGAACGCTACTCTTCTCCAACAACACCTTTGCTCGGCTACAGGCACCACGATTTCAACTCAGACTGTCCGAAACCGACTCCATGCTGTAGGTCTGTATGCTCGCCGACCGATGGTATGTGTTAGATTAACATCAAGGCATCGTCGCGACCGCAGGGAGTGGGCAACCGAGCATGTCAACTGGAGGAGAAATGAATGGAGCAATATTCTGTTTTCTGACGAGTCCCGTTTTTCTTTGCATCCGGATAATAGGCGTATTTTCATCTGGAGGGACCGTGGCAGTAGGAATAATCCTGCGTTCGTGCACGAAAGTGTCAGATTTGGCGGTGGAGGAGTGTTGGTGTATGGTGGCATCTCCATTGACGGGCGCACTGACCTCTACATCATTCGAGATGGAGCTCTGACTGGTCGCCGATATAGGGATGAGATCCTCAGACCTATTGTAGTCCCTTACGCTGCAGCAATCGGAGATAACTTCATTTTAATGGACGATAACTGCAGGCCACATCGTGCAAACCTGGTGAAGGATTTCCTTTTCGAGGAAGGAATCGTTGGAATGGAATGGCCAGCGTGTTCTCCAGACATGAATCCAATCAAGCACGTTTGGGACGCTCTAGGAAGACGAGTTTCTGGCCGCCAACAACACCCACAAACTCTCCAAGAACTGGAAAGAGCTCTTCTGGAAGAGTGGGGCAGAATACCCCAACTCGTCATTAATAGCCTCATTGAGTCCATGCCTCAAAGGTGTTCAACGTTGCTGGCCGCCCGTGGAAACCATACCCCCTACTGAAAATGATTTTCTTTGAAGAAAACACCTTTTCTTATTCTTTTTTTCTCATATGCACAAATTGTGTTTTTTTCCTTTAGTACACAAATGCGCAATAAAATGCATTTTTTTCTGCCAAACATGTGTAATTTATTCTCATATAACCTACTATGTCTGTCGACCATGTATCAATCACCTAAACAGTTTACCAGATACAAAATCCACCTAAAACTGCAATATCCTTTAATTGTTTTGAGCAGTGTAGATAAGTCAAGTATAGTTCCGGGTACGCGTTTCAAAAAAGTAAGTTAAGGCTCTTAACTTCACTAGTCTGAACTGTATATTAGAATATGTAGCTGAAAAATACTAACAAAACTGCTAATCCAGTTACGTCAGTATATTCATGCATTTGTAGTGTAAATTTAGTACATCTGAAGAGGATGTTAAGTGTTCTTTTACGTCACCAGACATATAGTTAATTTGAAAAAAAGATTTGACGAGGTAATATTGGACAGTAAATTAACAACATTTTCATAAAGCAAATTCTTGACAATATCAATTTTACAAGATTTATTAGAGTCTCTGCAATTATATGATCTTCACGAACACAAGCGACTGGCTAAACTATCAGGTAGGCGCAAGGGGGTCATAAGCGCCGAATTAATGGGTCAGCGAGATCAAACCAGGCAAACTTCCATCACGAATTTTAGAACTTTATTTTGCCCTAATTAAACACAGAGATTCAACAGGACAAAAGGAAAAATTTTAATTATTGGTATAAGTACATATTATTACCTATTTAGCCGCCGTGAAGCCTGCGCCGATGTCCAGGGCATTTTATATTTATTTTAACAAGTGTTGTGATAGTTTTTTTTGGAGCATGCATACATTATTTTGCCTTTTATATTGAAAAAAATCAGGCGATTTATATTTCGAATCAGAATGGTTTCTTTCGAAATAGTGACGCAGTTGAGTATGAAACGTGGAGTTATTGGATAACACTTCATCTCCAGTAACACGGAAAAGTGTTGAGGAATTCAAATATCCAAATTTTCCTTCAGAATTCAATTTCTCGCTTTCTTACATTATATGCATTTGTTTCCCCATTTATCGCATTTGATCGGAAAAAGTAAAAATATAGTACCAGGAGAAATTATTATTTGTACCAGAAATTTTTTAAAGAAAATGTAATTTAGTTTATTAAAAGTGTTCAGACAGTTGAAGACAGTTATTAATGTATAAGTATTTTTGTAACAAAAGAAACAGTTCCCATTTTTGAAAAAAAGACCTTCCTATAAATGTGTTGGCTTCGTTCAATTTTTCTTTATTTTCCTAAAGCGTGGCGGAGCCCCTAGGGCTCCGCAGAGCACAGTTTAGGAACCTCTTGTATAAAATACTGCAAAAGAGATGAAAAAGTCCTGATTTAGTCCTCATAATCTCCAGCAAGGATTTAGCATAGCGTAACGCGTGTCAAACCAACAATAGACCCCCCCCCCACACACACACACACACACCTACCCACCCAGTTCCAAACGCCAAATAATACACTCAGCAAGAACAAGTTCCAAAGAAATTTTTAAGATAATCTGCATTTAAAAAATATTGTTTAGATGCAGTAATCTTACTGGGGGTTGTATAATATAGAATTGTATGCAACAAGTAAAATACTTATTGATTATGATGTTATTAAAACTGAATATTAGTTTTATCTTTTGAAAATTTAATCCACCTCAAATTTGTAATATGCATATATATGTGTGTGTGCGTATTTACAATTGATTAAAAGAGTAAAAAAAATGAGGGTTAAATAATTTAGAAAACGTAATAAATTTTTATCAGTTATGTTTTTGAGAAAAATTTCAACGTCTGATTTTCATAACATATAGTTTTATAGACTTTTTTATATATAACTGATAAGAGAATTACGCGTAAAATCTGAATATGTCAGATAATTTATAAATTTTAATAATTTTTTAACAATTTGTTTTTAAAATTTCCTTTAACTCATTTAATTTGTTTTATAATATGTTATATGGATCCCTCTTTTTTTCCATATTTAATACGAGTTAAAGTATGTTAAATAATTTAGAAATTTCAATAATTCTTTAATATTTTCAGTGCTAAAATCACGCATTTTTCCCCAGGATGGATTTTTAAAGCTCCGGTGGTTGCGGAGAGGATTTGCACTTAAACAATATTAAAAAGCAATTCAAAATCTTCCAGTGAGGTCCCCCTAGAGGTCTGCACGAGCTGAAATTTCCAGGCCCGGGCCCGACCGGCCCAAGTGAATTTCTGCGAAAAATTGATTTTTACGTCGATTTGGTTAATAATTTGTCTCGTACGAGGAGTTCTGACCAAAAATATTTATCTCAACTTTTTTTCATGCTTAAAATCTTTACTTTTATAGAAGTGTCGCAGGCTGCGATATTTATTTTTTTTAATGAATCTCTATTTCTTGTATGTAAATGTTTTAGTTATCATTAATAATGTTAATCCATATTCCATGTATTGAAGTGTTAAAAACCTGAAAAATGCTATACAGTAAAATCTTCTAAGACGGAATTACATGGAAAATAAAAAAAAACGCGTTATAGACAAGTTCCCTTCTTAGCAAGTGTAAATACATTATATATTCTTTTCGTACGTATTAGTATATTAATTTTGCACGGATCAACACGTTTTTCAGTTTAAAACAGGGTTCCGTCATAGACAGGTTCCGTTTCACACATTTTACTATATTTTAATTTAGCTATATTTTAATAAGCGTGGAAATCTACTATTCTTTAAAAAGAATTAATTTTAATGTTTAAGTGTAGAATAATGGCGATTTAAAAATGTATGCATTTTTTGCAAAAATTTTTGGGCCAGGCCTAATTTAACTGATCTTTGAATGGACAAGGCCACGCTGAGACAATGATTTTCATACGGTCTGGGTCAAATCTAAGGCTGAAAATTTTGGGCCATGAAGGCTAGGAATGAAACCAGCCTCGGCTCTGTACAGAAAAAATAAGTTAGGCCCGGCCCGAAAAGAGTGGAGACCAGGCTCGGCCCTGAATGAGAATGGTGTCCTGAATGAGAATGCCCCCCCCCCCCACACACACACATACGCACCAAAGCCACCTCCTGAATTTATCATTGAGCATTTTTGTTTTGAAATACTTTTAAAATATGCTTTACATTAAGGGAACAAATAAAATCTTATGCGCTACAATAAAACAGTTATAAAGGAGCTGTTGAAAAGTTAGATTGCAGTAATGCAGGTTTTAATGTGGTAGTGAGGATTATGGAGAGGACTTTTATGTTTGTAATTTGTATTTATATTTGCATTTTGATAGTTATTCAGTAGAAGTTTGGTTAAAGCAAATGCACTTTTTTTTTTTTAAACATGGCAGTTTTTACGCCATTACAAAAATATTGATTAATAAAAAAATGTGTAAGGGGGATGGAAAAGGTGGCAGTAAATTTTGCATGTACTCTTTTATATGCTTTTGCCGTGTTATTGATTGTGTAATATTTCCTTTTATAGAAATGTATTCTTTTTATCAGATATATAGGGATATTATTTATAAGGGCCCTTTTTTAGATTTTAGAAATGCACACAATACATAATTTTTATTTCTTTCATCAGTTTTAAAAGTAACAACTATTACTGAAGTAAAATATTGTAGTTTTAAAAAACTTGTAAATTATATATCCAGATAATTTGATACCTTTGCAAGAAATCTCCAAAAAATTCTGACAAAATGGATATTTAAAACTAATTTTTGAGACATGTTTGCCATGAAAGGGCAGCTTTACTCTATGGAATGGGCCTTACATTATTTAATAAGACCTTATTCTAGGTATATGTAATATTTATTTTTTCCGAAATGAAATGATAAAAATGATTCTTGACTGAATCATGAAAACTTTTGCTCTAAATCCTTTCGAAATTGTTTTAAAAAACAATTAACTAGGTCCCAGACCTACTGCATACATATTTATGAGGAAAATTTTCAGTATATCATAGATTACTATGTGTTCGCCAGGCAGAAAATACACAATAGCAATCTTAATGATTACTTAGAAACTTAAGACTTTTCAACATTCAAATAAAGATTCATAAAAAAAATGCATTTTAGAAAAAAGAAGGTTAAAAAAATCATAACTTTTGGAGCTGTATAATAAAAATAGATTTTTGAAAATACATTTCTTTTTAATTTAAGGCTGTTTGTTCTCAAATCCAAAGGAGCTATTTTATCATACATTTCTGAATTCCTTCTTGTTCGGTAACGTACAAAATTGGCAGGTATTCTTATTCAGAAACTGCGTAATAGAATAGCATTTACCATTTTTTGATAAAGACAAAAGATCTTTCAGAAAATACTGTCAAAGTTGGCGTTTTGAATCGAATTTCCCAACGCAATAGCATTGAAAAGGAGAAAAACCTGTCGTCACGTGACAAAAATCACTTATAAGTCAATAATTAATTTATTTGTCAAAAAATGGAAAAAGCTATTCATTTCCAAATCGCTTCAATAGTCAGAAATATCAATTTTATGCCTTTATCGTTAAAAATGAGTCAGAAAATCTATCAGAAAGTTTCGCGTTGTTGAGCAGGGAATTTGAGAATAACCTTGGTATTAATGGAGGCGCACAGTTTTAAAAAAAAAAAATGTGTCGTTGATATCAACGCTTATCTTTTAGAAATGGAATTATCGAAACAAATTTCCATTGATTTTGTTGATCTTGCTTGAAGTAAAGTACTTAATTCAATTGTGTTTCAGTAGCTGTAATAGGAATTATTATTTGTTGTTCCATGAAGGATTACGTCTAACAGTTTGATAATTTTATTGCATTTTACTCAAACTATTTTTTTTCAGTATACAAACAAACTATATATGTCATGTGTCAATAAGAGAATTTAAGACGATTCATAAAATCTCATGTTGAAAATGCATAAAATTTTACTCTCAAAATATGCATGAAAAGATATTTAAGTTAGTGCTTAAAAATTACTCTTTTTATAGAAATTTAAATCTAAGTCAGGGTGTTCCCATTATCTAAAGAAACAAGTCTAAAATTGTGCGTCAAACGTGGCAAATGTGGTGCGTTCCTACTATAACTAGTTTCACAAACATTCAGATCTTGGTGCGATAGATGTTGCACTCTTATGCAAAAATGCATGGATACAAAATTTATTACGATTATATATTCAGTAATACGCAAATAATATGACTCCATCTTAAATAGGACCTATAATGGGATATCATTGCAGTAATTACGTGTGAAGAAAACTTTTATTAATATCTTTTTAAATTTTTATTCGATTTTCATAAAATTTGAAATGACTCGATAAAATGATACAACGATTATATATATTAAATTTAAAACCATTCGATTGGGTAGTTTTTGCGCTGTTATATGCGGACAGACGAACAGACCAGATGATGGCTGTAGGTGCTGCGTATTTATATAATTACGAACGCACCTAAAAATTAAGAAACATGAGTATCAATTGTCGTGGTTTTCTACACATCATTTCCTTTCAAAACTCTTTAAGGGGACTTGAGTTTTTTGGACTTGAGTTTTGAGGACTTGAGGTTTACTTGATAAAAATGATGAAAGTATCCATTTTTCAATTTTTAACACTTTCCACCAAAGTGTAAAAGTGTTTATGAATTCGGTTTGTCTGTACGTCCGTCCATCCGCGTTTTTAACTCCCGCAAATATAGTCCGATTGCCATGAAATTTGTATATATGTTATTGGGGTTTAGTATGGCATGTTCTGTATTGAAAATGAAGTATGTAGCATTTACGATTCATTTACAGGGACACTCAAAAGAATTCCATTACATTATGGTCTATGAAGAAAAATCGTTTGCGGTGTATTTTAATGCTATTACACAATTTTAAACATATCATAATTGATATATATCACTTAGGTGTACTACAAAGTTCTTACTATAGAATAGGGTGTCCATAGAATTTATCGCTCATTTACAGGGACACACAAAACAATTTGGCTACAGAAGAAAATAAACAATAATTGAACTATTGAAGCCTGCGAACAATAACACAGGCCTGTGAAATTGAAATTTTTGAAAAATACAACAGAAGGTTTCAATGACTTTTATGTTATTTGGTGTGCTGATTTCGAAGATGACCTCCATTTTTTCCCATCACGTCAAGATTTTTTGTAAAATCAATATCGATATTTTTGCTAAAATTCCATTTGAAAAGGACACTTCTCGAACAATTTTGCGTGTACTATTTGGCAACAGTGGTTTATATCCATTTTAATCTATGTAAAACAATCGATTCTTGGTGAGGCAAAATGATTTTTCAGAAATCGACTATATTTTTATAGGTTTAAATGGATGAAAACCACTGTTGCCAGATCGCACCGTCTGTGGTCGAGAGAAAACAAAAAGCTCCCTTGAGTTTAAACTTTTTACATCAAATTATGGAGCAGTTTCTAGAAAAAAATTATGAACATACTATTTTAATTTGTTTTTATTAAGGTAACGTACATAAAATAGACGATTGACCAAGAGGAGCAAATATTATGTATGTGTACATGAAAGTTTCAAATAAATTTTAAACTGAGCGAAAACCAAAACAAAACAAAACAAGTGGGTAAGTGTGATCACAGATCGCACAGAGGGTTTCGTTCAATATTCCTTTCAAAACACTTTAATGCTTTTGCAAAATCCACATTTCGCAACCAGCACTCTATTCTAAACAAGCCTCTATCCGAACCGAACTCCGTTTTACAAACCATCCGTACATATATTAGTCGAGGGGATCGGGCTCATAGGACCCGAGATAGGTAGGCGACCCCTGGCTGTAAAAATTGGAACTAAAATATGTACGGCTATGGTGCATAATATGAAAGAGTGGTCAAAGGAGTGCCGGCAGAAGTTAGAAAAGTGCACCCCGGATGAAAAGGGTGGGGGTTAGAAAAATTGATAAAAATGCAGCAGTTAGAGCCCGGAGTGGTAAATAATATAAGGCTTTTGAAAATTTGTGAATTTTTGTGTGATCGCAATTGTGCTGCTATAAGTATGCAAATTTTCACATCTCCAACTTAATTAGGGGCTCAGTTAGAAAAGTTGCTTAAAATACACAAGTTAGAGCCCAGAGCGGTAAATATAAGACTTTTTCAAAATTTTATGATTTTTCGTTTGATGTGAGGTGTTCAGTTATAAGTATCCAAAATTTCAAGTCTTCAACTTAATTAGGGGCTCAGTTAAAAAAAAAAGCTTAAAATACACAAGTTAGAGCCCAGAAGGGTAAATATAAGACTTTTTCAAAATTTTATTATTTGCCGTTTGATGTGAGATGTCCAGCTATAAGAATCCAAAATTTCAAGTCTGCAACTTAAATAGGGGCTCAGTTAGAAAAAAAAAACCCCTTAAAAACACAAATTAGAGCCCGGAGGGCTAAATATAAGACTTTTTCAAAAAATTATGATTTGTCGTTTGATTTGAGGTGTTCGGCTGTAAGTATCCAAAATTTCAAGTCTTCAACTTAATTAGGGGCTGAGTCAGAAAAAAAAAAAAAAAAAAAAAAAAAAAAAAGAAGCTTAAAATAAACAAGTTAGAGCCCGGACGGGTAAATATAAGACCTTTTTCAAAATTTTATTATTTGTCGTTTTATGTGGGGTGTTCAGCTATAAGTATCTAAAATTTCAAGTTTTCAACTTAATTAGGGGCTGAGTTAGAAAAAAAAAAAACTTAAAATACACAAGTTACAGCCCAGATGTGTAGATATAAGACTTTTTCAAAATTTTATGATTTTTCGTTTGATGTGAGGTGTTCAGCTATAAGTATCCAAAATTTCAAGTCTTCAACTTAATTAGGGGCTCAGTTAAAAAAAAAGCTTAAAATACACAAGTTAGAGCCCAGAAGGGTAAATATAAGACTTTTTCAAAATTTTATTATTTGCCGTTTGATGTGAGATGTCCAGCTATAAGAATCCAAAATTTCAAGTCTGCATCTTAAATAGGGGTTCAGTTAAAAAAAAAAAAAAAAAAAAACCCTTAAAAACACAAATTAGAGCCCGGAGGGCTAAATATAAGACTTTTTCAAAAATTTATGATTTGTCGTTTGATTTGAGGTGTTCGGCTGTAAGTATCCAAAATTTCAAGTCTTCAACTTAATTAGGGGCTGAGTTAGAAAAAAAAAATGAAGAAGCTTAAAATAAACAAGTTAGAGCCCGGACGGGTAAATATAAGACCTTTTTCAAAATTTTATTATTTGTCGTTTTATGTGGGGTGTTCAGCTATAAGTATCTAAAATTTCAAGTTTTCAACTTAATTAGGGGCTGAGTTAGAAAAAAAAAACTTAAAATACATAAGTTACAGCCCAGAGGTGTAGATATAAGACTTTTTCAAAATTTTACTATTTGCTTTTGATGTGAGGTGTTTAGCTATAAGAATCCAAAATTTCAAGTCTCCAATATATATAGTTTCTGAGAACGGGCTCTGTGACGGACAGACAGACAGACAGAGAAGTGAGACGAATAGGGTTTCGTCAGAAGAACAAAACCGTAAAAATAAAGTTTCTATTTAATTACGTACTCTTTTTCTTTTAAAATTTCTTTTTGGCGTTCTAATTGTATGTTCAATCTCGGGCCTATCTCGTGCTAACATCCAACAGCAGTTGGCGAACATGTTCTTGTCTCATCTTCCTTGATATTTGCGCTCCACATCTTTGATGTCTTGATGGAACCTTTCACCCTGTTCTTCGCTGACTGATCAGAAATTTTCGGGGAAAAGTTCACATGTGAATATTTTGACTCTTATGGAGCAACCCAGAGCTTGAAATTTTACCAGCATATTAATTTATAGTCAGGATCCTTGTAATTACACGGAATTTTACTGACGATATCTTTGAAGGCAACCCAAGCTTCTTTTTCCTTTATTAACATGCTAGTCTCAAATTCTTTATCCTTCATATGCTTGCGGATATTTAGATTAACAAAGTTTTTCTCTTTCAACTTCACTTCGGATAAACCTTGAAATATTTTGCACAGGTATTTGAAACGATCGCAATCTTTTAGAACAATACAATTTTTGGCTCAACTAAGCTGTTCCAAATAAATTCTTGGTGCCTGTTTTAAGATTGTGTTTTTGGCCATTCTTTTTTGACCTAATGTTGAAAGTTATCGCGGCTGTTACACTCACAAATGAAACATGGGTACTTTGTGTATCCGCCTTGTTGACCAAGAAGCATGGAGATAACTTTTAAATCACCGCAAATTGTCCAACCGAGGTCGGCATATTTTATTTTGTTGAGGACGAGAGTCAGGTTTTCATAGCTTTCTTTTAAATGCACCGAGTGTCCAACTGGTACAGATGCATACTGGCTTCCGTGATGAAGAAGGGCAGCTTTAAGGTTCCTTTTCGATAAATCTATAAACAGCTTCCATTCATCTTTACCGAAGGCGATATTAAAATTGCTCATCAATCCGGGAACATCAGAACAATAGATCAGGTCTTCCTCTTCCTCAAAGTAATAACTAACAATTTCCTTTTCTTGATTCCTGTGCCAATAAAATAGGTTCCTTTGGCCAATAAGTTTTTTTCGTTCAATCTTGAGCCCACAATTCAGCTGCCTCTTTCGAAAGGCTTAAATCTCTAGTCTGATCATTAAGTTCAACCTGAGAGAAGGACTGGGGTGAATCGCTTCCAGAGGGCTTATATTCGGTATCTGAGCTTTGAACTTCTGGATGTTCCGAGTCTGAAGACTCTGAGAGAAGACTGGCATTTCAGTTGGAGGCAAAGGAACTGGAACATCAGGTCCATGAGGAACGGGGCGGGGCGTATGGCCGATGGAATTTTCATAAAAGACAAAATAAAATTGAATTTTTCAAGAAAATGTGACGTAATAGAAAATTTTCAATATTTTTTTTTAAATTAGCACAAAAAATTACATAAAGCTCAGCTATCAATTCCCTTGTATTTTTTTTCATCGCAGGCCTGTGTAATTTCTGGAAGTGCGTTTTCGGTTATGGTATACTTTTTTAAATGTATTTATTTTTTAAATATTATTTGGTGTGTGTAAATTCTGTGGATCATATACACGGCAGCACAACATTTCCCAACAACATCCGTTTATTGGCGGAAATTGCTGAATGGAAATTTTCATCTGTGCTATGCATTTAACTCAACTAACTTTTAGCATACTATGTAGTATACATACATATATATAGATCCTATACAGGTGTACACAAAAAAATCGTATATTTTTCCGACTATTGATGGTAATTTCAGAAATTGGGTTTTCAAACGCGTTATGCGTTTTCGAAATTGTTCATTTAGACATCATTTTCACTGAAGTAAACTGTGAAGTTTTGTTATAGTATTCTGAATGTGTTGGAAAGTTTTTCATAATCTATGCTGTACACATGAGTTTTCGTTCTTTTTTAATATGAATTCAGATATCGGTAATATATTCTGTGAAGTTTCGTAAAAATCCGATGATAAAAACTAGCGAAAAAGACTTTTAACTGCATCCATTTTTGTTTAAATGATTCAGTGTTGCAAAATTATATTTTCTCAGTTTGTATTTTTTAAATATTATAATAATGCTAAAATTTAACAAAATATTTTTAATTTGGTTCTTTTTATTTAATAGATGATCCTTAAAATATTTAGTAAATAGGGTTTTTTATGTTATACATTTTATTTATTTTGTCTTAACTTTTTGGAAATCGGGTATTTACAGTCATAAAAACACTTGTAAGAAAAGTACGAAAAAAATGTTGCAAAAGTGTAACATTCTACACTGTACATTACTTAGCTGGATTACATATTAAATGGAAAAGTTGATTTTACTAAAAAAAAAAAAGAAAAATTCTCGCAAAAAAATATAATATTCATACTTTACATCTAGCAATCTACATAAAAATATTTATAATTCATATTTTTATCCTATTTTAATACTAAAGTATTAAAACACCAGCCTTAATCTCATTAAAGACGAAACTTCCCGAAATTAACTTCAAAATTCAAAGCATTTTAAAGAAAATAATTAAGCCATACCCATCTGAGGCATACATATTTGCTTTAAACTGTTTCACTATTGTACAACTGTAATCAAGTGGTTAGAGTACTGGTCTCGTAAGACTAATGTTAGCTCGTTCACTCCAAGGTCAGCAACTTTTATTTTATCCCCTTTTTCATCAACTGACGTGTATTTTACAACTTGTAACGGAGAAAAAAGAGACGGATATTCGTCTATTAACGAAAAAATCCTGGTAGTATTGCTGCCAGGAAAATTTCAGCGAATTTTAGAAAGTATATATGAGAGTGCCAACGAGGATTTGAGACAGGGATCTTTGGATTAAGCTGCAAAACTCTACCAACTGAACTATCCTTGACAAATCTGGCGGGCACAACTCGTTCAGACAACCTTTTCATAGTGATATCTAATCTGTTATCTGAAACAGCTGATCAGAATAAATCATAGGTAATGGAACTCTGAAGAACATTACAAAAGTGTCGTTTCCGAGATGGTGAAAATATTAAAAAAATGAAAGGTAAATTAAATAATATTTTGTAAATTGGAATTTCTTGAACAAAATAACCTTGGCTTTATTACTATAAAAGTTTTCGTACCAAAATTCTGGTTCTTTCTATTTTTCAATTTCTGTATCTCTATCAGTGTAATAAGATAAATAACAATCACTTGAAGTTTGTTTTATTTTTCTCTTTGAAAGTATTTCTTATTTATTTATTTTTTTTATATTTTCTTTTAGAATGAAATACAAAACAAATATTAGTTATTTTAAAAAAATTTAATAAATAATAAGATATGCAGGATGCGTATAGTTTTTCACATATTTTTAATGGAATATTTTGCTTTATTTAATCGCAGAAATATTAGAAGGTCTTGTCAAAATATTACAAAGTCTGAAAAAAAAATTACAATTGAAAAAAGCGATTCTAAATTCTGCGATTTAAATATCAAGTAGAAATGTTCTATTCATAAATAATGGTGTCAGTGTTCTTGCAAATTCGAAAGAGTGGGTAGGATGTCAATTCTTGAATAGTTGTCCATTTCAAATCAACTATTTTCTTTCAGGAGAAGTTCCTGTAGACATAAAACGTCCAATAGCCAATGAGAGCTGCTGTGTGAGAAGGAATGACGAGCGGTTATTTACTGCCAACAGTAACATTGTTTCTGGTTACAATGTTCATTTCAGGAGAAGCATCGTTTTCTGAGTAAGTATCAAGTGGTATATCGTTTATACTTAGTTGTTCAGAAATCATAGTAATTTGATACAAATAGAAACTAGTTGGATGTGCCAATCCCAAAACTTTCTTCTATCTTATACATCTTAATATTTCAAAAAGTAGTTACGCATGTTAATACTTCAATATTATTAGTTCAATATTATACCAACTTTCATTTTCTTCTTAAATTTCTGCTTCAGTCAATTAAATGCACTTAAAACGAGTTAATCTATATCCTGATATAAGTTATAGTTTTTCCTTATTCTGTTGTTATCAGCTGTTTGCGAATAGCCGGCTTGCGAAGAAGCGAGTTCCCGCCGCTGCACGAGCAGCCGATGAATCAAGAACTACGAAAAATCAAGAAAAGTATACAAAAATCGCTATCACAGAGCCCATTTACCGCGCAATATTTCCAAATTCAAGGAGGACCTCGTGGCCATGTCCAAAATTATACACAAAAAATTTGGTTCAATTATATGCATAATTTTATGCACTTTTCGATGGTACAATAAAGAAAATGGCACAAACATCGCTATTACAGCGCCCCCCCCCCCCTTCTGGCAGATTTTTTTCAACTTCAGGGAGGACTTGCTTGCCATAGCAAGAAACATACACAAAAAATTTGGTTCAATTCTATGCATAGCTTCATCTACTTATTGATGGTACAATAATGAAAATGACGCAGACATCGCAGTTATAACGCCCCCTTCCGGCGGAAATTTTTACAAGATCAGGGCACAAGATCAGATACACAAAATATTTGGTTCAATTCTATGCATAATTTTATACAGTTTTCGATAGTATAATAATGAAAATGGCACAGACATCGCTATTACAGCGCCCCCTTCCGGCAGATTTTTTTCAAATTCAGGGAGGACTTGCAGGGAGGCATGTTGTCACAGCCAGAAACATGCACAAAAAATTTGGTTCCATTATATGCATAACTTCATACACTTTTCGATGGTATAATAATGAAACTCGAACAGACATCGCAATTATAGAGCCCCCTTCAGGCGAAATTTTTCCAAATTCAGGGAGGACCTTCGTGCCATGACCAAAAAAAAAAAAAAAATTTTGGTTCAATTCTATGCATAACTTCATACACTTTTCGATGGTACAATATTCAAAATGGCACAAAAATCGCTATTACAGCGCCCCCTACCGGCGAATGTTTTCCAAATTAAGGAAGGAACTGCTTGCCATAGCCAAGAACTTAAATTTTTTTTTGGTTCAATTCTACGCATAACTTCATACACTTTTCGATGGTACAATATTCAAAATCGCACAAAAATCGCTGTTACAGCGCCCCCTACCGGCGCATTATTTCAAATTCAGGGAGGACTTGCTTGCTATAGCCAAATACTTAAAAAAAATTTTTTTTGTTCAATTCTATGCATAATTTCATACACTTTTCGATGGTACAATTTTTAAAATCTCACAAAAATCGCTATTACAGCGCCCCCTAGAGGCGATTTTTTCCAAATTCAGGGAGGACCTGCTTTCCATAGCCAAAAACTTAAAATAAAAATTTGGTACAATTCTATGCATAACTTCATACACTTTTGGATGGTACAATATTGAAAATCGCACAAAAATCGCTGTTACAGCGCCCACTACGGGCAATTTTTTCTCCAAATTCAGGGAGGACCTATTTGCTATATCCAAAAATTTAAAATAAATATTTCGTTCAATTCTATGCATAACTTCATACACTTTTGGATGGTACAATATTCAAAATCGCACAAAAATCTCTATTACAGCGCCCCCTACTGGCGAATTTTTTCCAAATTCAGGGAGGATCTGCTTGCCATAGCCACAAACTTAAAATAAAAATTTTGTTCAATTCTATGCATAACTACATAAACTTTTGGATGGTATAATATTCAAAATCGCACAAAAATTGCTATTACAGCGCCCCCTACCGGCAATTTTTTTCCAAATTCAGGGAGGACCTACTTGCTATATCCAAAAACTTAAAATAAAAATTTGGTTCAATTCTATGCATAACTTCATACACTTTTGGATGGTACAATATTCAAAATCGCACAAAAATCGCTATTACAGCGCCCCCTACCGGCGAATTTTTTCCAAATTCAGGGAGGATCTGCTTGCCACAGCCAAAAACTTAAAACAAAAATTTGGTTCAGTTCTATGCATAACTTCATACACTTTCTGAAGGTACAATGGCGACAGACAGACGGACACACGGACACTTCTATCTTCAATAGAAGAAAGTATTGTAATCGAAATTTTTTTCGACTTCCGGTTTTCGACGGATTTACACGTTTTAGGAGTGAGAAATCCCAAAAAACATGTTTATAGAAAATGTCTGTCTGTCCGTGTGTCCGTGTGTCCGTCTGTCCGCCTTTCCGTGTGTCCGTCTGTCTGTCGCCATTGTACCATCAAAAAGTGTATGAAGTTATGCATATAATTGAACCAAATTTTTATTTTAAGTTTTTTGGCTATGGCAAGCAGATCCTCCCTGAATTTGGAAAAAAATTGCCGGTAGGGGGCGCTGTAATAGCTATTTTTGTGCGATTTTGAATATTTTACCATTCAAAAGTATATGAAGTTATGCATAGAATTGAACGAAATTTTTATTTTAAGTTTTTGGATATGGCAGGTACGTCCTCGCAGAATTTGGAAAAAAATCGCCGGTAGGGGGCGCTGTAACGGCGTTTTTTGTGCGATTTTGAATATTGTACCATCCAAAAGTGTATGAAGTTACGCATAGAATTGAACCAAATTTTTATTTTAAGTTTTTGGCTTTGGCAAGCAGATCCTCCCTGAATTTGGAAAGCATTCGCCGGTAGGGGGCGCTGTAACAGCGATTTTTGTGCGATTTTGAATATTGTACCATCCAAAAGTGTATGAAGTTATGCTTAGAATTGAACCAAATTTTTATTTTACGTTTATGGCTATGACAAGCAGGTCCTCCCTGAATTTGGAATAATTCGCCACTATTGGGCGCTGTAATAGCGATTTTGGATTTTGTACTATCGAAAAGTGTATGAAGTTATGCATAGAATTGAACCAAATTTTTATTTTAAGTTCTTGGATATGGCAAGCAGGTCATTCCTTAATTTGGAAAAAATTCGCCGGTAGGGAGCACATTAATAGCGATTTTTGTGCCATTTTGAATATTGTTCCATCGAAAAGTGTATGAAGTTATGCATAGAATTGAGCCAAATGTTTTGTGTTTCTTTTTGGTCATGTCATGAAGGTCCTCCCTGAATTTGGAAAAATTCCGCTGGAAGGGGGCACTATAATTACGATGTCTGTACCATTTTTTTTATTGTACAATCGAAAAGTGTATAAAATTATGCATACAATTGAACCAAATTTTTTGTACATTTTTTTGGCTTTGGCCAACAAGTCCTCCTTGAATTTGGAAACTTTTCTTGATTTTTTGTAGTTCTATTGTCCGTCGGCGGCTCGTGCAAAGGCGGGAACTCACTTCCTGCTACGCCGGCTATTCGCAAACATCTGGTAACAACAGAATAAGGAAAAACTCTTAATTTTAACAAATATCATGATATAGATTAACTCGTTTTTAGTACCTTTAATTGACTGTCACAGGAATTTAAGATGAAAATCAAAGTTGGTATAGTAATGAACTAATAATATTGAAGTATTAACATGTGTAACTAGTTTTTGAAATATTAAGATATATAAGATAGAAGAAAGTTTTGGGATTGGCACATCCAACTAGTTTCTATTTATATCTTATTGTATCAAGTATCATTTTATTAACCATAGTAATGGGATGTTACTGTTTAATATTCTAAAAATCCCTGCCGGCCCGGCCTACAGGCAGAGGTAGATTTCGAAGATAAGTATACTAATTTCACCAACAAAAACTATATCATTATTAGATATAAATCCACTTTAACAGTTTTGCCTGTCTGATTTTGACGAGTTTTTATTTCCTTTTTATATAATATCTGGTTTTATCAGAATCATGTTAAGGCGGTAGTTAAAAAAATACTTTTCCATGCTCAACAACTCGAAATTTTCTGGTACATTTTCAGATTAATTTTTAATAAAAAAAAAAAATATATGAAACATGCTGACGTGATTTTTTAAAAGATTTATAAGCGACCTGTGTTTTTATTTTTCTTTCAATTAATTAAAACTTGATTAATATACAATTATTTTCTCAGTAGGGCAATATTTTTTGTTTCTAACACAATCGCTTCGTGAAATTCTGTTCAAAATGTCCACTTTGACATCATTTTTTGAAATATATTCTGCCTCTATCAAAAACTGGATCATTACTGTTCATCATATAGTTTCTGCATAAGAGAATCTAGCAATTGGATGCGTTTGAGACCAAAAATGAATTTAAAAATGAGTAAGAAAATAGACAGTTTGGATTTGAATGCACCCTTAATAAGATGATTTTTTTTCTTCAACCGCTATGTATTTTTAATTTGTATTTTTCTCCCAAAAACCCTATTATTTGCTCCCCTTGAGCCTATTTTATATCAAAAACCTGTGATGCATGAAATTTTGGCGCTATTTTTAGAAGTAATAAAAACTTTAAACTGATTTGATATGTAGAAAAAGTAAGAAGTTATGGTGTTTTTTCGGTTTTCACAAAACCCCTCCCTATTTCCATTCCCTTTGTCCGCTTTTGCCCATTAACAAACTTGACCGAGATTTTATGTATCAATTTGGAAGAGATTTGTGCAGAATTGCGGAAGTTATCGCGTCCAGAAGAAAGTGATAACACAATTGCTTCGGGAAATTCCGTTCAAAATGCCCACTTTGAGATCATTTTTTGAAATACATTCTGCCTCTATCAAAAAATCGATCATTGCGGTACATTATATAGTTTCTGAATAAGCGAATCTACCAATTAAATGCGTTTGAGAGAAAAAATGAATTTAAAAATCAGTCAGAAAATAAGCAGTTTGGATTTGAGTGCATCCTTAATGCATGATTTTTCCAACACAATCCGCTTCGGGAAATTCGGTTCAAAATGCCCACTTTAACAGCATTTTTTAAAAATATATTCTGTCTCTATCAAAAAATCGACCATTACGGTACATTATATAGTTTATGAGTAAGAAAACGTACCAATTGGAAACCTTTGAGAGCAAAAATGAATTGTAAAATGAGTCAGAAAATAAGCAGTTTGGATTTGAATACACCCTTACTTAGATGATTTTTTTCTTCAACCGCTATGTATTTTTAATTTGTTTTTGCTGTAAGAATTCGTCCTATCCAAAACTCTTCTATATAGATGTTGTAGACAATATTAAGAAGATATATGATAAATTCATGGGAATTTTATATCTTTTGAATTGACGGAGTTATGGATTTTTTACTTCTCAAACCCCCTTTTTGTTTTCGTTTTTAATTTTTTTTTTTTTTGCGGTACGAATTAATTCTATCAAAAAATTGTGAATATAAAAGTTGTAGATAATATTAAGGAGATTTATAATAAAATTAATTGGAATTGATATCTTGAGAACTGACGAAATTATGAATTTTTTTCTCCCAAAAAACCTATTTTTTGCGCTCCTTGAGCCCATTTTTAACTTTATCAAAAATCTGTGATACATAAAATTTTGGCCCTATTTTTAGAAGTAATAAAAACTTTAAACTGATTTGATATGTACAAAAATTAAGAAGTTATGGAGGATTTTCGGTTTTCACAAAACCCTTCCCTACTTTGATCCCCTTGGTCCGATTTTGCCCATTAACGAACTTGACCGAGATTTTATGCCCATTGATTTTATGTACCAGTTTGGAAGAGATTGGTGCAGAATTACGAAAGTTATCGTGTCCAGAAGAAAGTGATATATATAGATAGACAGATATATATATATATAATATATATGTATATATATATATATATAAAGTTTTTTACTGAGGGTGGTTTTGGGTTCTAGGGGTCATGATCGGTGTAGATCTGCAAAAATTTTTTAGAAATTCCAACATAGGAACGATCCCAATAGGTAGTATTTCATACGAAATCTACCTAATAGAAATCTATGAAACTATATGTTGTGTAAATTTTAGTGAATGCATTCAACTTTTCTAGAATTTTGTTTGCAGGTATTAGAGGAATTGTCAAGGAGATAATGCATATCATTATAATAAGATTTACAAGTGCCACAGATTTAAATAAATTTTGAGAAGCATAACCCAGTTCAAATCCTAATTGTTCTGTTTCAGCACCTTTAATTTATTAAAGAAAACGAGTGTTGAGAAATTATGTGTACCTGTATATATTATCATTATTTTCAAAATCGAAGGACAAACCTGTGTAATAATGTGGAGGACGTAGCAAAAAAAAAAAAAAATGCTTTGGTTTAAGCAGTTTGATAGAATTATTAACCTTTTCAGACCTGAAGTACTCAAATGTGGACCTCTATTCTTTCCCCACAAAAAATAAGCTGTTTGATGGTTTTTTTTTTTTTTTTTTTTTTTTTTTTAATTCTATATAGCTGAATGTTTTTTGCTTTGTAACAAAACCAATAAATGGCTTTAATTATGTTTTTTTCTCATAAAATAAATGTTATTTTTGTCTGAGGTTGCAAAATACCTTCAAGAATATGTGACCGAGAAAGCAAAAAATTTTTATAATTAATAAACTTAAACTCTTTACAATAAAATATTTTGAGAATCTGTAGATCATTCTCTTTTTTAAAGTCTTTAAATTTGTTATGCGTGAATATACAGGGTGCGTAAGGTATTTGAGAACAAATCAATGACTGCTTTCAAACAGGAATATACACGAGAGATAGGGAATTATTTTCGTTTTAACGGTTTATACAGGTGACCACATACACACTGGATGACATTGAAACCACTGCCAGCCGCAATATTGGCCTCCACAGGCTGTCAAAACTGATTGCAGGTAATGTTCAGATGAGTGTTGGGAACATTTGCCACTGCATACACACCGGCTGCCTTGAGAGACGAAACATTGTTGTGTGGATGACCATTCGAGTCCCTCTCAACTGTGTCACATACGTCATAGGCCGTTCGGTCAATATCTGAGTAGCTTGGAGGCCAACAAGTTGAGGTTGACATTGTCATGAATGTTTTGTCCATCCAATTTTGGTTTGCATGGGCTGTATGGGATAGTACAGATTCTCGTTAAAAAACGTACGGCTTCCCGCGTGTTAGAGAAGTAATTTAGTGCTTTAACACATCGGTATAAGCAAAGGCGTTGACTCTGGCTTTTTGAAGAATGCAATGTGGAGGCATCAGATCGTCCTCGCTTCTCAGGACCCAACAGAATCGACAGTGAGGTAAGAAATTTTCTGCACATGTCTGTCATAACTCTTTCTGTGATTTTACACTATCACCGATCTTTTTGCGGTTCCATTTCTTAACCTGGGCTCTCTTTGGAAAGGAACAAAAGCATTGCTGACTCCTTTTTATGTTTCAGCTTGTTAATTAGGTGCTTGTCTCTGGTCAGGCGGTTACCCCTGGTTCTCTCGGGCAAGAACTGTACTCTCCTCATCACGTACGACCTCTAACGAATGTCCTCGGGAATCACATTTCAGATTGCGGCCTCATCAACCTGCATCTCCCTCGCGAGTGCCCTCATCGACTTCGTGGGATTTTCATTGACTTGACTGGCAAATTCCGGCGTCTTGATGATTTCATATTGCTGCCGTTTGCCACATGAAACCTGACAGACTTCAGTTCTCTCCTTACATTAAAGATCAATGACCAGGCGAGCTTCAAGAATGTGGCAGTGTCTAAGTCGAAGTGTTCTTAAGCCAATGAGCCAATGACACCATGCCTCTTCATATCTGCAGTTAGTTTAGGTTCTGACATGTATACATGTAACAGAAAAAGATTTGTAACTATGATATACAGGTTGATATTTCACCTATAACATGTATTCTCAATTACCTGACGCACCCTGTTGGTTATTGATAATTAAATTGATATTTTAAGAGCTAGTGATTTCCAGATCCATATTTGTGAATCTAAATTACCAGTCCCCTTAAAGTATCGGTTTCACAGGGACACATAAAACATATGCCTCGAGCCCACGTTTTCAAGGGGCCTCAAAATACTTTTTTTTTCACTCTCTTAAGATACAAATTTCTGTTTATAGTTCAAAGAAAAAAATATTTTTTACCATTCATGCAAACTAAACTATCGCCGTGTTCTTCAATAACGAAAATAAAATCCAATATAAATTTCGAAATCCAGAGTAGAACGGATATTACGTCAAACATGTTTCATTCCGTCCGTTAGATCTACAGTTTTACCCCGGAGATAAGAGATAGATGAAGTGTTTTGATTTGATATGATGTTAAAAAAATAACCTTGAAACCAGTTAAAACAGCTCAAAATTAAGTGCAAATACTTGAGGTTCCACAAAGTCTGTGTGCAGCAGGTCCGAATGAGGGCATTTAAATTTGAGCGATAACCGCTTTCATATTGCAAACTGTTTTTACGACATACTGCATCTCTATTATTACTTAGAACTCCAAGTTTTACTCATTCTAAATAGCATATAATACAGAAGATTTTACTTTCCCATAATTTTTTAATGCATTTTTACATGTGTCTATAATGTATCCTTTTTTACATATATAAAGCTATTTTTAAATTTTGAACTGCACATAAAGCTGCTAGTCATGTTTATAATACATTTTTCTTAAGAAAGGGGGACCCCGATAAAGTCTAAGCGCCCCGGGTTCCAGTTAGAGTTAATCAGGCCCTGGATCTTTCTGTCCTCTAGGGTGTAATTTTGCTTCTGTAAAAGCAAGGAATGTGTATTTGTAGTGTGTATTTTTACTTCAAGTCTAAAGAGGCTAAGAGTGCATGATTTATTGAAAATTTTAGTGTATTAACTTGTAGTTAAGGAATATTTCTGGCTAAGAAACCTTTAAAAAATTTAATTTAATTGGATGTTTTAAATTCTAACGTCTCAGTTTTAAAGGTAAAATATTATTTTCTATTTTTGCATTTGCGTATATTTCAGAAGGTATTAAAGTTCAAAACTCTGATTTTCGAAGCGAAATACAAAGAGCAATCCATAAAAACTGAGAGGTTGTTTTTACGTTGCGGCAACACCGCGAAACTAAAAAAAATAAAACTGCAGGCGATTTCTTCAGACTGTTAACTGTACGTTTGTAAATATTCTAAACGAAATAGGCGCTTTTATTTTCCTAGTTTCGTGCTTGTTTAAAGAACTGTTTTTATTTGCCCTACAGAAATGGAGGCGAGTGATTCACGGTTGAAAACGAAATACGTTGTGCCATATAATTTTGCTATCGTTTGGGAAAAACAGCTCCAGAAACAGCTAAGTAATGAAAGAATCTTACAAATACAAATGTTTTGGTGAGTCTACGATTTTAAGATGGCATGGTGATTTAAAAAAAGGAAGTTTGTTTGCAGAACTGGCTCCTACGCCTGGCCGACCAGAAAGTGTTGTGAATGATCGAAATGTTAACACTGTGTGGGCAATCTTGCATGAAAATCTGCGAATGACATGTGAGGAGATAGTTGCATCAATTAACATTTCAAAAACGTCGATATTTCGCATTCTACGTAACAATTTACGGTTTCACCATGTTTGTTCCAAATGGGTCCCTCATCACCTTACTGAAGGAAAAATGCAAACAAGAATCCACCAATGTTGTGAGTGGGAACAGAGGCTTCAAAATGATCCGAATTTCCTAAAAACTGTAATAATATGTGATGAAATTTGTTTACATGATTTTGATACCCTGACCAAATCCGCAACAAGTGTATGGAAACACACCGAATCTCCGCCTCGGAAAAAAACCCGACAAACCAAATCTGCTGGAAAGGTCATGATGTTTATTTTATTTGATCATAAAGATATAATCTATCAAGGTGACTTCAAAAGTGAATGGTGAACATTATGTTTCAGTTTTGAAAATTTTGCGACAACACATATCAAGAAAGCATCATGAATTGGTAGAGAATTGGACATTACATCAAGATAATGCTCGCCCGTATGTCGCTGCTTCTGGTTAGCAATATATTTTAGTAAATGAAATATTAAAATCATATTACATCCCCCTTACAGTCCTGATCTCGTACCAAGCGATTTCTGGCTGTTTCCGACATTGAAGGAGAAGTTCCGTGGCAGAAAATTTAATACAGATTCTGAACTTATTTCAGCAGTGCAGGATTCTTTGAAGGAGCTTCTAGAAAAAGGCTTCTCTACTTGTTTTGAAAAGTGGCTTGAACGATGGGATCTTTGCATATTATCTGAGGGAAGGTATTTTGAAAAAGAATGATGTATTTTTTGCTTTAAAAATATTTCTTGATTTTTTATTATTTTACTCTCAGTTTTTATGGAACGCCCTTTGTATTAATGAGTATTTTTCATACTCTGGAAACTTTGATGATAACGAACTATTTTACTTATCCTTGCTTTTATTTCCAGAACGATACATATTTATTAACAACTAAAAATTCTATTATCTAATCTGTAAATTTATTTTTCATATTAAAAGAATATACCACTAATAAAAAATCTATTCATTTGTACTTGAATCCCTTTAAGATCTGACCTACACAATTGTGTAGGTGAGCCTAAAGAAAAATAGCATTATTAATATAAACATTTTCCTCTTTTTGTGCGCTTTAAAGTCGGCCCTGCACCTGCACCCACAGAATTGCGTGGATAAGCCTTAGCATAACCTGACGTCGGGTATTTTTTTTAAATATTTTTTCAATCAAATATGATTCTATTAATTAGGGTAAACCACCGAAACTTTTATTTCTACCAAAAATCTTCAGGTCTTAAAGGAGTATGGTAATTACATGCGTTTTATAACTTAGTGAAAGCTGATTTGTATGTTTTAAGATCTTGAGCATATATGAAAACTTCTGTGATTTTGGTGTTTTTAGAACCCGATTTATCCCCAGGTTTAAAATTAGTATTATTATTTTTAAATTCTACACTGTGTGTATTATTGTGTGTAGACTACTATGTTTAATTTTTAATTTAAATACTGTCCTGTAACTTAAAAGGTTTCTGATTATGCCAAGAAGAATTAAACTTTATGTTAGTGAGAGTTGCATCCTTTTAATATAAAACCTTATGTAAAACATTGAAAAATAAGCTATCTTGTTAGTGAAAATTCTTCTCTCAGATAGAAATCAATTCAAAGATTCCTGTCAACCAATCATGGCTTTCAATCTTTTGTAAAAAGATAGAATAGATTTTTAATTTTCACATGAGCTCTTACAAAATTTTTTGTCTTATTTTTATTTTCAGGTTTATGCGGAAAAGGCAAATTTTCTAAAAAAGATAGAATAGATTTAAAATAGTCGAAAAGCTGCTTGAATTATGGGGAAGGCATAATGGAGTAATTAAATTTGATTAGATCAGGTTTTCTAAAAATAATTTTATTAATGATTTTTAAAGCATTTAAACACCAAAAGCAATATGGCAAAGAGAAAAAAATAGGTGCAACAAATAACAGTTCTGTGCAACCACGAACAAAAAATTTTTTGCAACAGTATCCGTAAAAGACTTTACTGCGTGTTACACTCTTATTAAACTCACACTCATACACTTATTACACTCATACTTTATTATTATTGTTATTTAAGTCGTTTTATAGATCTTTGGATATTACATGAAATTTTCTTATAGCACTTAGCTGTACAAGGTATTTAATTTGAAATTTTAATATCTTAACAGTGTCGAAGGAAGGTTGATGCAGACGATGCTCCTACACCAGTCGCCGTCCAGACGCGATCAGGCTTCAGTCAGTTATCATTACTGATATTCCGACGGTGTGTATCAAAGTGTTTCGGCCCAGGAGCCAAATGGTGCTGCTGCGGAACTGTATATTAATATTTTTTCTTTAAATGTAATGAGCAAAGCAGACAGTATATAGAGCTTAAAAAGCTTTGTCATTACATGTAAATAAGAACGTGGAATATCTTTTTTTATTTATGGCAAAATTAATTGAAGTCATTGAGCTCAAAATACCTTAAAAAAAAATCTGTATTAATCCATTTGCCTCAGAAGCTTTTGAATCAGAAATTAACATTTACTCGCAATAGGTTGTGAGGAATATAGAATCGTGGATATTTCTTTTTAAAACGAACTTGTGCCTATAACATGTCAGGAAAATTAGCCGTTAATACGCTTTAAATCGTCCTTCTTAATACCAACTTATCAAATTGAATACTAATCGGTATAAAAGTTGTATCATAGCAAACGCTAATTTTCAAAAGTTTCTCTAAACGTTGTGTTTCTCTAAAAGTTGTACTGTAGCCATCACATTGATCAAACATTCTCGGGGTAATTGTAACATATTTAGTTTTGCGCATTAAAGAAACTACCGCAGAAACGAAAGCTTTCGAAAGGGCTTATATAAAATATACAAAAATTTCCATTAATGCTCTTTGTCGGATAAACGATGTTTTACAGATATTAAAAATGTATAATTCCTCCAATGTCTTTATTGTTTTACTTCAGATATATATATATATATGTATAATGTAATACAGATGAGCTGGAGGCGTTTCAAAGTATGATTTTGTTTACAGCAATATAAGTGGTACATGTGTTTTTGTTTTTCAGATTTTCCTATGCACAAAGAACTCGAAGCGAAACCACAAATACAGGCTCAAAAGTAGACGTTCAATCGCCGGAATTACATAAAACCAGATTGAAAAATAAGTATTATGAACTTACAAAGGAGAAAATCGCTCAAATGTCAGATGAAAGTTATAAAGTGAAGACGAAAGACCAGCAGATGCATAAGCAAGGTACAAATTTGAAACGTCCAGCACATGAAAAAAAGGGAAAAAGAACATTTGATTATAAATGTGGAGGCCAGAACGAACCAGTAGGAGAAATGTGTTGCTACAAAGTTAGGCCTATAAGTACAGAAAATCCATTTCCGTTCAATAGTGTAAATTCTGATCCATTAGATATTGAATTAAATGATGATAATCATCTGCATAAAGAATGTCAGAATGATGAACATTGCCATCGAACCACGAGAGAGTCAACAAGATCTGCTATCAGAACACGACCTGTCAGACCGAAAGGTAAGAAAGTAAAGTTAAATTAGCTAAAATTTTACTTGATGCTGAAAATTATTTTCTTGAAAACATAACAAACTGCTTTATCATTGATTTCTTTTAACTCAAACGAGAACGGCTAGCTTTTTTTTTGTTGTTATCTATTTAAAAAGTACATAATTTTAGTTCTTGAACTTAATAAAGGTAATTTTATGTGTACACCATACAGCTGCTTGGAGCATAAACTGTCTATGACTTCCGAGCATATCCCTCAAGAATCAAGATCCATTATAACAGAAAAAATACACTATTCAACGACTAATTCAAAGATATATGTCTATAAAGTAAATGTATCAATAGTGAACCACTTAAAATTAATTCTCTAATTATCATTAAAATATTAGTGAACTTCAAAAGATAGATATTTTTTTAGCCAAGTCCAAACCTTAATCTATCAGAATAAACATTTAAAGTTTCATAATATGTTTCTTGTAAAAACAATAAACATAAAAAAAGAAAAAGAAAAATGAAACCTTTCTCTATGCTCCAGTAGCGGCATAGTAAATTTCTGATGCAAAAGTAGTGGGACCCGAAAAGTGAGCCACTCAAATCTAGATTTAAACATGCGAAATAATGAAAACGTATTTGGAAGTTTAGGTGGTTACTATACTATTTTAAGAATTGGTTATATTAAATAACCACAGAATTTCAAATAAGTAGCTCTGGGTAAGCCATATTAATAGAGGTTTGCTTACTAAACATCAACCACAAGACGTAAACACACATAATCAAAACATTCTGAGGCTGATCACATCTATATAAAAAGATCTTTTAAGTGAGTAGCATAGGAATATACTTATCAGCCATCGAAAGACTTTTAACTGAAATACAAACACTACAATTCTCCCCCACATAATATTTAAGTCAGATTGGAGCTCTTTTAATCCTTTTTTCTACCTGTGGGGAGAAATAAAAAGAATTAGTTTTGATAGATTCCGAATCATCATCAATTGAACTATTGGGAACAGTAGGTTTTAAAACCAGAGTCATCGAGTCAGAGTCAGCTGGTTCAGGACTTGCAGTATTTAGGTCAAAAATGTTAGCTAATTTGAGACTTGGGGGTATTTGTGTGTATCAGATAAGGATCAGCTGGTTAAAGATCTGGTATATTAGGATGATTTACTTGAGAATAATCTTGTTTAACAACTGTATTTTCACTTCTGTAACTTACTGTATAATTTTCTTCTGAATTTGTATCTTTATCTAAAGATGCCTTTGACTCTACGTTAGTTATTTGATCAACACGTCTTTTCAAAATAATTTGAACCAACTTGAATACTACAATGTAACTTGCCATGTATTGCTATATAACGACAAAATTTTCACTTGGTTCGACCAAATTTTCACATTTCTTAAAGCCACTCTCTAGTTACTTTTAAATTCTTTTACTTTAACATTGAAATTTCTTACATTTTGCTAATCATGAACGAAATTTGTAACGGTTGGAACTATCAAATCTATTTTTGTTCTTATGACGTTCTAGAAATAGAGATGCTGGACTCTCGCCGTTGTCACATGAGGCATCTTTCTATATTGCAAAAAAAAGTTATTTAATTTCATTTGAAAAGTATCAGATTCTGAAGCTAAGGCTTTTAATCGACGTTTGACAATTTGCACATATCTCTCAGCTTTCTCATTTGTCGCTGGATGGTATGAAGCACACAACGTATCTTTTATACCATGATTATTTAAGAATGTCTTAAATTCTGCAGATTGAAATTCAGGCGGCATTATCTGATGCCAAAGATAAAGGATGCCTGTATCTGGCAAAAAGTGAAGACAAGTAATCGTATATTCTGCAGTAGTATTAATTCCTTACAAATTGGAATAATTCTTTCGGAGTGTTAATTGCCAGGTAACTGAAGATATGCTTGGTTCAAATCTATACCCCCTAATGTAGCCAATATGTCTTCTTCCCTAGGTAAATGTTATTTTTCAAATTTCAAAAATGTATTTACCGTTACTTTAAAGTGGCTAAATAAACGAATGTTCCCATTATGCTTAACCACTGGAACTACAGGAGTTGACTATTTGCTGTTAATAACAGATTTAATAATACCTTCATTCTGTAACCTTTGCAATTCTTCATTTACTGCTGTACGTAGTTCAAAAGTTATACAGGGTGTCCGGTTTCAACGGTGTCCAATGGCTAATTCCTAAACCGTTAGTCATAGACATATAGTTCCAATTACAAAAATGTTTTTAATCAGGTAAAGAAATATTTTAAAAGCGATTTGGGTCAATAAAAACATTTCTTAAAAAATTACAAAATTTAAATTTTTATACGGTCCCCCGGTCCTATAAGTTATATTTAGTGAAATTTTCCTTTTACACTGACAAGTAACACAAAAAAAGTCTCGTTATTCTACGATTAAAATTGACCGAGTAATAGCTGTTTAAAGTTGGAGCATATTTTTTACTGCAAATTGGGGGTCATTCACAAATTTAGTCAAAATATAATTTCGTCAGATATAAAAAATGTTTGGGAGTAAAATTAACATTCCAATATAAATTTGAAATCTTTAATCATTCTGGCATATTAATGGAAAATATACAATTTGTAATAAATATTTAAGAAGAAAGAAAAAACAGAATTTTTGTTAAATAAAATGATTCTAAATTAACAGCCTCAATTCTTTACAAAATGATACGTATTTTAAAATATTATTACATTGCACAAGCCTGCAAAAGTTGGGTTATGTCATATTTTTTAGCTTTTGATAATTGATTCTTATATATTCTGTACCGCTGATTCCGAAACAGACCTTCATTTTTAACTATCATATCAGGATTTTTCGTAAATTGCAAATTTCAAAGTTAAGAAGTTCAATGTTAAAATTGAATTTTCTCCCCCATCTCATCGGGTCACTCAGCTGTAAGGATCCCAGGATAAGCAAAAATATCGAATAAATTTTTTAATCAAATAAAATAAAATAAAAAATATTTTACATATGTTTTATAGTATGAGATTTTCGCTATATTTTAACTTACACATTTGCGTTTTGCAAAAAAATTCTAACGTGATGGTTAAAAATGAAGGTCATTTTCAGATTCAGTGCTTAAAAGTGCGTAAAAATCAATTATCAAAAGTTAAAAAACACAACCATCTCCTCTACTTTATAGTATTCGATTTTTTTTATTCTTTAAATTTGAAAATTTATGATTTGCGAAATATCCTGACATGATGGTTCAAAATTAAGGTAATTTTCGGATTCAGTGCTAAAAAATATATAAAAGTTAAAAAATCCAACAATCGCAGTCTTGTATTATCTAATCTAAAACTTTTTCTTAAACTCCTTGGCAGAAATCTATCCGAAATTTTTTGTGTTATCCTGTAAAATAAGTATAAATGGTAATCACCGAAAATCTTAATAATATTAGATTGTTATCGGATTTGCGCCAGTATGTAAAATGCAATCTCGATCGGATATTTAAAAGTGGGTTAAAGTTCGAGTACAAATTTTGAACTGGAAAAACATACGTACGATTATTGAAGTAACATAAAAACTTATAAAAAAACATAATTTTTGTTAAAAGAAATCATAAGAGAAACAGTCTCAAATCCTGACAAAATAAAACATATGTTATTTTAGCCAATTTGAGACTTAATCATAATACTTGTAGGATTTTTTTTCAAAGCGCAGATACACATGAAGTAAGATCTTCGAATACTTTAAACACTTGGTATATGATCCCTCAAAGCCAAGCCGAACTCATTTGTTTTCAGAGTAGAAAAGTGGCATAAGTCATGCATTTTTAAAGTTTCATAACTCGCTCAATTTTAGCGTTATATGAATGGGACTTTTTTTGTCTTACTTGTCAGTGTAATAGGAAAAAATTACTAAATATAACTTATAGGACCGGGGGACCATATAAAAATTTAAATTTCGTAATTTTTTAAGAAATGTTTTTATTGACCCAAATCGCTTTTAAAATTTTTCTTTACCTGATTTAAAACATTTTTGTAATTGGAACTATATATCTATGACTAACGGTTTAGGAATTAGCCATTGGACACCGTTGAGACCGGACACCCTGTATAGTAAAGTGAGGACAGATGCCGCAGTTTTTCTTTTCTTCTTATAAAATGCACAATAAAGCAAAAAACAACAAACTAAGTACCAGAAATCATTGATCAAACCCTTTAGAATCTAATTTCTATGTTAAACAAGTTAAAACCTTCTTAATAAAGTAGGCATAATTATTTTCCCGCAGGTCCTTTTTTAACATCATTTTTTAAGTGATGGATAAGATGCCGCATGGGGTGTGGGACAGATGCCTCATGGAGAAAAATGCTATGCCGTTTATTTTTTTTCAAGTAAATCACATTTTTATTTCCTCAAACTGCTTAAAATAAAAATAAATAACAGTAAACTTACATAAATTATATATATCACTAAATTGTGAAAAGTTTAACGAAATTGCAAAAGTGCAAGCTCAAAAAATAAAACTTAAGGCAAAAAAAAACAAACAAAAAACAAAAAAAAACAAAAAAAAAAACAAACAAAAAAAAACATTTTACTGGAAACAATAGACAGCATAATTACAAAAAAGATATAAACCACTTGTTTATATCCAGGTGACCATTGTAGTTTGCTCTTAAGTACTAGTTCCATTCATTTTAGGCCGTAGTCTTTTTATTTTTGGCTTTTCTTCTCATTTTTTTATTTCGTATTTCTATTCGCCCACAATCACCACACTTTCCGTTGCAAGAGTAAAGTGAGCATGTCTCATGCAGCCACCAATTGCATGTTATGCACTGAATCCAATCTGCTTTAGACTTTGTTTCTTGATATGACTCCAGACACTCAGCACATTCAGAGTCATCAAATTCCAATCCAATACTGCCTTCAGAATCCATAAGAGGAATACTTTCGTCACTGTCGGAAGATGACTCACATTTCAGTTTCTTCCTCAAGTGAGGTGTTTTCAAGTTGATCTTTCCCTTCCTTTTTTTACACATTTTACTTCCGCCAAGCTGTCGTTCTTTGACGCTTTCTTGCTGCTTTGGCTTTTTATTTCCTTCTTCTTTTTTCTTGTTTATAAAATCTGTGCTTGTAATATTTGCAGCCTTTTGCTTTCTCTTACTTGGCTGTATAGATCTTTTGACCATTGTTTAATAGTTTAGATGGTGAGAATTGTAAACGGCCTACGTTTTCCTTATTCATACTTGGTGAACAACCACTGTTGCTGAGAATATTTTGATAAGTAGCAGAATGCGCTAATACACGTTCATTTAAATGTAAGTTCTACTTAAATTGGAGTGATGAATTTATTGAACCGATAAACAAAAATATATTTTGCGGCATCTTTTCGTCAAGCTCGGTGCGGCATCTGTCCCAAAGTGGCGGGTAAGATGCCGTGTCGCCATTTTGTATCATGTGAGCGACGCGAGAGAAAGACCAGCACATGTCTGTATTCTACGAGGATCTAGTCTACAGTTGCAATCGGTTTTGGGATGAAATCTCTGTTTATTTTGCTTAAAATATGTTATAAAACTTTATTAGAATAATTTTAGCAACTTACCCTGCAGGTTCGAACCATAAAAATCGGCATAAATGTGTAAATACTGACAATTAAGTGGTGGAAACGCATACAACACAGCAGACAGCATTTAGGCACACAACGAAATTCTTAATTTGGCCTAGGGAGCGCTAGTGTTGCCAATACAATCTCTGCGGCATCTGTCCGACCTCGGCGTCTGTCCTCACTTTACTATAGTTGTAGCTTTCCAAAATATGGGAGGTGGAAATTTTCTAGATAAAGCTCTGCCTTCAAACCTTTTATCTCCCCAACTTTATTAGTAAACAAATAAGAAAAATCTTTTAATAATGCTTTTAATTTGTCAGACGAATTTGCAATTTCATTTACATATACAGATTTAAAATTATGTGGGAAAATATCAAATTCAGAAACCCAATCTCTTCCAAATAATAACGGAAAATTGTCTTTTACGAAATACAATTTTATATTTTTAGTATTATCTTCATAACAATACCTCAACATATCCAACAGGTTCAAAACTTTTTACCGGATGCAGTTCTTATATAAACATCTGGCGGGAAAACGTTGTAATTTGAAAAAATTCTGCGAAAATGTTTAATAGGCACTCCAGAAATTCATGAGACAGTATCGAATTTCATTTAAGCTCTTGCTTTATTTTCAATTAAAAACGACATTTTTATGAGAGTTGTACCTTTATCATAACTAACAGATAAATATGAACTGGATTTAATACATTCATTTGATTCAGGCAATTATAATTTTTACTTTTACAAACTTTATTCACGTGGTCTTTTTTAATAATTATATTAATATATCTACATATATTAGCAAAATTTGACGCATTACTATACCAATAACATTTCAATTTACCCTTTTTTATAACCGAATTTGAGTAATTTCCATGATTGTTGATATTCTGTTTTGTGAACTGCTTTGAGATTTCTTTGGTTGTACATTTTTAGTACCCGCAACTTTATTTACACTCATAGTTTCGCGTTTCAATTCTGAAATATCAATTTTAGCTTATATAAATCCACAGATTTTTTCCAAAACTTTTTCAAAATTTAAATCATCAACTTATGTCATTAATTTATTCTGAATATTTGCATTTTTTAAACCTCTAAGAAACTTTTCTGACAGATTCTCGTTTAATTTATCATAAAAAAATGCGCAGTGAGTCGTCATTTGTTTTAGTCTAGCAGAAAAATCTTGAATTGACTCATTTTCAATCTGAGAACATTTCCGAAATTTAATTCTCTCTCAAATTTTATTTGGGGAGGGGTTTAAGTGATAAAGCAAAATATCAACAATCTCTTCGTAATTCAATGGTTCCGAAGTTTTAGTATACGATACATCACATAACAATTTATAAAGTTTTGGTCCCATACAAGAAATAATGGTAGTCACTTTTTCTCCTCTTCTATGTTATATAAAATGAACGATTGCTCGAGCCTTTTAACATAAGCTGCGAACATTTCAATTGATTCAAAATAAACTGTTCGCATTTTGTTCTCTTTAAAATTTGCAAACATTATTGTTCATTGAACTCAGAAAGAAAATGTTGGCTTACCACCTCGTAAATATTGTAAATGATGAAATTATTGTGGAAAACAAAACTTATAAAACTATCAAAATACAAGTAGTACAATAAATCAGGTCTTTATCAAATCAATAACAATATTGTAGAGACATTTTGTTTGGAGCATCACTTTAAAAAATAATTCTGGTGAACATATATTCTTTTTACGTCGTCATTTAACCTTTTTAAGGACTAGTTGCATAAACTAACCACATATTTCAAATGAGTATAGCACTGGGTAAGGCACATTAATAAAGGTTTATTTACAAAACAGTAACACAAGATGTAAATACACATAATTTAAACATTCTGAGACTGATCACATCTATATGAAAAGTAGATTGCTGGATGGTTGTGTTTATGACGGCCAATTATTAACACGAGGGATATAGGCTATAAGGGGGAAGGGGCCCTTCGTGGGGGTCTTTCTAAGGGAACCTAACCCGTATTAACGCTTGGACATCCAAGGTTCGAAGAAAACCATGAAAACTCCGAACGATTAGGCCGACGGGCGCGATTGGGTTCGAATCCAGCACCTCCCGTCTACCAGCTTCGAGAGCAGAACCTCTCGGCCACTGGTGGGATGAAAAGTAGATCTTTTAAGTGAATGGTGTAGGAATATGCTTATCTGTACATTTTGATGTTGCCATTTAGAGGTTTTAACTGAAATACGAACAATGCAGTTACATTACATAATTTCCTTAGTTAATATGCAGATCAGGGGCCTCAACTTCAGTTGTGCAAATCATTTTAATTTTGCTCTCACTTTACAAAATCTATGATGTCCTCCAATTTGTAATGTAAGATTTTAGGTTATATGCAGGGTGTCTGTGCTTACCGTTAACCAATATCTTATTTCTAAGCTGCTAGTTTGAGAGGTATAGTTCCAATTGCAGAAATATTTCAAATGTCGTTCTTCATCATCAGAAAATCTAATTACGTCAAAATAGTTACTTTCTTTAAAAAAGCTACGAAATAAAAATATTGATACGGTTGTCGGGTCTTATAAATTGTATTTAGAAAAAATTTTCTCCGTGCTCTAACATGTTAGACAGTAAGAAGTTGTAATATGACATAAGTTGTATTATCACGGCAGGCCTAGATACCCAGGTTAAAGTCCTGGCTTGGATATTTTTCGCTCTGTTGGAATAAACCTCAACTATGCTACTCCAACTTTGCAGATGATTTATTTAGTTGACAAAAATTTCTTCTCTTGATTATATTTACAAAGATTTTACTCCACAAGGACAGATACTGAATGAAGAATTCTACAGGGAAATTCAAAGGCGTCTGAGAAATCAAATTCACTGAACACGTCTTCAGACAATAATTTGTCATTCATGACAATGCAGTGGCTGTATTTTTCTAGTCCAGCCGCTCGAGCTCGCACATCTCTTATTGTATGTGGAGTTTTCAATTCTGTGAACTTTACTACCATTCCCCTATGGTTGTAGTGGAGGGTATACAGTGTCATACGCCAAATACCTTCTTGATTTTTTCAAGAAGAACAATATGCCCTCTGTTTCTAAAGTAAAGCTATTGCGTATCCTCCCAAGCGTATGCCTATAGCGTCAGGAATTAAAAAATTAGGTAGATCAAGTTGCGGTACCATTAATCCTCCTTTCATACAATTTGACTCTGAGTAACCTATTTAATTTTATGTTGTCTATTCACTTGTGTTACAGATAAATTGAATGTCTTAATCATCGGAGATGAAATGATGGATTTTTTAAGTGGCTCGATATACCGAGGAAAATGCAGAGTGATGACGGAAGCTTACCCTGGTCTAACAGTGACAGATGCCCAACAAAGGATGAAAGACGTTATAAGAAAAGTATTTTTATTTTCAACTTTCAGTTTCTTTTGAAAAATATATGCATGTTATTAGATCATTCATGCGTATATGCACTTGAGAAATCACCAAAAAATCATTGATGATGTTTAACTCGAAATATTATGAGGCGTGTTAGCGACTGTCACAGATCATGAAATCACATCTTAAGAAAATTTACGGATATTTACCAAATCAATTAATTCCTATCTGCATAATTTATCAGTATTAATTAATACATTTATTGCATTTATTACATTACCTACATTTACCTACTAATTTCTAGATTTTTTTTTTTTTTTTTTTTTTTTTTTTTTTTTTTTTGCAATTTTCATAATTTAGTTTTCACTATCAGAAATTTGGCTTCACATATCGACGTAGCGTATTTTTAAAATTTATTTTTCTAAATTTTAAGTATTTCCAATAGGTTATAAATTTTGCTTAAATAAAATTTAGAAACTATATTGCCTTTTGAAATTTACTTAAAATTTGGAATTTTTTTTTAAATTATTTATAGTCCCTCTATCTAACGCTACATTTCGTACAGAGAAAACTACATTTCGAAATATTTATTAGGTAAAAAGTAACTAAGCTGTACGACTTCATCATAAGCAAATAAAAGATTTCACGATCTGTGAAGATCTCTGTCAAAGCCACCGTAATGATTTTCAAAAAATAGCCCGTCGTAAAGTCTCTAATATTTTTTTACAATGTCGATTTATTAATGTTAATTTAAAAAAAAACTTATTAGTAATACAAATAAAGTACAACAGTTCATTCGACTGGAGATCAATAAATATAATTTTTTTCATCGAATCGACTGGTGTAAATAAAATTCTGCTTAATTCAGACAAATTCTCAATCGATATATTTCCAGTAATTTTGTAAATGATCATGTTCATTTTTTTTTCATTTTTTAATATTTAAAAGAATAGAAATGTTTGTTAGTATGCGTATATTTCTTTGAGTTTTTGCTGACATTTAAATTATTTTCTTAGTAGTCTAATTATTAAAGGAAAATAACCTTTCAATAGTATTTTCTATAAATTTTTGTATCAAAAAGACAAAACAAATAAAACAAATGTGCAATCCTTGTATCTATTACAGAAAAGAAATAAAACACAATTTGACTCCGTTTATTAATTTTAATATGACGCTGCATTAAAGTAATTAAAAATTGTTTTAAAAATTATTTTACAAATTATTTAATTTTCATATTCATTGTGCGTAACTGACTTGAAAAACATCAGAAAATATTTTAAGGCTGTATAAACTTGTCCTGGATATTTTAAATTCTTCCGGAAATTACCAAATTTCAATTTAAATTCCAAGCATTCTGCAAAGCATCTTATACTACCATTCTAACTCTTGGAAATTGTCGGAAATATTGTATCTTAAATGGAAATTTATATTTTTTATCTTATAAATTTATAAATTTTCAGAATTGTTATTGGACTGCTTTTCAGTTTGCCTCAAAACTATTTCTATTAGAAAAGGAAAAATTCACTTTTGAATTGAAATTTCACTGCAATATATTATTTTATCCAATCCTCTAAAAACTTGTTTGCTTTCCTTTTATTTTTCATTTGGTAAAAATTTAATTCTGTATAAAGTTTAAATTGAGTGACCTAAAATAAACATTATGTTGCTTTTTTATTTTTAAATACTTGACTATTTGTTTTCATATATAGTTTAAAATGGTCATTTTAAAATAAATGAGCAACATAGTATTTGTTGCAAGGTTGCAGGATAAACTAATATTAAACTACGAACTTTATAGACCAAAAAAAAAAAAAAAAACAAAAAAAAAAACAAAACTAAATGTGCTAAACAATTACTTTTTTTCCATTGTAATGACGCAATCCTTTTTTCAAAAGAAACACAGATGCATTTTTGTTTGGTTTCAACAGAAAATCACATGTTAACAAAATGTTCCATATCATTCATATTTTGAATAAACTATATATAATATATATATAAACTATATATAACATATATAAACTATTTTTCGCCCAGTTGGAAATTTACATCTAATATATATAATGTATATGAACTACATATTACATATATAAATTATATAATATATATAAACTATATGAAACGTATAATATATATATAATATATATAAAATATATAAAATATATAATCTATATATAATCTATATAAACTATATATTTTTGCGCAAGATGATAATATTTTTCAATTATCCTTTATAAATACACATTAGAAATAGTTCCATTTTATACCTTAAGACGTTTTCTGTTGTATTTCTAACATTTCTACATATTTTTTAGGTCATCAGTTCAATCAGCTAATCAATACCAAGCAGCTCATTCGTTCAATCAGCATCATTCTAGATAGAATTACAGTGGTCTGAAAAATATAACATAAAGATTACTTTTATATATTTACGATAGATTTTTCTATAACATGCAAAAATTAAAACATTGGACAATTTTATTTTTTATTTTATTACAAGAGAGGACTTAAGAATATTTTGTGGACTTATCACGAAACTTTTGCCAGCCTTTGAATGATGAAATGAAATGCAATCTTTTAATTTAAATTTCTGAATCAGAACTAAGAGTCAGCAGGTAATGATTCTAAGTATGGTTAAGTTTGTTCATGTTGCAACGCTAAGTATTTTGTATTATTTATATGAAAAAGACATAAATAAAAAAGATGGACTTTAATAATTACCAATTCTTACGTTTTTTTTCTTTTAATAGGGTGAAATGAGAGTTGACAAGCTGATCGTACATGCCGGAGCAAACGACATTATTGATGAGCTTCCTTCTGTAACAGCTATAGTGATACGGAAATTGAAGAGTCTTGTCGATGATTTACGGGAAGCTCAGGAAGCTGATCCTCATAAACACTATGCATTATCAGGGATTTTACCAAGAAATGATCCGTTAATGGTATTTAATCACAAGGTTCGTATTTTACTACCTTTTTTTTTTCTTTTAAGAAGTAACGTCTTATTTGGAAATATACACGAGTCTTTAAATGAACTGAACGTCTTTGAAATTTAATACTCCCAAATAGGACCGAGAGTTGGCACTACACTGTCTCAAACTGGAACATTGCTCGAAATAATCTTGCAATTGCAACATGTAAACTCGCTCTTTTTTTTTTTTTTTTAATATTTTATTAGCGAAACAGAATTAAGGTGGTAGCTGAGTGTAGTTTGGTCAATTTGAGCATTCCAACATTTTGGGAATGTTGCTGATGTTTAGAAATAAAACGATTAAGCGCACTAAAGAAATTCCCGACTTCACACATGAATCAATTCCACAACAAATTCAATAGCTGTAGCCGTTTACTTGTTATTAAATTTTAAAAACGCACAGTCCATTTCAAGATACTCTGTATATATATTAACTTACGAAATGACATCTAATATGTATATTTAAGAAAATTAAATATTTTCAAGGAATTCAATAACCACAATAACTGCCGTTTATATGTGTTATTAATCGAATTTTAATTGAATCATTCGTTTTAATGAATCTACTGGGTTGTCAAGAAAGTTATGATGCATATAAGTTCAAAATGTTAAGGTATTTTATTATCACTAGTTTCTACTAGAAATATTTACCTTACAGTCATTCAGGGTAACTTTGATCCGCATTTTCTCTATTTTCATATGCCACACTCTTATTTGAATAATATTGTCGCAAGTAGGGGCATAAAAGAGAAGAAATGATCCTAAATTATTGTTTGACTATCAAAAATTAAGAAATAATAAGGATAAAAGCAATAAAAATGGAGCCTGGTTCAAAGTTACCCAGCCACTTAGGGTAACTTTGCACCATATGGTAAATTTTTATATAAAATAATTCATTATTAAAAAAAAGTATTGTAGTCAGGACAACTTTAAACCCCCAAAAATGTTTTCAGATGTGTAAAGACTGCGAATTTACATTTCCCAGCATCACAAGATTTCTATAATTTATGATATTACAACAAATATCAGGCATAAGAAAAGTGGAAGAAGAGAACCATGAACATTTAGAAATAAAACAAAAACCTGTTTATTGTTCATATAAAACATAAAAATGCAGTGGAAAACAATTTTCAATGTTTTATCTCAATAATATATCCATAGTTACAGTAATACGACTAGTACTAGTATTATTCAAACAAGAATAAAAAATGTCGAATGTATGAAATGTCAAATTTGAGTAGCTCTGCCCCGAAAAACGCCTTTAAATGGATTTTATGTATTTTACACATATTTGTGAAAATATTTACATGTTATATCTAATGTTCATTTTCGGCATTTATATAATATACGTGCAAATATGGGAAATTTTTGACAGTAGCACCTATGATTAGTAAATTATAAGCATCAGTATAACTTTGAGCCGGCTCAAAGTTACCCTGAAAATGGGGTAAAATGCTAGTGCCTTCTTATTTTACATTTTATTAACTATTAATAAATAAATAATCACAAAATATTAACATATTTACAACATTTAGATAATAATATGTCTGATAAATGAGTATATTGTTACTTACTATGAAAATTTAATTGGATTACAATAACTTCAAAACAGCATTCAAAATTAACTTGAAAACAGTACTTCACAAAAATAGTTAGATGATGCAATTAATTGCGCATAATGTTGCTAATTTATTTTCTAAAATAAAGAGTAGAAATCCCAGTTTAGAACCTTGCCAACAGAGCACAGTTCTGGAGTTTATTTAGTCTTTTAGAGTCAAAAATATTGAAAAATAGGAAGTGGTGCAAAGTTACACCCCGTGGTTCAAAGTTACCCTGATTGACTGTACTTAAATCGTAGAATTTCTGTCGTTAAATAAAGCGAGGTGGAATAATGATAATAAAAATGCATAAACGTTCAGAGCCATGAGTCTTGACTTTCCCGACAACCCAATAATAATGTATATTAATAAAATAAAGTTTTTTCTGTGCATGTGTGTGCCTATCTATTTGTTTGTTGGCTATAGCTAGGGGAATCCATTGCACGCAGAGGGTCTGAAAATTTGTTTCTGGGTAGACGAAGACATCTCCGAATGTTCCCGAGGCTCAAATATGGGATTTTTGATCGGACTTTTTGTTACCGTATAATTGCACAACTCACGTGTTTTCTCACTTTCCTAAGTTCGCTGGCGGTTTTGACACTCATAAAATCGATCAGTTTTAATCTTCTAGTCCAATATAGTAAAACTCTTTTCAGTAACGTTTATTCGCGATTTTTGAATTTATTCAAAAAATATCCCCATTTAACTGAAAATGAGAAATTTGTTTTTTATCAACCAATATCTGTTTGATATTTTATCCACACAATCTTATATTTTATACCTATATATAGCAGAGTTTTGTTAATAGTAAAAAAAAAAATATGTATGAAATAGTTATTTTTTAAAATTAATTAATAAAGAAAGTAAGGCCATCGATATTTTTCTGAAACGCAGAGAAATACCGATGAGGAAAAAGTTCCGACATTGGCTTCCTAAGTAATTCCTTTATCACCAAAAACAATTGCTGTGATGACGCACGTGACTTCGTGGTTGGGAGTTTTTTTTTTTTTTTTTTTTTTTGAGCGCGTGGAAAAAGGTTCGTTTGGAAAAATAGACCAACTTAGCGAGATATATTTAACGTAATCCCGTAAATCAATTACGTAATTTTAGGTATGTTTGAACCTCTCACTGCGTAATTGTTTTATCAAAATAGCTTCAAAAATTGCGTATATAACCCCTTCGCGACGAGCGTCTTTTAAGAATTTTTATTCTTTTGTCACCGGTTTTTCAAAACAAAAATTTTTGTCTAATTTAATCAGGAAAATGCTCCGATTAAATAAGGCAAAATTTACAATAAAAAATAACTGGCGGGAATAATCCAGGAGGGTTGGAAAAAAATGCATCCCCGAGGAAATCTCGGGTTGCGCAAATTTTCTACTTTTACGTTGCCCGAGAAATCTCGGGTTGCGCAGCGATAGGGTTAAGGTTATTATCCCGGTTCCAGGCAAAGGAGTGCCGAGCGGAAGTTAGTTGTTAGTTGTGTTAGTTGAAAATAAGGTTGAAACATGAATGATAATATTAACGCAAATTGGAATCAGTAGCTTTTTTAAAATCAAATTAAAACGTGCAATCCTGATTTATTTAAGCAGTGTTTATTATATAAGCTGTTTATAGCTATTCAGGATCTGTTTTCGAGGTAGAAACTGTACCTTGCTTGCTCTTTCATATAATTCAAATGCATTTAATTTTATCAATATAAACAAAAGTCAACTAATTTAATTATTGGAACAGTTCTTTGCACAATCGGCCCATTTGTCTTCAGTAAGAAGTATTTAGCTGTGCAAAAATATTAAAAGAATATTTTTAAGAGGCGTGCCTACTTTCAATAGTCCCTTTTTGTGGAAATTTTAGAATTCTAGATTTTGTTTGAGATTATATGATAGAAAAATCAGTTGAATAACGTTTAATTTTTGGAAGTAAACTTAACAGTTTACTTTTTTTTTATTTAAACATTGAAAGGCCTTTTTTGGAAAACTTGTTTATTAGTTTGGCTTCCAGTAACGTGGATAACTCAAATATTCTTACAGACAATTTTATGAATTTTTCTCTCATTAGTTAATATATTTTTAGGTGTATAATGGATTAAAAGTTCTGCTCTGCCAATTTAGATGCTTAATATAAAGGTATTCATAAAGGAAAACACTGTATTTAAACAAATATTTGGACAAAAATTAGTCTAGTTGAGACAATATTAGAAATTCTTCAAAATTTTTAATTCGTTGCTGAAAAAAATACCATAACGTTATGATGTTGAGAAGAACATCAATAATATGCAATATAATTAAGGGTGCAATAAGTGTAAGCACAAAAATTTACATGATATGTGTTCAAAATTACCAATTTATTCAAATTTTGATATATAAAAGAAAATGTACTTATTTTTGCAGTTTTGCCTCTTTTTAAAGGATAAAATTAAACTCTGAATCAATTTACTAATCAATAATGCTACAAACATATATGATCCACTTAACGCTTTTCATGATACCTCTATATAATTGTATCGTTCAGAGCTAAAGAGAAAATGTTTTCGTCTGCTGCTTTAGTGTACATTTCTAAGTGAAACTAAGTTAAGCGAAATTAAAAAAATACATTTCATTACGCAAAACGCAAAAAAATATTAGTGTAAATCCCGCGAAAAATGTTTAAAACTTTATAAATGCTCTAAATGTTTAGAAACATAATTTTGAAGTTTGCTGGGTACACTGGAAGCATCGTAAATAATATAATATGTATATTTCACAACTATGTAAAATTTTTCAAAACTCTCAATTTTATGTAAATAGCGACTGCAATGTAGCAGCAACGCTTTTATAGATAGTGTCCAGGCACCATGCGCCAACCCAGATAGCAATTTATCAACGCAGTGAATTCGCGAAACAAAGACCACATTTTAAAGCATGAAAGCAAATTGGAGTGGTTTGGGACGTTGAGAATATGTCAAATTAAGCGGGACTGACTGTATAATGAAATTGTAAGTATAGGTATAAAAAAAGCCGTTAATACAACATAAACCTATCTCCGTTTTTCCATTTTATCATCTCAACCTATTAAATTTTATTTAAATTTAACGCGTAAGGCAATTCTGCATGAATTATTTCGCATTTTAAAAATTTATTTTTATATCGATTTAGAGATTAATATCTCTATATTGATTCACTTAAATTATAAAAATAAACACTAGTTTAATACACTCATGTCCAAAAATTAAGGGGCAGTGACCGGACGCTTTCGATTTTACACGGTTTGTCGAAAAATCTCGACAAATTGTTCTTGAACTTCTAGGATATAAATAACATGTTCGACTTCATATTTTTCAGTGAAGATTTACAGAATGTGTCAGGTATTTGAGAACAAATCAACGTTTATTTTAACGTTCTGTACAAGTGACTGCATATACACTGGATGCAATGATTCATTGAAACCACTCCCAACTGTAATAACCGCCTCTACAAGCTGTCAAAACTGACAGCAGGTAATGATTAGATGAGTGTTTTTGAGCATTTGTCACTGCATACACAACGGCTGACAGGCAGGTATGCGAGTTTTTCGCAAGTTAAGTGTGTTTAACTTATTTTTAATCCTCCTGCCAATACCTTGTCCCGAGCTACGAGCAAAAATTGTTTGCATCCACACATTGCCGGTTTTCCAGCTCTTTTAGTCAGTCACCTCGCATTCTGCGAAGTCTTCGTGTACGGCTGAATGCGGGGAGTTTTTCTTCTGTTACTGTTTATTTACAGCATCTTGCTTTATGCAAATTTTTCGGCAAATGTGTGGTATGACGTAACGGTTTAACTGAATGTATATATTGTGTGGTCGTGCTGTATGAGGTGGCTCTGTTTTTCCTTTTAAAATGGATTATGTAAGTTTAAGCCGTTTAAGAGCATGTCGTTAAATATTTAATGTCTTAAGTTTTTCGACATCGAAGTAATGATGTTTGTTTTAGTGATTTTAAATAAAATTATAAAAAGTTCGACGTGTCTTCAGTATATAATCAGCTGGTAATGACTGTCTACACTGCGTTTACTCTGCTCTGGCTTGAATTTAAGTTGTTTAAGCTCGATGAATTCTCACTGGTTATGGGCCAGAGCAGTTATTATACCAGCTGTAATATGGAATAAGATTTATATTCCCGCTGAGTGCTGTGGCTCCTGTTCCTGTTTTATATGAGTGGTTCCTGCTGCTGACGACTTCATGATAATGAACGCCTTTATGGACTATTTCTGGATAACAACTCCGTGTGTTTCCAATCGGTGTCAGAAAGGAATTTTTCACCTACTTATGAACTGGATTAGAACAAGAGTTTCACTTCTACAGATTGTATGTAGGACTTTTAAGGACTGGACTTTTGAACTTTAAGTGCATAAGACTTGCCATATGAGAGTGAACGTAATATGTAAGAATTTTTGTTACTTTTTACTTTCTTGAATGTTTTCTTAATGTATTGTATATATATATATTTCTCTCAGTAATTAATCTTGTTTATATGTATATATTATAATGGATGAGATTGAATTTTTGACTCCAGACAACTACGCAATATGGTCCGCGGACATGAAAGTCCTCTTTATGGACCGTGGTTGCTGGGGGTTTATAGATGGTACAGAAAAACCACCTGATGATAGTGTAAAATATAAGGAAAAGCGTGACTATAATTTACGCCGTGATAGGGCATTTAGTTCTATATATTTAAATGTATCTCCTGATCTTAGACCACTACTTGCAGAAACGACTGATGCTAAGAAAGCATGGGATATCCTCCAGGATAACTATCGCCCTAAAACTAGAGCTGCAGTAATCTCCCTCCTTGATAAATTTTTTGCTGCCAGGTATGAAGAGGGGGAAGGGATTTGTTTGTTTGCAGCTAGATTACGTACAATTATTAAACAATTGCAGGAACAAGGTCATCCATTAGAGGATCTTTATCAGGCTTTCCAGCTTATTCGTTTTTTACCTGACCAATTTTCTAGTATAGTTCTTAATGTTTATCGTTATACTGACACTGATTTTAAATTTGATCCCATATTGAAAGAACTACTTTTAGAGGAAAGCCGCTTGCAACAATGCAATCTAGATAAATCAAATGTTGCATTTAAATCTAAATTAGAAAAACCTAAAGGCAAAAATATAAAGCAGTATAGTAGAAGTAGCAGTAAGGATAGATCTACTCTCTTGAAACGCAATGCTATATGTAGCAAGTGCAAAATGAGGGGTCACATTGCACCAAATTGTACTTTAAAAATACCCAGTAAAGTACCCAGTAAAGAGATAAAGAGAAGGGGGGGGGCATTTGCCCAAATAGTAGTTTTGCTATAGATATGCTTGAAGCTAATCAAAGCTCTGTCAAAGGACAGGAGTGGCTTTTTGATACTGCTGCATCCACACATTTTTGTAAAGATCAAGGCTTTTCTCCACGTACAAAACAGTTAGGGGGACTGACATGTCTGTTGCTATAGGGGACATTAAATGCCCAGTTTTAGGCATCGGAACAGTAGAGATGTGTTTTTATGATAAGGGAAAGCGCCAAAATTTGGAACTTAAAAATGTCATGTACACGCCTAAACTTAGACGTAATTTAATGTCAGGTTCAGCCCTTGACAGCATGGGAATGTATTTTTCATGTAAAAATGGTCGTTTGACTTTATTATTGAAAAACGGAAGAAAAATATTTACGGCTATTAAAACAAACGGTTTTTTCATTTGCAAACCAACATATCCCAACGTAAAAGACAAGAGGGCTTATTCAGCACAGACTCAAAAGTGTGGTGGTGATCTAAACAAATGGCATCGAATATACTGTCATATTAATACAAAGTACATTTTAAACACAAGTAAGAATGATGCAGTTCATGGTTTGCCAAATTTCAAAGAAAAACACATGCTAACTTGTGAAGATTGTAAGATCGCTAAGTCCCGAAGGGTCTCGTTCAAGCCAATAGGCAAAACACGCTCTAGAGCTCCCCTCGAATTGATTCATTCTGATGTATGTGGCCCCTTCAGGTCAAATCAAACGGAGGAGCTAGATATTTTGTGAGCTTTATTGACGACTATTCTAAAAAAGTAGTTGTGTACCCACTTAAACAAAAAGGTGAAGTTTTTGAATGCTTCAAACGGTTCCAAAAAAGGGCGGAAAGATTTCTAAATCGCAAGATCATAAATCTTAGGTCTGACTATGGCGGTGAATATGAAAATACGGCTTTCAGTAAATACCTTGAAGATCAAGGAATACATCATGAATTCAGTAACGAGTACACTCCCGAACAAAATGGAACTGCGGAAAATTTCAATTGTGTGACCTTAAACGCTATAAAAGCTCTCTTACATGAGAGCAAGTTAAGAGAAAGTTTTTGGGCAGAAGCATTACTAACTTTTGTTTATACGTGGAACCGGGTCTGCCACGGTAATCAGACAAAAACTCCATTCGAATTGTATGGAGGGAGAAAACCATCGGTAAAACACCTGAAACCCTTCGGCAGTACTGTTTTGTGGGAAAACCTAAGCAGCTGAGAAATAAATTTTCAATGAGAGCCCAGAAAGGTATAATGGTCGGATACGCACTTTTCACTAAAGGTTACCGCGTATGGTTACCCCAGGAACGTAAAACGATAGAAACTATAAACGTCACTTTTCCGAAAGAAGAGCGCAGAGGAATCATACTGGGTCCAAAGCGAAATACCTACAGCTCATCTGATGAATCTGAATCGGACTCTGATGAAGAAACGAATGACGAGGGTAAACCCGAAAAAGATCCAAAGGAAGAAACGGAGCCAGAAGATATGAGCAGCGTTCCAGCTCAAAGCTCGTTTCCTAATCAAGAAAATGTCCAAAACGGTTCTATACCCGATACGTCTAAAAAAATTCTTTTTACGCTTGGATCTTCTAAACCCCAATGGGAACGACTAGCTGTAAAACGAAAAGAAGAACCAAGACATGACATTTACTATCGTATAGTTGGAACTAAAACTAGGATAAAATCATGGTCAGAAGCCGAAGATTATTGTGAGAAACACAATATACCTTTTAAAAGAACAGATTTTGATTTTCGTATTTCGAATACTTATTCAGGTCGAGTTAAAATACTTAGTGACGAAGAGTCTGACAATGAAACAATCGAAGCTAATTTTGTAGATATTAAAATACCTTCAAATTATAATAAAGCTTATAATTCCCCCCAGAAAAGAGAGTGGTTTAAAGCTATGGACGACGAGATTCAAACAATGAAAGAAAGAAAAGTCTGGACTTTAGTCCCTAAACCTGACAAAACTACGATTGTTAATAACCGATGGGTTTATACTGTAAAACGTAAGGAGGATGATAATATCGTCAGATACAAGGCACGATTAGTTGCTCAAGGCTTTCGTCAGAAAAAAGGGATAAATTACGATGAAGTGTTTAGCCCAGTTATAAATTTTTCAATCATTAGACTTTTCTTTAGCGTTTTAGTTTGTTTATGCGGCTGGTCACATTGTCAGCTTGACATTAAAGCAGCATATTTATATGCTAAACTAATTAATGAAATTTACATGTATCAACCTCAAGGATTTATTGATAAAGACTATCCTAATCATGTATGCAAATTAAGTAAAGCTATCTATGGTTTAAAGCAATCTGGAAGGGAATAGTTCTTTGAAATAAATTCAGTTTAGATAGAATTAAGATTTAAACGCTTAACCTGGTGTAACTGTGTATATGTCTTTAATGAAAATTTGGTTCTTCTGCTTTATGTAGATGATATTGTTCTGTTTGGAAAAACCCCTCAAGATATAAAACAGGCAATAGACAAACTACGAAATAAATTTGATCTTAAAATCCTTGGGAAAACTAAAAGACTTTTAGGAGTGGCATTTGAGGAGGAAAATAAAACTTTATGTATACATCAATCTGACTATATTTCAGAAGTATATGAAAGGTTTAGCAAGTTTAATATTCCAATAACATCACTACCAATCGCAAAAGGAATTGTTTTATCTAAAACGGATTCGCCAACTACCGAAACCGAAATTCAAGAAATGAGTAAAATCCCGTACCGTAGTTTAATCGGATGTCTTGCGTACATAGCAAGTAGCACACGTTCTGATATTAACTTTGCAGTTAATATATTTTCTCAGTTTCAGGAAAACCCTGGCATGGTTCACTGGAATTACTTATTAAAGTTATTGGGTTATGTTAAATCTACGCAACACTATAAACTTAACCTTTCAAGTATAAAAAGTTTAAAACTTTCATGTTACAGTGATGCAGATTTCGCATCAAATCGAGATGACCGTGTTTCGATGGGGGGGATTATTCTATTTTTAGATGACGCTCCTATTATCTGGCGCACGTTTAAACAAAAATGCTTAGCACTTTCTACAATGGGGTCGGAATACATAACTTTAACGGAAGCTGCTAAAGATTTACAGTGGGTAATACGTATTATTCAGGAATGTATAAATTTAAGCATATTTCCAAACGAAGTCAATTTTTCAGCTCAGCTCTTGTGTGATAACCAAGCTGCTATAGATTTTTCACATCCACCCATCGAAAATAACAGGACAAAACACATTAGTGTTAGATATCATTTTCTAAGAAATTTAATTTATGAGAAAATATTCGCCCTCAAATATGTAAGATCAAAGGAAAACTTTGCTGATATCCTAACTAAACCTCTCCCCAAAGAAGGGTTAAAGACTTTTGTAAGGAAATGTTTTTCAGTTTAAATAAGTACAAAAATATTATGAATTCTTATATTCATATATAAAAAGTTTAGAATACATGGTATATATGTATTTGCTAATGTGAACTGTTTTTTAATGCACTTTTTGTATAGCAAATGTAACATATTATTATATATTTATATATTTATTATATTATATATTTATATATTTTTAAACTTGGTTATTGTATAAATGTAGTTAATGTGTTGTATAAAGGTATTTTCGTTGTGATCACAATTTTTTATTTTTTTTTCGATAAGTGCACTTATCAACCCCCCCCCCCCCCCTTTATTTTTTTTGGTTAACAAATATTTTACATGTTGTATTGTAATGCATCCAAAGGATGATGGTTTAAATGGTTAATTGTTCATTTTTTTTAATATTTGAAATGTATTAAAGTTATGTGTACATATATTAATGTTCGAAATTGTGTTTATATTTGAATGTTTTTGAAAAGTACAGGTAGCGCAATGTTTTAAAACCTTTTCCGTCTATTAGTGTACATGAAAATGTTTATATGCGGAAATATATTTTTGTTTTAAACTGAAAAATTAGATTTTCAGCTTTGTCAAATATGTATTAAGTGAAAGGTTACCTTGTTGACGAAAGTGTATGTAGAAGTTAGATATTTTTTTTATTGTTGTAATCGTAATTATGTATAATGCATCTGATTCTTTAAACTCTTTTGTATGTATGAAAGTTAAATTTTATACAGGAGTATGAAGTTACATCTCCTTTGAAAATCTAAAGGTTTGGAGTTTAAAGGTTAGTTTAATGTGATTCTAAACTATGTATGCTCGTAACTACGGGAGGGGGGGCAATGACAGGCAGGTATGCGAGTTTTTCGCAAGTTAAGTGTGTTTAACTTATTTTTAATCCTCCTGCCAATACCTTGTCCCGAGCTACGAGCAAAAATCGTTTGCATCCATACATTGCCGGTTTTCCAGCTCTTTTAGTCAGTCATCTCGCATTCTGCGAAGTCTTCGTGTACGGCTGAATGCGGGGAGTTTTTCTTCTGTTACTGTTTATTTACAGCATCTTGCTTTATGCAAATTTTTCGGCAAATGTGTGGTATGACGTAACGGTTTAACTGAATGTATATATTGTGTGGTCGTGCTGTATGAGGTGGCTCTGTTTTTCCTTTTAAAATGGATTATGTAAGTTTAAGCCGTTTAAGAGCATGTCGTTAAATATTTAATGTCTTAAGTTTTTCGACATCGAAGTAATGATGTTTGTTTTAGTGATTTTAAATAAAATTATAAAAAGTTCGACGTGTCTTCAGTATATAATCAGCTGGTAATGACTGTCTACACTGCGTTTACTCTGCTCTGGCTTGAATTTAAGTTGTTTAAGCTCGATGAATTCTCAACGGCTACCTTGAGGACCGCAACATCCCTGTGTGGATGACTATTAGAGTTCCTCTCAACTACGCCACATACGTAATATGTCATTTGGTTAAAATCTGGGTAGCTGGGGAGCCAATAAGTCGAGGATGACATCGTCATTAATGCTTTAGCCATCCATTTTTGTTGGTATCGGCCACATGGAAGAGTTAACAGTCTTGTTAAAAAACGTACGGACCCTCACGTGTTACAGAAGTAATTTAGTGCTTTAAAACCTCGGTATAAGCAACAGCGTTGACTCTGGTACCTTGAAGAAGGAAATGTGGATGCATCAGATCGTCTTCGCTTCTCAGTACCCCCCAGAATCATTAGTGAAGCCGGACATTTTCTGCACGTGTCTGTCAGAACCTCTTCGGCGATTTTACACCATCACCGATCTCTTTGCGGTTCCATTTCTGTACCTGGGCAAAGTTTTTCTCTTTGGAAAGGAACAAGAGCAGTCCTGACTCCTCTGAATATTTCAGCTTGTTAAGGAGACTCTTGTCTCTGGTCAGGCGGTTGTTCCTGATTCTCTCGAGCAAGAATTGTACTTTCTCATCACGCACGACCTCTAACGAAGGTTCTCGTGAATCACACATCAGGTTGTGGCCTCATCAACATGCATCTCCCTAAAGAGTGGTCTTATCGACTTCGTAGGACGACGACTAACGAATTCTGGTTTTTTGATGATTTCATATTATTGATAATGTTGTTTCCTGCATGAAACGTTTGTCACATGAAACCTGGCAGCCTTCAGTTCTCTCCTTACTTTAAAGACGAGTGACCGGGCGAGTTTCAAGAATGTGGCAATCTCTAAATCGAAGTGTTTTTCAGGTAATGAGCCATTGACAGCATGCTTCTTCATTTCCTCAGCTAGTCTAGGTTCTGACATATTTACATGTAACAGAAAAATATTTGCAACTATAATATACAGAGTGATATTTCACCTATAACACGTGTTCTCAAATACCTGACGCACCGTGTACTCGCGGAGACAACTGGGGTGTCAACAATAAATTTAATAACAAAATATTGTTTGCGATCACCCATGCAACAGAAAATGCTTAAAATAGTCTGGCACTGTAGAAAATTACTATGAAGGTCCTGTTTAATGGTCGTGTGCGTTTGTGTCAGGATAGCATGTATATTCGTGCAGGTGTTAGCGTTTCTGTGAAAAATTCAAATGTTGTTTGTGTATAGCATGCAGAGTTTTACACCAAATTTATCACCACTCTCCGAAATCTTAAAAAATAACAGTATATTGAAATTAAAACATGAATATTTTATTATAATTATAGAATATCTTATGAGATAGGTGCATTTGTATGAAATAAGTTTTAACTGCGCATGCATGGACGATTCCAAAATTTTTATTTCATAATTCGGTAGTCAGCTATTTAGGGCATCTTATGTAAATATTGTGAAAATTCAGAAAGATTCTGGCGATACAGATAGCACCTTTTTAAAAATAGCTAGCAGGTCTGCCACTGGCGACTGTTTTTATATTTTATTGGCACCACTATTTTTTTTGTAAATAACTTCTGTAGTATAGTTCCCCTGCCCATTTTCTTAAAACATTTTTTGTTTCCAGAAAGTGGTGCCAATAAAATATAAAAATAGTGACAATGGCAGCCCTGCCAGCTACTTTTAGAAAGCAACTCACTGTGTAGCCAGAATTTTCGCGATATTTGACTGATATATTTGCATGAGTTGCCGTAAATAGCTGACTACCAAATTATGAAATAAAAAATTTGGAACCTTCCACGCATGCACAGTTAAAAATTATTTCATACAAATGTCCATATTTCATCACATCTCATCGAATATTCAATATATTTGTGTTTTAACTGCAGTGTACTGTTTCTTCTGTTATTTTTCAATTTTTCAGAAAGTGGTGTTAAATTTCATTGAAAACTCTGTATGCTATAAACAAAAAACTTTTGAATTTTTCACAGAAAAGTTAACAACTTTACGAATATGAGTGCTATGATTACACTAAGGCACACAAACGTTGAGCAGGACCAACATAGTAATTTAATACAGTGACAAACCATTTTGAGCATTTTCTGTTACATGGATGATCGCAAATATTACTTTATTATTAAATTTATTATTAGCCCCCTAATTGTTCTAGTGACTAAATCTTCACTGGATATATGAATTAAAACATGTTCTTTGCGTCCTAGAAGTTCAAGGACAATTCGTCAATAATTTCAGTAGATATTTGACAAAACGTGCGTAATCGAAAGCGGCCACTGTCCCTTAATTTTTGGACATCAGTGTATAACACATATACATACAGTATATGGCCATTAATGACCATCAACTTTCAATTTTAGACATTTTGTCGAATATTTAGAAATATACTTGACAGATTCTTCTGGAATTTCAGGATTAAAAAGAACAGGTATGACCTCATATTTAGCAATGTCTATTTGATAAAGGGGGGCAGTTAGGGGGCCAACAAATAATCAAAGAAAAAATAATACTTGGGATCACCCTGTAAAATAAAATGCAGGAAATGATCTATCGCTACCGAATATAAATAAACAGACATTGTGCAATATGTGTATTCTTTTGTGTAAGAATAGCACGTATAGTAATACAGATATAGCGATTTATTTAATAAAATTAAAAAATTTTTGCATGTTTTTTGCTTATAGCATGCAGGGTTTTCAACCAAATTTAACGCCGGTTTCAGAAAAATTGACAAAATATAGTAGAAACAATATAGTGCAATTGGATTATAAATATATTAAATATTTTAGGTAATATGAGCAGTTGTGTGAAATAATTTTTATCTGCGCATGCACGAACGATAACAAGTATCATTTTACATAATATAATAGTCAACTCTATGAAGCAACTTATTAAAAAAAAATTAGTCAAATATCGTAAAAATTCAGAAAGGTATCGGCGTTAGAGTGAACAAATTTTTAGTTGCTCTCGAAAAGCAGCTGAATGATAAGGGATTTTCCACAAATTGTCATTTTTAATTTTAATTGTTTTTTTAATTTTCATTTTTTATTGATGCTTTAGTTCTTCTTGGATAACCACCAGAACGAGCCTATACCATGATCAAATCGAAGCATTTTTTCCAAATCTACTCGTTGATAGTCACTAAATACTAACTTTTTTCTGAAAGTCAGTTAATAAAAAATGACAATTTGTGTAAAATCCCTTATCATTCAGCTACTTTTAGAGAACAACTAAAAATTTGCTCATTCTAACGCCGATATCTTTTTAAATTTTTACGATGTTTGACAAGATTTTATTTAATAAGTTGCTCCATAGAGTTGACTATTAAATTATGTAAATTGATCCTTGTTATCGTTCGCGCATGCGCATATAAAAATTATTTCATACAACTGCTCATATTTCCTAAAATATTTAATATATTTATATTCCAATTGCACTACATTGTTTCTACTATATTTTGTCAATTTTTCTGAAACCGGCGTTAAATTTGGTTGAAAACCCTGCATGTTATAAGCAAAAAACATGCAAGAATTTTTTAATTTTTTTAAATAAATCGCTATATCTCTATTACCATACGTGCTATTCTTACACAAAAGAATACACATATTGCACAATGTCTGTTTATTTATATTCGGTAGCGATAGATCATTTCGTGCAATTTATTTTATAGGGTGATCTCAAGTATTATTTTTTTCTTTGATTTTTTGTTGGCCCCCTAATTGCCCCCACCCCTTATCAAATCGACATTGCTAAATATGAGGTCATACCTATTCTTTTTAATCCTGAAATTCTAGAAGAATCTGTCATTTCTAAATATTCAACAAAATGTCTAAAATTGACAGTTGACGGTCATTAATGGCCATATAGTGTATCATAAGCAACATTTCATATGTCCTTATATACAGGGGGATTCGAAACTTATCGTTAAAATTTCGTGGGGAGGTAGGGAATACGTCAGGATCCGTTTTCCTGAACCGTATGTCCGCAAACGTCAACTACATGAACAAAATGGACAAGTAAAGTGAACGCAAGGAAACAGTACAGTTAAGTGGTAACGAATGTGACTTTTATTCCAAAAAGTAGAAGTACAACCTAACAGTAGGTGCTCAAAATTGCGACCATTTACACGAACATAGGGTTCACTGCGCCGTTGCATAGACCGTTGAACATTTTCAAAAACGCCTGGCATATCACAGACAATGTTTGCGGCGGCCACTATTTGAGCCAAAAATGTTCATTTCACTGTCGACGGAGGTCTCGTACGCATGGTCTTTCGTGGCCCCCCACAAAAAGAAATCTATGGGCGATAAATCCGTTGACCTGTGTGACCAAGCGATCGGTCCACCTCTGCCGATCCATCGAGCTCCGAATGTTTGGTTCAGGTAATCACGCAAAACAAATGTGCTATTGTCAGGAGCCCCGTCATGTTGAAACCACATATCTCGGTGGATATGCGCAGGAACAACGCCCAGAAAAGTCGGTAACACTCTCTCGAGAAAGCTAGAGGAAAGTCAAAACAATGATTGAGATGCAATGGAAGGTTGGTTCGGGTACACACAGCGCCCCCTACATACGCATGGGTACATTTGCGAACATACTTTCCTATGTAAAATCGGTTTCTTGACGTATTCCCTACTTCTCCACGAAATTTGAACGATAAGTTTTGAATCACCCTGTATATATTGTAATTATATATATAAAGACACTTTTTAACAATATAATATTATTTATATCATTTGCTTTAAATCTTTTTGAACTTTACAGGTAAACATGATTAATTCAGATGTTGGGTGGTATGCACAACGGAACGGGGTGGAATACATAGACCATTCCCATGTATTTTGGGAAAATGGCGTTCTCAGGACAGATCTATATCACTTTGATGGTTCTTTAAATGAAGAAGGAATGCGAAAAGTTGAAGAATCAATTTTTGATGACAGCTGGTGCAGAAGAACTGATGATGACTTTCACGAGCACGCATGGCAATTACGGCAGAAATACAAGTATCTAGTTTAAAGTATTTTGTTTTCGTTTGTCATTTCCTTTCACCATCTGATTAGTTTCTGTAATTTAATTTCATCAACGCTGCTCCTTAAAAAGATATTCATTAATTTACTCACTCCACATACCTTAAATATTTTAATAGAAATAAAATGCTAAATAAAAAGTTTTCATAAATGAACGTAAAAAGTTTCATTTGTGAACATTATGATGCTTAGAAAAATCTTTATCAAAATTGTCTGTTTGAAAAACTTGTTCTATTTGTTGCTTTCTCGTAGATTTTTCTATATTAGCCTCATAAACTCAGTGTATATATATATATATATATATATATATATATTGCACACAGAAAAACAGCGCAAGCTTGAATACTCCGATTATGGAAAATTTATAAGTTGAAAAACAATGAACATAACCCAAATTGTGCGAAAGCGGAAAATTTAAGACTCAGCCCAGCGTTAACATGTTGATAAACATTCAACAAATATAAATTTTACAATACAAAGGACAATAAAATCAAACACAAAGCGATTCATTTAATAGATGTTGCTGCAACAATTTCTATAATCGGAAAAAACACAAAAATTCAGTCAAATATTAAAAAATATATCACTTCAATATATTATATACAGGGCGTCCCAAAACATTTGACCTCCTCTTTTATTCCTTAAATATTGATCATAGACATATATTATAAATTACAAAGTTACGTAAAAAAAGGGGTACAGAATTTTATGAAATCGATTAAAATGTTCAGGGGATTAAATTTGAAGAAATACAAAATTTAAATTTTTATACGGCCTCCGTACAAAAAAAAAATTCCCAATGAGTAAAATGTGCCCTATACTCTAATAAAGTCATGTACAAAATTTCAGCATTTTATCATAAAAAGTCGTAGATTTCTCAAAATATATAATTGCTGACCTAAACCACTTTTCGATACCTGGATACGGATTCGCAAAAGAGAAAAATCATGTCGAATGATCGTGTTTCGGGGGTTGTACACAAATTACGAAAGAAAAAATAATTGCATAAATAAATAATAATTATGCTATTTATTGGTACAAAAATATTTAAACGGTGTAGAAATAATAACTGTAAGCAAATATTACAAAGCTTTTTCAAAATGTTTTCCATCCATGCCAATATAGGGTTGCATTCGTCTGGTAACACTGCTGTGCACTCTATGAAATTCTTTGCGATGATGTCACGAAAACCATCTTGAATTTTAAGCTACTTCTCAGGAAGCATAGTTTTGTAAATTTTTAAATAAAACTAAAGATAAGAGCAATGTTTTATTTGCTTATGATGCATATCTGCGTCACGTCATCTGTACTCTAGCTATAAACATTTACATTTTAATTTATGATTGACCCCCCCCCCCCAAATTTATTTAAACATATCTCCGCGACTGTTTATGATAAAATGCAGAAATTTTGTACATGACCTTATAGTGTATGGGACACGTTTTACTCATTTTGAAATTTTTTGTACGGGAGCTGTATAAAAATTCAAATTTTGTATTTCTTCAAATTTAATCCCCAGAAAATTTAATCGATTTCACAAAATTATGTACTATTTTTACGTAAATTTGTAATTTATAATATATGCCTACGATCAACATTTAAGGAATAAAAGCTGAGGCCAGTGTTTTGGGGATTCCCTATATATGTATATTGTTCTTATTAATCATTTGCTAAAGGCAATACAGCTAGTTTTGTAACTGGTCTTTTAAAAATGTCCTTCTTTGTATTTAATGTTAAAATGTTTATTTTATTATCTTTTCCAGGAAATAATTCGATTATTCTACCTAATAAACAGTTACAAACTGGCTAATGGCACCATAATGCCTAGTTTAGATTGTCCATCTGAAATTACTGTTTATTTCTCTATTGTAATGCGCTGAGATTATTGTTAGACCATTTTTTCCAAATGTTTAAGAAACATCTTATTTATTTTAGTTTATTTTTGCCAAATGTGTAACCTAATATCATTTACAGTTAACGGGTGAGGTTCTTGAATACATGTAACAGGTCTTCCAATCAAGAAATGAGTAGGTGTTAAGACGCGATAATTATCTAAATCAGATGACAGAGGAGTAAGCGGATGAGAATTCAAATACCGTACAGGATCCCTCATAAGTTAATTTTATATTACCAACTACACGTTTAAGATGGTACTTGATAGACTTGACGCTCGTCTCTCAAAGACTTTCACGATTGAGAGATCTTGGAAAACCAATTGCCAATCAATCTTTTCATTTTACAAAAAGCTGCGTAATTTTTCAATTAAATTTTCTAATAATTACTCCAATCTTTATAGTTCAGTGTTGCTTCTTGTAAATTTGCCGCATTGAAAAGAAACGAGCACATTTGCTTCGCCTGCTGATAAATCTTTTTAAAGCAGCAATAAATGCATTACTAGACAAATGATTTACTAATTCTAATTGACAGGCATTTGTAACAAAGGAAATTAAAATACGTACTTAATCGTTTTTCAAGTTACCTTTTCTTTGATTAGGGTACTTTATCATGAAATTTCCCCAAAAAATCTACACTTACACAATTAGATGGAAAAGTCTTTCAGGAGGCAAGTTGCCGATAAGCTGCTCATGAGTGACTGGTTTTGCCTTAAATCAAATTACGCAGTTATGAACTGTTTTTCTACTCAGTTATGAACTCTACGGCTTTTCAAAAGCCAGAATGTCTGCCTCATGATAAGCCGTAACCGTTGAGGGCCAACATGTAAATTTTTATGATACTCTTTTTCAATTAATCTATGCCCTTTTGGAAAAATTACTGGAAATTTCCCACTATAATTACGTTGGCAATTAACAAACCTTATACCAATTCTTAAAATTATCTCGTTATCTAGAAATAGGTATAAAAACTTCAGTTGGCTATCTTGGGAAATAGTATCTTTTTTTGTGAAGCATAATATTTCCCTTTTAAATTCTTCTTCTCGGCGCATTTTAATTATCTTACTAATTTCAGGTCCTTTTCATTTCAAAAGATTTAAGTGGAGCAGTTTTTAATCTTTACAATTGCTGTAAAACCTATAAATAAAACTTTGGTTACTTTTTAATCTTTACAATTGCTGTAAAACAGTGTAAATAAAACTGGATACCCGTCAGACTCAGGAAACCGGGACTTGTATACCACAACTCGTCTTTAAGAAGTTTAGTAAGATCTAGACCTCTGTTTATAAGATCAGCAGAATTGTTGATAGAAGAAACATGCCTACAGTGATGCACTGCTGCTATTGCTTCTGTGGTTGCGACTCTATTTGCAACAAAGTTTTTTAATTGACAAATTTATTTTTGAAGCAATGAGGGCACTACCATTGAATCACTCTTAAAATATACATTGCTGACATAAAAGTTTTAAGGCAGCTAACACTCGAGACATTACTTTTGCTAGGGAAGCAGCCGAATATAACTCTGATCGTAGAGTAGAGAGGATAGCGGGACTTTGAACTTGCCGGTAATCAATCAGATTTCCCCGTTATCGATACCTGAAAGCGATTTTCAATTTATTACTGTTGCATAGGCTACCTCAAATGCATAAGCAAATGCATGGATTTGAATCAAGATAGGATTTGCAGTTAGAATGAATCTTTCAATTTCTAGCCCATTTAATAACTGCAGTTTAGATTTAAAACGTTTCAACTCCTTGGTTACCTTATCTGGCAGAACATCATCACAATTAAAACCTTCTCACTGACAAGCCCGTGTTAATATGTTCACTAAGCTCCAGGTTTCACTGCAATACACTATGACACAAAAGTTCAGACAATGACGTCATTCAGCTTTAAAATGTAGAATTATGACGTCAGAATTACAAAAACCTGTAAATATATTCAAAAACTGATTTAAAATGCTATGTACAAAAGACAGTCGTTTTATTTGCTATAATACTAATTTTTTTCATAAAAATTCAAATGTGCTTGTCGCAAAAGTTTAGACACTATTCTAAATTTCTTTGAATATTCGCTGGCATATGCAAATTTAGAATCGATGATGTCACAAATTTGGAGTACTTAAGTTCTGCAAACGATTGCGCTTCATAGTCGACATGCCGAGAGCTAAAGAAATTCAAGTGAATGAGGTTTCAAGGATTTGGCAGTTGAAAGGTGAAGGGAAGAGCGTTTCTGAAATTTCTGCTATTATTAATAGGTCAAAAAAATCTATTTATCGAGTTTTATCGAGTGGTTCCGAATATAAAGCAAAATGTCGGTCTGGGAGGCTACGTGTGACAAATGTACGAGAGGATCGCCTGATACAAAGACTAGCGAGTACTCAACAAATGAGCGTACGTGGAGTTCAAAGCTCATCGGGACTCTCTGTATCAAAGGATACGATTCGTAGACGAATTTTGGAAAAAGGAACAATCGTTTATAGCAAAATGCAGAAGAAACCAGCTCTGAAACCATATCATAAGTTACAAAGACTTATGTGGGCTCGAAAGCATATGTCATATGGAGATAAATGGCAGTCAGTCATATTTAGCGATGAAAAAAAGTGGAATCTGGATGGTCCAGATGGTTGTTTATCGTATTGGCATGACTTGCGGAAGGAACCTCGACGTTTTTTTAGTCGCAGACAAGGAGGGGGCTCGGTGATGGTTTGGGCAGCCTTTTGCTATAATGGACAAGTATCTCTGACCTTCACCAGTGGTCGTCAAACTTCACAGCATTATACACAAACATTAGAAGAAAACCTACTGCCATTTGCTGAGCTTCTAGGGGGTCCTCAGTGGGAATTTCAGCAAGACAATGCTTCAATTCACACTGCAAAACATTCAAAATCTTGGTTTAATTCCCATAATATAAGAGTTCTCGACTGGCCAGCATGTAGCCCAGATCTTAACCCTATAGAAAACCTTTGGAGCATCATGTGTCGCAAAGTTTATAGCAACGCTAGACAATACTCTTCTGAAAAGGAACTTAAGACATCTATTGAGAATGCATGGTACGATATCGATCCACAAACTATGCAAGATTTAGTTTCTTCCATGCAATCTCGTGTATATGACGTAATACATAAGCATGGATGCGCAACCAGGTTTTAAAAATTGTTTATTTCGATTTTATTTAATTTGTGTCTAAACTTTTGAGACAGCAGTTTATTTTTGTTACCATTTAATTTATTGCAATATGCACAATTCCACTTTTCTTTGTTATAAATATTGTTTATATGTACAGCACATTAATTTCAAGCAGTGATTTGAAAATTGAATAAATGTTTTTCAAAGTATGTAAGAATTTCTTCATTGTCTAAACTTTTGCGTCATAGTGTATAAGCATTATTTAAAGTAATATAATTCTATTGATTTGATGCATTTTTGATACATTGAACGATGATTAGTACTGTCAAGGATTACATTTATATTCGTAATTAAGTTTTTTTAGATAATGTTAAAAGAATCAACTTTTTATAGCATTTAAAACAAAATACAGAGAAAACAACCTTACAATTTTGCCCTCTTGCTAGACTGTCAGAGGGTAAGCATCAACATCCAAAGCATTTGAAGAAATATTCTGCCTTTGTTAATTACTGGCGCTAATAAGCTTATAGGGTCAAATAGTCCTATTGTAGACGAAATATGACGTTTCGCGGAAATTGTATTGTTTTCTAAATTAAGTTTAAAAGTAAACAATAATTTTACATTTTTACAAAACTCCAAGAGTTGTAGTCCCTTCTTCATTCGAGAATGTACATTTATTATTTTTAACTGCAAGCTCTGAGTTATTTCTGTACCATTTGTGAATCGTCATAACTGAACGTTTTAATATTTCTATTAAATGAGACTGTAGTTCTTTGGAAGCAGTTAATAGGTATTGTACGGAGGTGTTCTAAATTAAAAGAGAAATTAGCGGACTGTTAACATAAATGTTTTAATGAAGGCTAATGGCGACTTGTTGCCGCAGAGGTTGTTTCTCTTACACTGATGCGTACTCAACCCGTGATCCGGGTTCAACGAAAGGGTTACATTAAAAGGATTGATTGCCAATTGGCATAGATGCGGGGGTGGTGTTCCGTCGCCAAAGGTGAATTACAATGTTTGTTACAGGTACGGAACATCCCGCCCGGCGTTGAAATATTATATTTCAATATGTATAAAATGCAATACAGATAAAAAAAAACACACAAAAACACAACATAGTACAGGTTATAGGCAAAAAAAAAATAAACACAATGAAACACAATTACAGTCCAGATTGTTGTCAATTATTGTCATTTATGGGTAATATGCTTATTTGGTTAACAGAACGTTTAAAATTGCCCTTAGCGGTGCGTAGTTCTACTACTCTGACCATTCCGTCAGCACCTGGGATTACCTTAGTAATGCGACCTAGAGACCAGGTGCAAAGTAGGAGTTGAGTGTCCATTAATAGGACCAACATGCCTGGCAAAATATTTTGTTTTTTAAACATCCATTTGTTTCTCTCCTGTAAATTACTGAGATAATTGTTTTGCCAGCGTTTCCAAATCGTTTGGGTTAATTTTTGAGTCCTTTGCCACTTGTTAAGCAGGTTATCCTTTACCTCCATCAGATTAGGTTCAGGAATTAAATTAAGGGGCTTGCCTATGAGAAAGTGTCCTGGAGTTAACACCTGAAGATCGTCAGCATCTGTGGACAAGGGACAAAGCGGTCGCGAATTTAAAATCGCTTCGATCTGTGTTATTATGGTTAGACATTCTTCAATCGTGAGATGAGCTGAACCTACTGCTCTTTTTAAATGGTATTTGAAGGCCTTAACACCTGCCTCCCAAAGTCCACAAAAGTTGGGTGCTCTAGGAGGGAATAATTTCCAGTTAATGCCTTCTGAAGCTAAAAAGTTACAAACTTCATCACTGGCTACAAGTTTACGTAAACGCTTCAGTTCTGCTGAAGCCCCAACAAAATTAGTAGCGTTATCGCTAAAAATTACCGAACTCCTCCCACGACGAGCGAAGAATCTCTTTAGCGTTGCTATTATCGCCTCGGATGTCAAGTCGGAGACAAAATCCAAGTGTACAGCTTTAGAGGCCATACACACGAAAATGGCAACGTATATTTTTTGGAAGGTACCCTTTCTCTGACCCTTATATTTTATTTCAAAGGGGCCACACAGATCTAATCCTACTCTGGAAAATGGTGAACTGGGCGTTATTCTTTCAGGAGGGAGATCTCCCATTACTTGATTAGCCAGTATAGGCTTAATTTTAAAACATTGTACACATTCATGTACTACCTTGCGAGCTGTGTTTCTACCGCTAAGAGGCCAATATTTTTGGCGCACAGTGTTCAAAAGAGCCCGACATGAAAATCTCGTACATGATGATACTGAAATATGATTCTCGTTAAACGACAGCTCGCTGGTAGCACTATAGGAAATTTGTGATCAAAGGTTAAGTTAGATTTAGCTAATCTACCCCCCACCCTTATCAAGCCATTCGGATCAATAAAGGGATTCAAAAATTTTAACTTACTTGAACCGTGCACCGAAGATCCCCCTTTCAGGGCGGAGATTTCCTTGGAAAAATACATTACCTGCACATGCTTAATCAAGCACACTTCTGCCCCCATTAATTCCTCCAGTAACAGAGAACCTGTTGCAGTTGCTACCTTTTTACTCTTTAAGAAAAACCTAAAAATATATGCTACAATTCTAATTAATTTGGGAAAATTATTTGTTAAAGTCAACAAATTATCAAAAAAAAAAAATAATGTCCATATTGTTGATTAAAGTCACTTGTCTACTGGCTTTAAGCTCATTAGAATAATAACTGTTCGAGCAGTCAGTAAGTCTAGAAATAGGTTTCTCTATTGCTTCTTTAAGAATTTGATGTGGTGGCCCATTCCACCATAGTTCACTGGAGGCAAGGTTTTTCACATCCATTCCTCTGGATATCAGGTCTGCGGGGTTATGCTCCGATGGTATATGGTGCCATGGAATGTTCCTTGAAATATCTTTTATTTGCACTACACGGTTGCCGACAAAAGTTTTCAATAAATGTGGAGCAGTGTCTATCCAAGCTAAGGCAATGGTCGAGTCTGAAAATAGTCGCACAACATTCACCTGTTGGTTTAAAGCATCTAAGACCTTACAGGTTACTTTTGCAAGAAGAAGACACGCTGATAGTTCCAAGCGGGGTACGGTTATCATCTTTGTAGAGGCCACTCGTGACTTGCTGCAAAGAAGGTGACTACCCGTTTCGTTGGAGTTAGATATAGTTTGCACATAAATAACTGCACCGTATGCCTTTGAAGAAGCATCGGCGAAGCCATTAAGTACCACTGATTGGACGTGCATCTTTAAGAAGCATCTCGGTACGTTGATGGACTCGAGCTCTGGTAATGTTGCGATAAAGGTTTCCCATTGTTTGGAAATTTGCGAAGGTAAAGTATCGTTCCATTGTAATTTAAGCAACCACAATTGTTGCATGACTATCTTTGCCTTTGCAATCACTGACCCTAAGAGACCAAGAGGGTCATAAAGCCGGGCAATTTGCGATAGCACCTCTCGTTTGGTGAAAGTACTTGTTACTTTAACGTTGACTTTGTATGTAAATGTATCGCTAGAACTGTTCCAAAGCATGCCTAAAGTTTTAACCGTTATTTCTTCTGAATTTCTATCCAAGGGAAATATCTGATTGTCAGTAGATTGGACCTTATTAGTACACCATTTATGCAAAATCATCCCCCCCCCCCTCTGAAGGTGTTGTGTTAATTCTGCTTGCATTAAATTAAATTCCTCTAAATTGGATGACCCCGACAAGCAATCATCCATATAAAAATCTTTCAGTACAATATTGGAAGCTAACGGAAAAGCCTTTTGCTCATCTAAGGCGAGTTGTTGCAAGACCTTGGTGGTCAAAAATGGGGCGCAAGCCGTTCCATATGTGACCGTTGATAATTGAAAGACCTTAACCGGGGATGATGCACTGTCTTTCCACAGAATTTTTAGGAATTTGTATTGGGACGGATTTATCTCTATCATTCTAAACATTTGTTTGATGTCGGCGGTGAATGCATAAATGTGCTTTCTAAATCGAACCAATATCGAAAAGAGATCGTCTTGTAGCACACCACCCTTGCACAATAAATCATTCAATGAGTATCCATTACTACTTTTTGCGCTTGCGTCATATACGACGCGCAATTTAGTTGTCGCGCTAGATGGTCGTAAAATTCCGTGATGGGGTAAATAATAGCCGTCCTCAAATTCATTAGTTTCCTCTATTTCATGCATGTGATTAAGAAATTGTGTATATAAATTCCGCATTATAGGGTCACGATCTAGACGTTGCCATAGATAATTTAATCTTTTCAATGCAACGATTTTTGAATTTCCTAAATTGGGCTCAGAAATTTCCGGTTTGAAAGGCATTTCTACGACATATCTGCCATCCGAATTTCTAAAATGCGTTTTATCGAAGTGCCTATTGCAATATTCTAACTCTTTACTATCACAAGGCTTTAAATTTCTCACCTCTTCTATCTCCCAAAAAGATTTCAATGTGTTATATAAAACTTCTAAATTTTTCGTTAAGAAACAATATTTTTTCGTATTGTTTACTACATTTTTATACACACAACCAGAAATTAGATAACCAAACACACTTTTCTGTAAATATAAGTGCTTTCCTAACTTTATTTTGTTTGCCTTTAAGAATTCCAAGAACAGTTCCGCACCTAATAAAATTTCAACCTTATTTGGAATAAAAAACTGTGGGTCAGCTAAACAGATGTTCGAAGGAATATTTAATTTTTTTACGTTTATTTCCTTTCCAGGAGTGAAATCTGTGATTCTCGGGATGATCAACAAGTCCAGATTCCATCGCAAATCACCTCTCTTATTATTAGAGACACACGCCTTCACTTTAGATTTCAAGGACATCGGTGAATTATTAAGACCTGAAACGGGAATGTTAATTGATTGTTTTTTCAAACCTAAAGTTTCAGCTGCTCTTAAACTTATAAAATTAGTCTGTGAGGCACTATCCAAGATTGTACGAAAAGGCTGATTTATACCATTAATGTCTGCTATATAAACAATCGCAGTATTTATTAATAAAGATTTATGGCTCTTTTCATGTGAAAAAAATGAATGAACTACATTTTCATTTTGCGCTGAATCTTCGGAAGCTAAATTTCTATTAATTGCCTCTTCATCAGCCAGATTGTTTATAGATTTTGAAGGCTCATAAATTCGAACATCTGGTGATGAGTAATTATGCAACGAAGTATGATGTTTGGAGCTGCAAACAAGACATCTGCTCTTTGAAGTACATTGATGAATTATATGAAAAAAACTAAGGCAATTAAAACAAAGCTTATTTTTCTTTACAATGTTTAGACGATCGCTTAGTTTCATACTTTTATACTTCTCGCAATGATATATTGGGTGACTTTCTGTTTTACATAAAATGCACATTTTATTTTGTGGTTTGGTGGTACGGATAAGTAAAGATTTATTGGTGGTTTTTGAAGCATTCGCAGAAGTAATACTACTTAAAATTTGGCATCTACGCTCTAAAAATTCTAAAAATTCATCGAAATTAGGCACTTCCTTATCCTTTAGTGTTAATTCAAATTACTTACGAGTTTCTCGATCAATTTTCCCTAATATTATGTTCAACAAAATAGCGTTTGAAAAGGTGTCTCTATCGAATTCCAAGACCTTTAACGCTCTCAAATTCTTTTTTACCTGATCTAAAAGGTTTCTCAGTTCTTTAGCTGACTCTTGTTTGATTACATAAAGATTTATTATATTTTTTATGTGGCAATCCACAATAATTCTTTTGTTTTCATAGCGCTCTTCCAGCTCTCTGAAGAGTGAGCTAAAGGTGTCATCTGAGGTTTGTAAACCTTTCTGTTCACCCGTTAATGCTCCTCTGAGATAAAACAGTTTTTCGTTGTCTGTTAAATGAGGATTGCTATTGATCAATTCGTTGAAGGTGGTCTTAAATGTAGACCATTCTTCAAATTTGCCACTAAAAATCAGAAGTGGAATTTTCGGGAGCTTTATGCTGACCCCTCTGGCAATAACTAGATCATTAACATGAGATTTTGATTCAGACGTGCTGTCTATTTTACTATCTTTTTCTTCATTTTGTTTGTGAAAAGATGATTTAAGGCTTACCTCTAATTTCTGTATCTCCTCATCCAATTGCGAGAGTTGTTCTTCCGCTTCTTCAATCTTTTCTTCATCCATGATTGTGTAGTATTCCTGTTTGATCACTTCGAATTTTTCTTCGATTTTCTGAAGGAGCTCTAGTTGAGCCTTGGTTTCCGCAATTGAGAAGCTTTTTCCCTCGGTGGCGTTTACGATCTTCGTTAGCTAGGCCTTGATGTTGCCACGCCACCGATTTAGTGCTGTAATGTCCGAGTCTGCCAACCTTTCGTCTTGTTGACGAAATTGACATAAATTAAATTAAATTTGTTTGCGCTGGTCTTACCTCCGGGTCGCTAGGACCAAAATGTACGGAGGTGTTCTAAATTAAAAGAGAAATTAGCGGACTGTTAACATAAATGTTTTAATGAAGGCTAATGGTGACTTGTTGCCGCAGAGGTTGTTCCTCTTACACTGATGCGTACTCAACCCGTGATCCGGGTTCAACGAAAGGGTTACATTAAAAGGATTGATTGCCAATTGGCATAGATGCGGGGGGGGGGGGGGTGTTCCGTCGCCAAATGCGAATTACAATGTTTGTTACAGGTACGGAACAGGTATGAATCCATTAATACAGCATCCATGTAAAGATCTGAATATAATACTGATGCTAGAATCGAAAAATATTTTCCTTCATCAATATAAAGTTGTTAAAGAGTTCTCGGGGCTAAATATGGTGCATATGCAGTCCCGTAAGTAACGTTAGCTAACTCATATGTTTAACTGTCCTTTTTTGGTTATTCTTTCATACAATTCTTTGAAGCGATCTCTGATTGGGATGTATTTTTATCATTCTATACCTTTTCTGTATGTCTGCTGTAAAAACAAATATTTGTTTACGAAACCTTACCATAATGGTAAAAATATCATCTTGAAGCATTCCTTCATTATACATAATGGAATGTAACAAATTATTATTGTATGTCATACTTGATTCATTAAAAAAAATTCTGAGCGCCGCGCACAATTGAGGGGACGATGTAATCCGTTGTGAAGCATATATTATGAAATTTCTGGTTCTTTTCTTTTAGAAACTTCCTCCATGGTGTGATCCATTTCTTCATACTCTTTTAAAAAGTCACGGTACAAGTTTAAATACTGGGGTCTTTTAATGAATATATTCCATAAAATATTACATCTTTTAAGACCAATATCCTTTGAACTGCTTAAACAAACAGGATATTCCATTAACAGCATTGTTACAATATGTATGATCCCTCATATGCGTTTGTTTATAATGTTCTTCACAAATTTCCGATTCTTTGTTGTATGGTATTGTTGCTTCCACGTCTATATCCCCCCCCTAAACTTTTAAGTGCTTCATCTATATTTACTTCTTTTATAAATTCACAGTGGGCCCTGTTTGCTGCTGGTAATTACACATGAATCCATACATCCTAATACAGTATTCACTAAAATTAGCTTGAATAATTAATTCGAATTTGCTCTGTCTTTAGAATTTCATAAAATAATCTTTACCACCCAATAGCACATCAACACGCTTAATTTATTACGAGGTAATTTTATATAAACGAATTCTTGAATGTTGACTTATTTTGCAGGAGGAAAATAAATCTGTGGTAATTTTAGAAATCAGTTTTATGAAAAAAATCAAGATTATTTTACATTTGTCTTTATTGCTTTTTAACGCATTCACACTCTATTAATCTCTAATAATGCATCATTGAAGCCTCATACTGCAATATGATTTTCTATCTTTTTTAATTAAATCGGCTTTACACAGTTACGAGAGATGAAAGAAGAAATGCTTTCAGGGTACAAAGGACACTTTAATTTAAATTCTTTCTCATTTATATCGGAGATATAACAAATTACGGTATTTAATAGATTAAATATACTGCTGTTAGACTGTTTTATGAAATAAAGTTTTGAGCCGAAATTGACAAAAAAAATTTTGGACCCAGATGCACTATTTAACTTTCAATATGTGTTTGATTTACCCTTTAATTGGACTTGTTCTCCCGACACATTGTAAACTACATTTGCCTGATAACGATTCATAGCTATACGAATGGTTTTATTATGACGTTTCTTATAAAAACGCACACATATATATAGTGTTGTATGATGATACAAAATGAATAAAAGCACAAATTGTTAATTTTTACTGCTTCAGTCCTCTCATTTATTTGTAAATTGAATTTACTAGGGCAGTTAACCAACTAGTGATTTTCAGAACAATGCAATTATGCCACAAATGTATCATTTCAGTAGTTTTCACTCAACAGAAAACGTTTCACATGCATATATTTATCTTTTTCAATATTTTCCATTTTAAAATTTAATAAGTGGAATAAACATAAGTACTTAAACAGAACGGAAAGACAATTTGACATGTTATTCCACCACAATAAAAATATTTTATGTTTATAATTACTTTTACATGTTTTTAGCTTATTACTACTTTTATTTAAATTTATTGTAATTCACTTCCTTTCGTAAAAATTTATACAGTTTCTTCTCTTGTCTTTGTTTAGAATTCGAAAAAGACAGTCTTTGGAGTTGAAAGATATTTTGCCAATGGAGAGAAAAGTGTATGACAAGCATCTTCCTCCAAAGAAAGATGGTATAAAATTATCCGAGTTTGTTTTGTATACCAGACATTTTCGATTTTGATATTTAACATTTTTTTTCATACCATAATGTCATTGAAAGCGCTTCTCAATAACAATACATCAAATATTGAGAAAAGCGTTTTTAAAATGTCCTTCTTTGCAAATAAATAAGAATGTAGTAATTTCAATGTATAATTCTATAGGCATATCAGGTTAAAATTAACTGATGTATCTGTTTATTATAGCAGCAATGATCTGAGGCATACCATTTTATTAAAGGAATCGGAAAAATTTAAGCAATTCATATCACAGGAAGCATTCTAAACCACATTTAATACTGACTTTTCAATAACCAATGTTTTGTTTTCTCTTACAAAGATATGTACATTTTGAAAAGGCTCATGAGAATACATGAAATTTTACAGAATCCAGAACAGTTATGATTTATCTTTACGTAGCTTCCTAGCGACCGATATTAAACGCTGCTCAGAGAAATATAAGAAACTTAATGAAGATTGTTCTTTAACCCTTTCAAGGGCGGTGGTATGTTTATGAAACCACTTAATTTTAATTCAAAAATCCCAAAATGCACCAGAATTTTGGTTTAAAAAAATTTCGTTTATTATGTATGGGAAGAATAGCTTTTTCTTATTTCCAAATAAAATTTTACGTAAATTCCAGTGTCATTCATTCATTTCAACATTTTAGCAGTGGAAATACTTTGTCCCTGAAAGGGTTAAACATTGTCATTTTCGTATAAAACTGTAAAATAATTATGTCATTTGTTACAGTATTACAATAAAAATAAATTGAATAAAGTGATAGCCGCACATCATATTTTAATTAATTTATATATCAATATTACATATTTTCAATAAATATAAAGTAACATTTCTACTATATTTTTGTCGCATCGTGTTTACGTAAATGTACTCAAAAGGGATAACAACTGTAGAAGTTACTGAATAACAATAAAGGATATACGTTTTAATAATAGTTGTTTTTTCGGTTGATTGAATTATAATCAATGTTTATATTTAATTTTTAAGCTGTCAATTTGTTTACTCATCGAGAGCTAAAAGTGATAAAACTTGACCAATTGAAGTGAAAAATATATTTAAAAACTTTATATGGAAAGTTGAGTGTGATTAAAAATTACACTAGTTAACAGACATTTTGTATCTGATTTGTAGTAAACATTTTTTTGTGTATTTTTCCATGTAGAATCCGAATCTGCTGTTAGAAATTTTCTATCACATAATAGTTTTGTAAAATTTTAGAATTTACTTTTTACGTACATGGTAAAATGCGTGGGTAAATGTAAATTATAATTTACATTTTATAGATATTTCAGAATTATATAGATATTTCACATGAGAGATCGTCTCACCTCATGCAACAGACGAAAATGAACGATTTAGTATGCGGCTTAAAACTTTCTAAACAACAGTCAGAATTGCTAGGTTTTAGGTTTCAACAATGGAATTTACTAGCTTAAGGTACAAAGATTTCAATTTATAGAAAAAGACATACATCTTTAGATGTATTTTTTTAAATGAAAAATTCAATGTGTGTGTGTGTGCAGATGTAAATGGTTTAATGGTAGAGTTGAGTATTCAGTAGGATTCCAACGAATGGAGACTTCAGATTGCTCGACAGCTAGCCTGAAAGCAGTACTTTTTGATAATGGCAACAAACTACCATCAGTACCTTTGACTCATGAAGTGAGCGTGAAGGAGACTTACAAAAATATGACTCTACTGCTGTCGGCAGTGAAATATAAATATCATGGGTGGCAGATTTGCTGTCATTTAAAAGTAGTGGCAGTGCTGTTAGGTTTCCAGGCAGGGTTTACAAAATTTTGCTGTTTTTTGGTATATAGTACAGCCGAGATTCAAATAACCTCTACAAAGTCAAACAATGGCCTATGAAGGAATCATAAGTTCCCGGAGAGAAAAATGCCGAAAATACACCACTGGTTGACAGGAGTACAATTATTTTGCCTTCATATAAAGCTGGAATTGATGAAAAACTTTGTGAAAGCTTTTGATAAAAATGGCCACGGCTTTAAGCATTTGCGGGAACGGTTTCCCAAATTGAGTGAAGCACAGATGAAGGAAGGTATATTTGTTGGGCCACAAATCAGAAAATTGTTGAAAGACCCAACGTTCGCTGCTAAGCTCACGAATCTGGAGTTAGCTGCTTGAACGGCTTTCACATTGTTCATGGTTTTTCAGGTATAAAAAAAAGACAATGGCTATGTTTCTATACTAACTGGTCTCCTAGACAACTACAAGAATATGGGGTGTAAATTGTCACTAAAAATTATTTTTTTGCACTCTCATCTAGACTTTTTTTCTAGAAAACTTGCCTGCGACTAACAAGTTGTACGTTTTCATCAAGACATCCTTATTATGGAACATCATTAGCAAGGGCACTGGGAACCTGCAGTAATGGGCGACTACTCTTAGTTTCTGTTTAGGAAGAATGATCCGACATTTTAGAAAAGAAAAGCACTGTCGTCAAGAAAGACATCATCCTACTTTGAAAAATAATTTTGTCATTATTAATATTATAAGTTATTATGCAACAGTTTCGTGATCATATTAGTTCGTAGTTTTTGTTAAATAACCAAACAAACATTTTTACTGATGAATATTATGTTTTGTTTGTATTTCAAACAGTCTATTTTTGTCAAATATTTCCCTTTTGACATTACGTAACTGCCCTGTATCTAATAAATGTAGCGTGATTGAGAGAATCTGATTATCCCACTGAATTCAGCCCTCTAAACTGCTATAAATGCACCCATTTACAAGCCAGATACGGAAAAAAGTCAAAATTTGTTGACAAGTACAGAATTACAAAGATGTTTCAAATGTAAGATAACTGCACAAAAAGAAAAATATTTATAGCCAGTTTCGTCTTCTATACATGTTTCTTTATATTTGTCTTCTTTTCCTTTTCCATATATATTGCTAGATGCATTTTATAATTTTAGTTAAGACAAGTTGTATCATTTTCCCACAAAACGGCTTCATGTTTTGTTTACGTATCATGTTAAAAATTTCAAAATCTTTTAAATTTAGAAACAATATATTAAAAATAAATCTGGTGCATTAGACACGAATTAAAATTCACAGTCTATACTGAAAGAAATGTTATTTTTTTATTTAGTAACCTTATTTTCAATTTGACTTCAGTAAAACATGTTCGATTACTGCTAGTCATACTTCAATATTTTATTAAGGATAACTATGCTATCAAAGATATTTCGTTCCAGAATTACGTTCAGTGAAACGGTAATTTCCGAAGGTAACGACAGAAACTTCTTTCATTTGTTCGGATGGTGCCCAAAATTTAATGATGAATCTTACAAAATAGTAAGAAGCATATCATAAAAGGCAAAAATAGATAGCAGTTTGAAATGAACAGCTTTTAAATCGAATGAAGAAATTAACTTCCTTCTGAAATGATGAGCATTTTTTTATCTTCCACGACAGTTTTCTGATCCACTTGCTTTTCCAACTCTTCAACGAATTTTTCTACTTTTCTTCATCTAATACTTCCATATCTGCTTGATTTTCCTGTAACAGCAGTGCGTTGTCCAGGGATTACTATGTCAGCATTTTCAACACAAGTTTTGTAGCAGTATCTTTTGTACCTTGAACGCTAGGAACGGCACTTTTATTTATCTTTCAGTAGGATATTAAAATTATCCCCTCAGAGATTCAGACTGGTAAAGAAAATTGCGCCAAATTATCTCTGTTAATGTCGAAAAAAATGAAATTAGTAAGAACATGTTAGCTCACATCCAATAAAACTTTTATTATCCTAATCCATATTCGTTAGCCGAGGCTTTAAAACAGCGAAAGAAATCTTCTTTAGTCGAAAAATTCATTAATTGAGGTATCGCAATATTCGGTTAGAGATATTGGATGTCAGTCATAAAATTCTTTGGAAAGTTTTATTGACATTTTTCCTTCAAATAATACAACCTAAGTGTTCATCTTATTACTGAGAGAAACAACTTTTCAAATTATTTGATTTTTGTTAGGAGATTCATGATTATTAACTTTATCTATCCTGGTGTACACAGTGTAAACCATTTACGTAACGTTACTCCATAAAGTTGGTAGCAACATTCTGCTTCCAATTTTATGGAGTAATTTAACTTATATAATGGTGTGATTTAAACTGATATAACCGGTGTCATATTACACGTTAGTGTAACGTAACAACAGTTATATCGGTTAAATTACTCGATTAAATGGAGGCAGCATAGCTGCTACTAATTTTATGGAGTAACGTTAGATAATTTTTTTACAGTGCAGCGTTAATATTTTCTAAAAACTCTTAAATTACTGAACATTGTTTTCTGAGACCAACCAACAGATCTCGTACCTGCTAAGAACTTTTTTGAACAGTTATTTAATCATAGTTTTCAATCACTTCCTCTTTAATAGCTTATCATATTTAGATGGTTATTTTTTAAGATAAATTAAAAGGATCTGAAAAAGAAATATTCTTGTGGATAGTATTGAAAGTTCAAGCTCAACTGCATTTAGGTTATCTTTAAAATATTTTCGAAGACCATTAATATTTTTCTATTTCATATTAGATATAAATGAGTTTAGTATGAGATTATTATTATTATTATTATATTACACCCTATTAAATCAGGTGCTAATAATTGCATTTTCCGACTAATATCGTTTTCGTTGTTAGTAGCAGTTTGAGTTTCATGGTCATATTTATTTGTGAGCGCATCTTTTTTATTTAGTCCTTTTATTTCGCTTCTGATACTTAAGGTTTCATACTTTGTGATGTTTATAAATTATTTTAAATCCATTCCCATTTCCGATGATATCTCCAAACTTTTCCCGTTTATAAACCCCTTTTACGCTTTTCTCTTTTGACTAAATATTAGTTGGTGAACCGTAATTTGATGTTTAATTGCTAACATATTAATTAACATACATAAGATACACAAAATGTAAATACATTGTTTACAGGTGTCAAGTATGATAAAATCCTTTAAAAAACATTAAAGTCATTTAAAATTCATAACGTTTTCGACCGACACTTACTCGGTCATCCTCAGTGAAAAACTAACAGCTGTTCTATCTCCGCGTCTCTAGCCTTGTCCGGAACAGACCATTTCATTTCAAGGGTGGATTGGAAAATAAGGGGGGGGGGGGGGCAGAAATGCAATTCTTTTATCAAAAAGTACAGGTTTATTAACTATTTATTAATTCTTTCCAGACTGCGTGGATATCATATGATAATATATCGTTACAAACTATTTCTTTATTAGATATTATTTCCAGAGATTCTCTTATGATAGCTTCTTGGTGGTTACTTGTATGGAAAATAATTTTGGCTCTATTGAAATCTACTTTTATAGGTTGAATTCGTGCTAATCTTGATAATGCAGTGTGGGGTCTGTTCAATCTCAGATCTGCTTCATGTTCCTTAATTCTGTCACGAAATTTTCGCAGTGTCATACCTATGTTCATAAAATCTCTATTTTCATTCTTGAAGGGTATAATATATACTCCTGATCTATCGGTGGCTTGGATAGTGTCAATTTTCGCATTTAACGAATCCTTTAATTTCGGGGGAGGGACTGCGATTAATGTAATACCAAACTTGAGGAGGGAATGCCTCATACTCTCAAAAAACCTTGGGATGTAATTAACTTTACAGAATTTCAAACTTTTAATTGGAACTGCATTTTGCCTTTCTTCATTTTTCCTTTTAAATCTGTTTATGATTTTTTCAATGAAATTAGATTGAACAGAATTCTCGGCTGCTATTTTTCTAATTATATCTATTTCTTCATTAAGGAAATAGCTTGAACAAACTTCAAATGCTCTTTTTATATAAAAATTGAAAGGTGCTAACTTGTAATTTATAGGGGAGCTGCAGTTAAACGGGATAGTGGAATTAGACCTGTTAACTTTCCTAAAAACTGTGCGATCGAGACTCTGTTTATCCATATCTCTGATTAGTTGTACATCCAAAAAAGCCAGTTTTTGATCTTGTTCTATTTCTAATGTAAATTTAATTTTGTTGTCAAGGCTATTGATTTTATCTAGAAATGAGTATAATGCATCTTTTCCGTGATTCCATATTATGTAAACATCATCCACATATCTGAACCAGCAATCTGGACCTGGTTTTAAGGTTTCCATGATTATATTTTCAAGAGGACGTAGTTTAAATTCTGTAATTAAACCCGAAATGGGGGAACCCATTGGGACCCCATTGACTTGTTTGTAAACTTGGTTGTTGAAAACGAAAATTTTGTTGTTGATGATTAAATTTAAACCCGATTTAAGTGTATTTTTAATATTTTCTGTAAAGGAAGTATCAGCATCGATCAAAGTCTCTATGATGTTAATAACTTCTTTTATATCGATAGATGTGTATAAAGATACCACGTCTAAACTAGCCATAATACTGGAATTTTCAAGCTTTTTATTTTTAATTTTCTCAATAAAATTCGAAGTTGAATCAATAACGAAATCAGATGGCGGTAAATATCGCTTCAAAAGGTGAGTGTAGGTTTTTTCCATGAAATATGTAGGGGAGGAACATTTTGCAACGATTGGACGGATTGGTAAGTCTATTTTACGATCCTTTAGTCTACCTATGAGCGGAGGAGTTGTTGCAGTCTTGCTAAGGTTTAGCTTATTTTTCATAAATGTTGGCCAAGTTCCTTTTCCGATTAGTTCTTTAACATTGTTTTCTATATTCAAATTGGGGTCTTTATTTAACGGCACACATTCCATGTCATCAATGCAAACCTTCATCTTCATGAGATAATCTTATCTGTTTAAAGATAGTCTTGTCTGTTTTGTCTGTGACATGGAATGTGTGCCGTTAAATAAAGACCCCAATTTGAAAATAGAAAACAAAGTTAAAGAACTAATCGGAAAAGGAACTTGGCCAACATTTATGAAAAATAAGCTAAAACTTAACAAGACTGCAACAACTCCCCCCCCCCCCTCATAGGTAGACTAAACAATCATAAAATAGACTTACCAATCCGTCCAATCGTTGCAAAATGTTCCGCCCCTACATATTTCATGGAAAAAACCTACACTCACCTTTTGAAGCGATATTTACCTCCATCTGATTTCGTTATGGATTCAACTTCCAATTTTATTGAGAAAATTAAAAATAAAAAGCTTGAAAATTCCAGTATTATGGCTAGTTTAGACGTGGTATCTTTATACCCATCTATCGATATAAAAGAAGTTACTAACATCATAGAGACTTTGATCGATTCTGATCCTTCCTATACAGAAAATATTAAAAATACAGTTAAATCGGGTTTTAATTTAATCATCAACAACAACATTTTCGTTTTCAACAACCAAGTTTACAAACAAGTCAATGGGGCCCCAATGGGTTCCCCCATTTCGGGTTTAATTGCAGAATTTAAACTACGTCCTCTTGAAAATATAATCATGGAAACCATAAAACCAGGTCCAGATTGCTGGTTCAGATATGTGGATGATGTTTACATAATATGGAATCACGGAAAAGATGCATTATACTCACTTCTAGATAAAATCAATAGCCTTGATAACAAAATAAATTTACATTAGAAATAGAACAAGATCAAAAACTGGCTTTTTTGGATGTACAACTAATCGGAGATATGGATAAACAGAGTCTCGAACAGAGTTTTTAGGAAAGTTAACAGGTCTAATTCCACTGTCCCGTTTAACTGCAGCTCCCCTATAAATTACAAGTTAGCACCTTTCAATTTTTATATAAAAAGAGCATTTGAAGTTTGTTCAAGCCATTTCCTTAATGAAGAAATAGATATAATTAGAAAAATAGCAGCCGAGAATTCTGTTCCATCTCATTTCATTGAAAAAATCATAAACAGATTTAAAAGGAAAAATGAAGAAAGGCAAAATACAGTTCCAATTAAAAGTTTGAAATTCTGTAAAGTTAATTACATCCCAAGGTTTTTTGAGAGTATGAGGCATTCCGTCCTCAAGTTTGGTATTACATTAATCGCAGTCCCTCCCCCGAAATTAAAGGATTTGTTAAATGCGAAAATTGACCCTATCCAAGCCATCGATAGATCAGGAGTATATATTATACCCTTCAAGAAAGAAAATAGAGATTTTAATGTACATAGGTATGACACTGCGAAAATTTCGTGACAGAATTAAGGAACATGAAGCAGATCTGAGATTGAATAGACCCCACACTGCATTATCAAGATTAGCACAAATTCAACCTATAAAAGTAGATTTCAATTGAGCCAAAATTATTTTCCATACAAGTAACCACCAAGAATCTCTGGAAAGAATATCTAATAAAGAAATAGTTTGTAACGATATATTATCATATGATATCCACGCAGTCTGGAAAGAATTAATAAATAGTTAATAAACCTGTACTTTTCGATAAAAGAAATGCATTTCTGTCCCCCCCCCCCTTATTTTCCAATCCACCCTTGAAATGAAATGGTCTGTTCCGGACAAATCTAGAGACGCGGAGATAGAACAGCTGTTAGTTTTTCACTGAGGATGACCGAGTAAGTGTCGGTCGAAAACGTTATGAATTTTAAATGACTTTAATGTTTTTTAAAGGATTTTATCATACTTGACACCTGTAAACAATGTATTTACATTTTGTGTATCTTATATATGTTTATTAAAAATCAAGGTGAATTGTGCACTAAAATTTCAACTTTCTATTGAACATATTAATTGTTTTAAAAATCGTTCTTTTGTTTTGTTAGTTCATGCTGATTTTGACATTTGAAATCTCAATGTTATTCTTTGTGCGAATTTTTAATTTTATTACTAGTTTGTCCTTAAACCAGTGGCACTCACTACTTTCTATGTAAGGTATTCTCACACCATTATGTGCAAAAAGTGATATTCATCTTATTAAATGGAAAGAATTCTGCCAAAGTAAAGTAAATAAGTAATAATACTGTAAGTAATAACACTTTAAAAAGTAATAACACTGCGGCCTGCGATCCACGTAGTGAGCATCATTGCATTAGACAATAATACTTTATCTATCTTTACACCAGGACATTCTTTTAGCAACTTATAGTAGAATCTACACGAGGGATATGAACCCAAAGGGGGTGGGGTGCCCTCCGTGGGGGTCTTTCTAAGGGAACCTAGCCCGTATTTACGCAAGGAAATCCAAGGTTCGAAGAAAACCACGGAAAACTCCGAATGATTAGACCGACGGACGCGATTGAGTTCGAACCCAGCACCTCCCGTCTACCAGATTTGAGAGCAGAACTTCTCAGTCACTGGTGGGGCCACTGTTGCCAGGAAAATTCTAAAATGTTCTTTTGAATACCACCATTTTCTTAGATAAATATTAGCCTTATTTAATTACAGAAATTTTGCGATGAAATCAGGTGAATAACATTATACGAAAATAGTAACCTTGCAAACAAAAACGGAAACGCCGTGGATGCTGTGAAAATAATACAAATCCTAAAAAAGCTTGCGCTTTAGATTGGCAATAGTCAACAGAAAGTTATGGGGAGGTATATATTTTTTTCTTTATATAATTATAATTTTAGATTTTTTCTTGCTTTATGCGTTTAATTATTTTTCTGTTAGTTGTACAAATGAAATCACAGATCACCCAATATAAACTTAGAGAATTTTACCATTCATGATCTCTATATAAAGCTGGAGTTATTTATCGGAATGCCTATGTGATTTCACACTTATATGACTGAATAATGCCAAAATAAGAAATCTTATTAGTTCTCATCTTTGAAATTTTTCGATATGTCTGTAATCTGAAATTCATCGTCATAAAAGACGTCTGGATTATCGAACCTCTTTTCCATTTATTGTTTGGATATTTTTATTACTTTAACTTTACATATTAGTGTGTTTTATTTTTTTACGAGGTATACTTTATATAACTCAGAAAACTGTATGCGAATTTAAATTTTGTAAATTTTAATGAAACTCTTTTGCTGTCTCCCAAAAGGAATCTTAACTTATTGATAACGATAACAGTGAACACGCAGTACGTATTAATATTCCATAAAATTTTAAAAATCTCCTAATTTCTAGATTTTGAAAGTACTTACATCTTATTTCTGTAAATATCTTGAATCAGCAAGTGTCAAACTTTCGATTACATTTCATTAGGATAACAAGAACGTAGCAAGAAGTATTTGAAGTCGTTATGCTCTATCCCAAACTCAACGGGAGTTCTCCTATTAAAATATCTAGCAACTGACATTTAAAAACAAAGTAATCGGTAAAGAATCGTCTTCTGCTGTATGTAGACGTAGACACTAATGAATGTATTTTGATATGCATTCATAATAAACGTCGAACCAGTGACTTCAAAATCTTAAAGGATAATAAAACCGCCTTCAAATAGCTTTTTGAAAATGTTTCTTAGATATGTAAATTGAATATTTCTAATGTGTGCCGTTTCCTTTAAATCAGCCAGTTATTGTTTTTTGTTAGATGACAGCTTCAGTTTCCAATAAATTTTCAATGGTGATCTTCGAGATAGAATGGTTTTCCAGGCCAGCTTTTAGTACTTATTTGAAATCCATTTAAAATCTTTGATAGATGCTACTTCAAGATGTTTTCAAAAAGAATGGCAATTAAAATTATAGCTAGTTTTAAAAAAAAATATCCTTAAAATAGATATATTAATATTGATGCAATACTAATACTTCTGTTTTATAGGATTATTTTTCTTTCACCAAAATACAGCAAAAATAACTAAGAACAAATATCTCATATCGATTACTAATGAAATGCTTGTAATAATTTTCTTGAAATGTGAATTTTCATAAACTTATCTTAAAAATCGTGTTTAAATATAATTATAAATTGGTGACATTAGACTTTATTCGTGACATAGCGTGTGTTCCAGAAACAAACAAGTTCAAATATTAATGACTTTTATTTGCATCCTAACAATGTTGTATAATGCAGCACCGTATAACAAACATTACTTTTAATGAAATCATATATTTTTATAAGATTATTTTCAGTGCAAAAAAGTATATATATGACAAAGATATTGGATATTGATATATTAAACGTCAGTATTTTCTTTTAATCTAGGAAAACCTACATCAGTGCAGTTCCATGTTACTGTGCTAAGTGTTGATTCAATCGATGAGGAATCAATGGTAAATTCATTTCAGTAACTTATTATTAAAATAATTCAATAGTATTTATTATTTATCTACCATAATAAATTTCTTATATTTAAGACTAATTTACTTTCATTTGCAGACGTACGTTGCAGATATTTTTTTAGCTCAAAGCTGGCAAGACTACCGATTGAGATTGCCGGAAAATATGACCGAAGGTTACAGGATTCTAGATGTCGGGTGGCTGCAATATATATGGAGACCTGATTCATTCTTCAAAAATGCCAAAAAAGTTACATTTCACGAGATGAGTGTTCCTAATCATTACCTTTGGCTGTATTACGACAAAACATTACTTTACATGGCTAAGTAAATACAAATTTTGATGTACTTTTTCATCTTGTTTCAATTCATTTTACTTTAAAGATAATTTGATATGAAAGAAATATATAACGTAGAAATTTTCAATGTCTAATTTGGTGCCAATTAGAGTAATTGAAGACCTGAGTGGAAGAAGATTTTATGCAACAAAAATTAGAAATGGAAGTGAAAGTTTTTTTGTTGTAATTTAGTTATTTATTTAATTCCTTCTTACAAGGGAACCACTTTTGGTGTTGCTCGCACCTAGCATTGAGACCTGGCGCATTTTAAAGCCCTATATTATGAAGTTTGAGAATCGATAAAAATTTTCTGTTAAAATAATATTTCTTGATTATACAGCAGCATAACTTTCTGAAAATGCATTTTTCGAGACCACTTATCGGACTATTAACATTGAATTTTTTTTTTTTGAAGAAAAGCATTTAAAAATAAAGATTAGTTAATAATAAGTATAAAATATTGAAAAAAGTTTGAAAATTCCTTCAAAAACCGACGAATTTGATTTTGAAAAATTGCAACTTTATATTCATATTTTTGGCGGGGAAACAGTTGGCGTTTATTTTCAAAAGTAGAGCTTTCCGGCAACCCTAGCCAAATGTCATAGCTGAATTTGTAATAGCTGGAAATTACAATGTCCGACCTAACTCGCCATAGTAATTTTTTTAAATTGTGTAAAAATATTAATTTACATTATGATTACTTTTACCGAATGACCATTTAATACAGCAACATTTCCTTTTAAACATTCGAAACTTTATTTCATTCGATTTCAAAAGAAAATAGTTTGCTTATTTTGTATTTCACTAAAAAATAGTTTTCAATGATCTTCGAAGCTTTTATAGAATTATATTTATTACTTATATATTTATCGTCTGCATAGAAAAAAAAATAAAAACCTAATATTTGTTTCTTATGCTATCAATTATAAAAAAAAATCGCAATCTGATATAATTCTAGTACTATGTTCTGTACATTTTCTCTTTGGATAGAGCGGGCGGAAAAATTGAAGCACCATATTTGGCGACTTAACTCACTTTTGGCGTGAAATAAACAAATAAATATGTAATAATAAAAAATTTAAAGGTATAAAAAAGTATATAAAATATTATTTTAACAGAGAAATTTTTTCGGTTCTCTAACTTTAATGTATAGGGCTACAAAACGCACAAGGTCTCGATGCTGTGTGCGAGCAACACCAAAAGTGGTTCCCTTGTTAGTAGCATATGTTTGAATGTTAATAGGTGATACTAAACTTTTCTAGCAAAGAATATTAACATTTAATTAAATATTAGAATAGAAATTATTGTCACCATTATTAAATATAAAAATATTTAATATTAAAAAATACTGTCCCATATCTTCAATACTAAGTAGAATTTCGCATTTTAGTTTTACCATATGATGTGCCACCTCATAATGCATTCATCCATAAAATAAAACAATTTTTGAGAAAATGTATCATAACATGTTCTTCCACTAAGCTCTTCAATTCTTAAATGTTATTCTTGTAGATATCTAAGAGTGGTTTCTTATAAAGTCAAGTATCTAGTGTATTAAATAATATTGTTGACATATTAAGTTACATTTTTTAATCAGAAGTACTACTATTTTCAATGCTACTTCACAATAACTGATAATTAGGATATAATTTTTCATAAAGGATATTTTAAGAATTTCAAAATTAAAGAAATGGAGATTATTAAAAAAAACTTATAAAATTACATTTTACTTTCTCTGTTTATTTTTGTTTCGGAAGTTTTAGTAATCACATGAAAGAAATTCAAACTTATAGGTGTTTGACTGATTAATATTATACAGGGTGCACATAAGTTCACCTACTCAGTCAAAACTATTCATCAGAAACGTATAAAATTTGTAGTGTGTCTCAATGAAGGGAGGCGAAAGATATTTAGCAGAAATAAAATTAATTTCACAAATGGCTACGAGATGTCGTTTTCTGTTAAAATTTAGGCATATATGCAAATTTTAGCAACCACATCATGTATCTGCTCTCACAGAATGAAAATGTTAAATGAAAACACGCAGAGAATCTCACGCCTTTTCCACAGAAAATATCCTGCAGTTTACAAGATTTACTGGTGAAACATTTTACCAAAATGGAGATTCAGCATCAGACGCTTCGCGAAAGTTTCCAATTTTACAATGTATATATGTTTGTATTTTGTTAAATTATTGAAAAATATCAATAATATGCCCTCTGGTAGCCATTTTTGAAATGATTTTTTTCTGTTAAATGTCCTTCGCATCCCTTTGTTTAGACGCATTCCACATTTCAGTTTTTTCTGTGAGCAGCTTCGACTACAGAGAGCTCTAACTGTGTGAATTTTCGTTATGTATAATTCTATGTATATACAAATAAACGTCTAATTTTAGGATAAAACAAAAACTAGCGCAGTATGCACTACACATTATTAAAATTTCATCATCATATAAAAGTTTTCTATATTTTAAATCTATCTTTTTTTTTAATGTTACATCTCATTATTTACATTCTATTTGTTGTAATTAAAGTTATACCGAATATTCGGTTTCGTTTTCCTTTTCGGCCCAAAATCTTACTTTCGGAAAACATTCATCTCCGGCGAAAAAAACTTCAAATAGTCCGTCGGAGATAATTTGGAGATAAAGATTCCAAAAAGAAGCGCCAATTCAAAACTTTTTTTGGGGGCGGAATTGAAGTGAGAAAACATTTATTTTGATGTTGTTGCGCACATGTGTGAATAAATTGATATAGTTTTATTCTCACATATGAAGGGCTCACAACCATAGTAGACCAAGTCCATTTATCTCTATTGTAAATAATAACACTTTAAAGTTCTTAATAAATAATTAATTCAGATCAAATGATTTATAAGGATTATATATGTCAATATTCAATTCAAAGTATAATTTTTATAGTGCCCTACTTTTACAAATGACAAATTAATATTTCTATTGTAAATTTACACGTTTTTAAAAAAATGAGGACTTGGTCCAGTATGGCTGTGAATTTTCCATGTGTAAAAAAAGACTTGTTTATTATAATTACAAGAACTCTTGATTTTGATTTATATTTACTTATTCTATTTTTTACTCTAAATTAAACACAAAGAGTGAAACATATTACCAGTTATCGTAAATCATTCACTGTACACAGTACTATCATCATCATCATCATCATCGTCATCATGATCTAGTCCAGTGGAAATTGCCTGGATCCTGGTATTGACATCTATTGGAAGATTCTTGAAGTATACATGATGAATTGGTGGAATGTATGGCAGAAGATCCATAAAATCTTTTTTTTGTCCAAAGTGATTTTTCTCCGGCCCGCGTACAATGCATCTTGACTGACATTTGACAAAGAAATGAACTTGCGCCCACGAGCCCGTTTTTCCAAATTTATTTTCCGAAAAGGCTGATCCTCGTTGAGGATTTCTTTGAACAGTTTCATGAAGGGAGAACCTCTCCCAACTCGCAGCCATCTAACATCCATCCAACTCAAAGTCGGAATTCTTAACTTCAATGACATCAAATTCCGGACATTTCCTCTTTGCATTCACAGTAGTTTCCTCCCAGTCTCCAGAAACATAATTGCGTTGTTTCTTCCAACTTGATGCTTTAATCAGATCAAATTCTGCGTCATTCGGAAGGAAAGAGTGGCCGGACACCATGAATTTATGGTCAATTGACTCTGCTGTTATGTTGTACTATTAACTAGTTTCAACAGCGCAAGAGGCATTTTGATGTTCCTATTTTGACAACCACAGGCATCAGAATATAGAATAATATTCTTATGTTTAGAGGTTTTCTCTCTTAGGTGTTTTTCAACAATTCTAGAAAGGCTTTGAAAATCCCTCCCTCCCTCTATTTCATCCCAGACGTACATGCATCCCACATTATTATTAAAGGAATGCGCCCCAAAGTTATAAACATATAGATTTCACAAATAGATTGCATTTATAAGAAGCTATGAATGTTATTTTTTCAAGTTGAATGCACAGCAGTAAGTTTCATCTGAGGCTTTAATTTTATCAGCTTTCATTTTCTCTCTAACTTGTTTAGCTTCCGCAAGTGGAACTCTCGCTCGTTTCCAAGACTTTTTTTTAGTGTTTTCACCATTTTCTGTCGAAAGTTTGATTTATATGTCATCACATAATTTATATGTATCTGTACTTGGCGGCTTGAAGTGTAAATTAAACTTTCTACTGAAGACGTTGTGATAAAATTTCTCTTTCACGAGGGTTTTATTCTTTGTCGTACATTCCTCTCTGGGCCGAAGATCGAACTATGTGATTAGAGTTTTTTTTTTCCTTGAAATGATTTTTTAAAGAAAAAAGCTTTCAGCATGTTTACTGAAAGGAGGTGGGGGGGTAATCAAAAACAATATTACTTTCCATTCGTAGTTTATCCATCTGATGATTCACGAACGTTTATTTTTCATCAGAAGTTTTGAAATCGCTATTTATTTAAACTACAACGTTTTTTGATAGCAATGAAGACAAGATTTAGACAAGAATGGACCATATATGAAAAAGTAGCACACTGATGAATGGACTTGGTTCAGTATGGTTGTGAAGGTTTCTTGTGTTACTTCACCAACTCTGGACACAGATGCAATTTATGAGAAAGAATGTGAACTATATGTTTGGTGCACTACGGTAGTAGATAAAACACAGTTTACTGCACCTTCTACATGAACTATCTCACTTTTTTTTTTTTTGAAATAGTGAACTTGGTTTACTATGGTTGTGAGCCCCTCATATATTTTAAAAATTAGTTAAAGTTCATAAAAATGTTAAATATATCTTACTTTGAAAATGTTGAAATTGAAAATAAAATTGATAAATGTTGTTCATTTCTGGGCTTAAAGTTTTGTTTTAATGTTCCCATTTTAGTGAAACTTAACATTATTTTCGCTTTTGTGCAGTTTTCTTTCTTTCTTTTTTTTAAAAATCTGATGTATGATAACTGATACACTCTTTTAAATATCATATTCTTTGAGGGGTCAACTGCCCCCATTGCCTCTCCCAAACGACACTCCTATTTCCAAAGAGTCGCACATTTATATTAACACATAATAGGGAGGTAAATCTAGGAGGTATTAATAATATTGATCAAACTCGTCATTTAAAAATTCATTTTTTTAAATCATTTTCTATCATTATAACAATTTTTTTAATTATATAATTTCAATTAGTAGTTTTTTATTAACTTCATTTTAAATAAAATTAACTTTTAATTAATTATTATTAGACCGGGAAGCGGCAGCACAGACAATCACCTCATCGAGTTCACGGCTGAAATTCCAGAATTAGTTAAAACTCGATTATCATATTAAAACGCAATCGGTTTGCCAAGTCCTATCTTGGTGGAAAACACCCGAAAACTGGATTTTAGCGGTGGACTCGTGGGTTTACCATTGTATTTTCCTGCTCCCAGTCCTCCATGTTTTTATACCTTTAGGTGCAAGAAAACGCAATGATAATCCTACGAGTCAACAGCTAAAATCGGGTTTTCGGGCGTTTTCTACCAAGATAGGACTTGGTAGACCGATTGCGTTTTAATATGATATTCGAGTTTTAACTCATTCTGGAATTTCAGCCGTGAACACGATGTCTGTGCTAACGACTCCCGGTCTATATACACTGTTGTTTAAATGCAAAATATTATTCAAATAACATGAATATTATAACTTATGCCTGCCTCTTGATCTGTAGAAGCGAAGTAAATGTAATTTTCCAGACCAATTTAAGCAAAGGTTTTGCATCTAGCTGGTTATGTTATTTTTACGTAGAATTTTCCCTTGAGAGGCCAGAGAGAGAGAAAGAACTTCTAGATTGTTTATTTCAATTAATTTAAATACAAAATAATAAAAAACTGAAAACCTTTGTATAGGTAAAATTTAAATATTCATTATTCAATTTGTTCTTCATTTTAACCACATAATAATACCACATAAAGTAACTTATTGATAAATACCTGCGAGTTTTGGTTGTTATAAAGTAATAAAATATAAAAGTTGTATTAGTATTTATGTTTTTTTTTTTTTCTGAAACTTATACACACACATATATATATGCATGCATATTTGTTAGAAATGTGTTTCTATGTACGTATAATTAATTAATAACTTTATATAAATATATATGTATGTATTAATTACTTTAAATTTATTTTTAAGACGGTTTCGTTTACGTCCGAAACTAGGAAGATAACCGAAATTCGGTTTCGGTCGAACACTAGTTGTAATACAGAGTATAGGTAAATAAGTAAGTGGTAATTATCTTACGGATATTAAAACTCAAAGAATCCCTTTTGATGAATTTTCTATCGTATGTTTCACTTATATGTTTCACTTTTACCTTGAATAAATGAGGGTGGAAACGCAACACTATTTTACGAGCAAATTGTTGCAGACAGATGTAAGAGGTACCATTCGAAAGGGAATTATGTATATATATTTCTTTAATCATGCAATTTTTGAAATAAGAGTCGTCTTCATATGAAAAATTACACAAAAATAAAAGTGGTACAATTTTCAATATGTAGCCTATTCCAATATGTACTGTATACAAATTTACTATTGCATACGTTGTTTGTTTATATACTGCATCTCAATCTGATAATGCACGTATGTCAATTTAAAAATGTATATTTCTAATTTTCCGCTTTTCTCACTTGATTTAAGTTCCTTCCATCAAATCAATCCGGAAAACTGAAGGCCCTTTTTCTTAAATTTTCAAACAGTTATAAAAGAATATCTGTTTGAGATTTATTCATAAATTTAGAAAAAATAGAATTAAAATGTTACAGAAGAAATTACAGGAAATGTTGAATTAGTAGCCAGAAAAAATTATAAAATTGTAAATATGAAATAAACTATCAATGCAAAGGGAAAATATAGAAATTTCCGGTTACTTTCTGAGATTTTCTTGTCTGTGGATGCAAAATGTAACAGCAGATGATCCTTTTAGACCGTTGAAAGTTTCTGTATATCTCAAAAACTAATGATAGGAATGAGCTTTGAAAGCCCATAACCATGAACTGTAAAAACAAATTACCATTTTTTTGGCGTTGCTCTTTCTTTTTAGGTAAAAGATTATATAGACCATAAGCCAAAATTTTTTTCAATATGAGTTTGTTAATAATTTTCAGATTTAAAAAAATCTTTTTTATCATAAAATTGCACAGATTTTATTTGGGTTAATTCAATATATCTCATACTAAAAAAAAAAAAAAAAATCAATCAATAAATTTTTGAGAAGTTATAAACTAAAGTTTGTCAGTGGGTTTAACATTTCCAATCTTAAACTTTGGAACTCCCCCCTAACTCTATGAAGATATGAGAAAACGTTCACATAACATATAATTTTCAAGGCTGCTTGACAAGGGCGATCACCTTAAAACTTTTTAAAAAGTAAAAAAAAATATATATATATATATATACACCGCGTCCCAAAAGTTCAGACAATCAATAAAATTTGCATTAAAATAAAAAGTAATAAGGTACAATTAAAATTCGTGAGATAGGTAATAAATAAAAGCAGTTTTGCTGATATACACATATAAATTATGATTAAAGGTTTGAAATTATAAAATATGCATTAAATTGTATGAAAATGTGCTGTCCCAAAAGTATAGACACCTGTAATTATTTTTTGTTTTTGTTTTACATTTATAAAAATAACTAAAAACTTACTTTTAATAGTTAATTGTATTGCCACGACTCTTTATAACGTCAAATACACGTTGTTCCATAGAATTAATTAAGCATCGCATTACAGAAGGAGATATTTCATACCAAGTTTTGTCAATTGCAATTTTTAAGTCATTCACACATGTATATTGCTTTCCATTTTCATATATTTTACGAGATAAGATACCCCATATGTTCTCCAGGGGATTCAAATCTGGTGTAAGTGCTGGCCAGTCTAATAGTGTGATATTGTTTTGCCTAAACCATGTTTTCGATGACGTGGAGGTATGGATGGATGCCCCATCTTCTTGGAAAACACAGCCCGGTCCTGTTGGCAAATCCATAACTGGCAGTAAATTGGTACGTAAAATATCCTGATAATCCTCTGATTTCATTTTTCTGTCAATAAATTCTAGAAATGTTTGGCCGTTGAAAGACAACTCTGCCCACGTCATTACGGATCCTCCGTTTTGTCGCCTAATAAAACAGTTCATGTGTTCTTTTCTCAAGTCATGCCAGTAAAATTTATGACCATCAGGGCCGTCTAAATTCCATTTCTTTTCATCACTGAAGATGACATAAAACCATTTTTCATCGTATGACATATGCGTTCTAGCCCACTTTAGATGTGCATCTTTATGTCTGTACTTTAAGCAAGGTTTTGCTTTCATTCTCCTGTAAACAATATTTGTTGAAAGTTTAATTCTTCTGTGTACAATACTTTTTGAAATTCTGGAAATTGATGCAATTTCACGCACAGATAAATTATCAACTGAAGCCATTTGTAATAACATTCTATCATCACGTAATTTGGATTTGCTAGCAAGACCGGACTGTGTTTTCCAACAAGATGGAGCATCCATCCATTCCTCCACATCATCGAAAACATGGTTTAGGCAAAACAATATCACACTATTAGACTGGCCAGAACTTAGTCCAGCTTTGAATCCCATGGAGAACATATGGGGTATCTTATCTCGTAAAATATATGAAAACGGAAAGCAATATACATGTGTAAATGACTTAAAAATTGCAATTAACAAAGCGTGGTATGAAATACCTCTTTCTGTAATGCAATGCTTAGTTAATTCTATGGAACAGCGTGTATTTGATGTTATAAAGTGTCGTGGCAATAGAATTAAATATTAAAAGTAAGTTTTTAGTTACTTTTAAAAATGTAAAAAAAAAAAAAAAAAAAAAAAAAAAATTAAAAAAAAATTACTGGTGTCTGTACTTTTGGGACAGCACATTTTTATATAATTTAATATATATTTTATAATTTCAAACCTTTGATCATAATTTATATGTGTATATCATCAAAACTTCTTTTATTTATTACCTATCTCACGAATTTTAATTATACCTAATTACTTTTTATTTTAATGCAAATTTTATTGATTGTCTAAACTTTTGGGACGCGGTGTATTATTGAAGAATGACATGTTACCAAACTTTAAAATATATATATATATATGACGAAACTTTAATTGGAACCGGTTTTATGATAAAATATGTGGAGCGATATCTATCCAAATCAAGGTAAATTTTAACTTTAAAGTCATTTTTCTCAAAACAGATATATTTGAGATTGCGTGCATCCTATTTCCAAAACTAAGTAACATAGAAACTTAATATTTTATATTATATTGTATTGTATATAGTTTTATAATCTCTACCTATTTTTAAGTAAGTACCTGTAATATATTTATTATTTTTTTTTTAAATTTATTGAAATTTTATCATAAATTTTGTATTTTATGGTTTAATTGATTGAAAAAATATTTTCATCTGTGAACTTGATTATTATTTTAGGTTGAGATTAAAGTACAATATTTTACGAATATATGCATGTAATAATAAGTAGATATAAAGGAAATGTTTTGAATATTCCTAGGCGCAACACATGTATGTCAAATAACCTTTTAGAAAATGCTTAATTAGTATGTCTTAATTAAACTAAATTCTAATTATTTTTCATTAAAAGTATTTAAAGAAATACGTAAATAAAGATTTGTACAATTTACTCAAAAAATATAAAAAGTACGATGTTACAATTCTGATAAAATTTTACTTAAAAAGGTGCTAAAAATACATAAAAGGTTTCTACAACATGAAAACCGTCAAAGATGTTAAAATCCCAAGCGCTTTCAACTGCATTATAACAGTCGTCTTCAGGGGAACCCAGAGGAGTGAAAGTTCATGGAAAATTCTTTGCTTAAGTATAGGACGAGTCTATTTCAAAGGAAGGGAGGAGGGGGGGAGGTGGTAAAATGAAAATGATTATGTTTCAAAATCGCTAGAAATATCTAGTATACTATACCAGATCTTAGATATGTTGTAGGATAAAGTATCGTTGCAAGTATTCTTTCTTTGATTTAAAATTTAAAATGATTCTCTGATTATTGACGTGTAGTAATTTGAAGTACGGGCTATGACTCTTGCTTTACTGAAATCAATGTGAATATCTTGTTTTTGGTTTAATCTGGATAGAGCATAGAAGATTTGTTATACTTTATGTCTGTAATATGTTCTTTTCGTTTGTCTTTAAATTTTCTAGTGGTCACTCCTATGTATTTGAGTTCTTTCTGATTTACTTTGTCTGTGAAATGTATTACATATATGCCAGAAGATTCATCGTTAGGGATTGGGTCTATTTTCCGGTGTACAAGATCTTTTAACTTGGCGGATGGTTTTGCGATTACGTATATATTATATTTCTTTAATGCATAACTAATCCTTTCAAATAACTGTGGTATATATGCATAACTAATCCTTTCAAATAACTGTGGTATATAATTAAAGAAATATAATATATACGTAATCGCAAAACCATCTGCCAAGTTAAAAGATCTTGCACATCGGAAAATAGACCCAATCCCTAACGATGAAACTTCTGGCATATATGTAATACCTTTCACAAACAAAGTAAATCAGAAAGAACTCAAATACATAGGAATGACCACTAGAAAATTTAAAGACAGACGAAAAGAACATATTGCAGACATAAAGTATAACAAACCCTCTACTGCTCTATCCAGATTAAACCAAAAACAAGATATTCACATTGATTTCAGTAAAGCAAGAGTCATAGCCCGTACTTCAAATTACTACACGTCAATAATCAGAGAATCATTGGAAATTTTAACTCAAAGAAAGAATACTTGCAACGATACTTTATCCTACAACATATCTAAGATCTGGTATAGTATACTAGATATTTCTAGCGATTTTGAAACATAATCATTTTCATTTTACCACCTCCCCCCTCCTCCCTTCCTTTGAAATACACTCGTCCACTGATACTTAAGCAAAGAATTTTCCATGAACTTTCACTCCTCTGGTTTCCCCTGAAGACGACTGTTATAATGCAGTTGAAAGCGCTTGGGATTTTAACATCTTTGACGGTTTTCATGTTGTAGAAACCTTTTATGTATTTTTAGCACCTTTTTAAGTAAAATTTTATCAGAATTGTAACATCGTATTTTTTATATGTTTTTCAAGGTGAATGTGACGTTCAACAATTATAGTTTGAACTATATTTTATATTACTCAAAAAATTTGTTTAATTTGAATAAATATTTATAGTTCCAATTTTTTTTTTTAAATATCGTATTAAAATCAAGCAATATCAAGCTGCTGTAAGTGATCTCCCTCCTTAAGTCGAATTAACATGGATACAGTGACTAAAGTGGGTGTTATTATTTGAAAAATGAAAGTTTGTTCAATTATTTATATGTAGACCACTCCTATTTCAAAAAATGCATTCATATTTGGAATGTAGACACATTTCCCTCTAGAAAGGTATAGTTGTGGGAAAAAAAGTAAACACCCTACTAACTCCTCAACAAATTATCGTGGAAGAAAGTTACTGGTACCAAACGATTGGAAATAAAGTCTACTTTTAAATGATGTATATTAAATTTGCTTAGGGGGCCATCTGCATATTAAAACGAACCCAAACTTCATTTTTTTTTCAATGGCAATACCCAATTTTAACAAAATAGTTCAAATCTTCGTTTCAAACTATGCCTAGACACCAAATTTCAAGTCATTACAATGATAAGTTTTGAATTATAAGCATTCAATATTTAGTGCTTCTAATTACATTTTCATATTTTCATTAATATCTCCTGAAATTATACTCCTAATGTGTTAACGTTTTTGGTAGCAAATACCCAAACATAAATACGCTGAATTTGCAATTTTTATAATTTTATAATTTGAATTATGGATTATGAAATTAATATTCGAAAAAATTATGAATTGCAACCTACAATTTTTCTGATGGATTTAGATTTATTAAGTCCTGCTTTATGGAAATCCAAAATTTCACATTTTTTTCCCAAGTAGTTTTCAAATTATGCTTAAAAAACGGCAAAATGATGGTTTAAGGGGCCGTCTGTGATAGAAGTGACTAGATATTTGAAATTTCTTATGCTATCCTGTAATCTAGCAGTCTTCAATGACAGCTTGAGTGGTGCTTAAGATACCTCGATCAAGAAGGGGGCTCTCTAGGTTAACAATCGAGTACCGAACTTCAATTTGGATACAATTACTAAAATAAGCTCGTTTTAAAATAATTAATTTCTCCGAAACTTATCGTACGAATTGCATAAAAATTTGGTTTTAGGCTAATTGAAGTGTGTAGAGTTCCTTTATGCTGTCAGAATTGTGTACTGCTATTGAAAAAAACAAAGTTATGGTTTGTTTTAATATGTAGATGGCCCTCTAATCAAATTTTATATGCATTCTTTAAAAGTAGACTTTCTTACTAATCGTGTGGTACTAGTAACTTTCTTCTGCGATATTTTTTGGATGATTTAGTAAGGGGTGTTTACTTTTTTTTTCCACCACTGTACATGACAAACACATGCACGATTATTTGGAGTAATATAGCATGGGGAGGTGTGCTCTTCCACTTTACTATTTATTTTTTCTTCACGATAGTACATTCCTTTAATTAGTCTATTGAACTTTTGTAAATAGAATATTTGTAGAGAAATATATTTGAAAATTTTAGTCTGTCTGTAAACATTGTCATTTTCCTTTTTTTAGAATTTGGATAAAATTACAATTAAAACATTAAAAAAACAATTTCATTCTGTTAATTATCATAGATTTCTTCTTGTTATAATTGCAAAAATTAAAAATGATTTAGAGAAAATGGCGATAAATTTAAAGAAGAATATGAGAGATGGGGGGCTTTACATGAACGTTACCAAGACCAAATACCTATGTATAGGAGGAAATGAGACAGACATAAAAATAGAAAGCAGTCAGCATTATAGATGTCTTGGTGTAGACCTTAATAGAGATGGAAGAGACTCACAGGAAATGAAATACAGAATTTTTGAGGGGAGAAAGGAAGTAAAACTATTAAATTCTATTTGGTGGATTAAGGAGATCTCTAGGAAAAGAAAGTGGCTAGTTCCATGAGTTTTTGTAGTGTAAGTGTCACATAACTGATAACTGCTATGCTTGTTGGCCACCGTTATTTTCGAAAAGTTTGATTCTCCTTATACAATTAATGAGATGTTTCCCATAAAATAAGTCACATTTTCCGTTCTAAAATACTGGTAACCAAAATTTGTAGCATGTGACTAACACTACAAGTACTCATGGAAATAGCCAAGCATATTATATACAATTCTATTGTAAAGAAAATATTGTCATATGGAGCAGAATGATGGGGGAATATGGCAGAAAGAAAGAAATTAGCGGTAGTGGAAATGGATACCCTAAGGAGATCTTACAAGATATCAAGAATAAAAAGAGTAAGAAATGAAAGAATCAAGGAAATGGTGAAAATAAAGGAAACCATATCAGATGATATTAAAAAAGAAATTAATCTTTTATGTTCATGTTAACCTTCCGTCTACCAGACGGGTCCATTGGACCCGACATGTACATTCAAAATATTTATTCAAACCAGAAATTTCTTCAAAACAAACTAAATGTATAAATCAGACAATAATAAGTTAAATAAACAAATTAAATAGTTTTAAGTAAAAATTCTGGTGTAGAATGTTTTTATAAAACTTGAGTAAAATTTCCGGTAGTTCTAGGGTTAAAAGAATGAGTTATGAAAGACTATCCAAAATCGCATTTAATTATAAAACAAATGAAAAAAGAAACGGGGAAGACCACGAAAGAACTGGATAGATGATATTGAAAAGGGGATGAGTGATAGAGGTCTGGAAGAGGAATGAACCCTTGAGAGGATGAACTGGAATAGACAGTTGTAGATTTTTCGGATGGCGGCATCTGACGCCATAAACCGAGTTTATATATACATGCATATGTGTATGTGATTTGCCCTTCCCATAACATCCCGACCGCAAAAGAAAGGTACAGCAATTTCCCATGAGAATTAACAAGGCTTGAAAAACTCGACACACAATAAACTTGATGACTTAGTGATTTGTACCTTCAGCCTGAGAACAGAATGTTAAAATTCACTTCAGAGTTCCTTTTCGAGTTGGTCTGACAAGATCGCCGGGCCAAGCTTAGATATCGCCGATGTATTAACGGCCGATAAATTGCAGGAGAAGCCCCTTTCCCCCTCTTAAAACCTGTATATAATTTGTATGTGTCCTGCAAATAGTATTCATGCCTTACTCCAGGTATTAAAATTGTGTTATTTCTACAAATCGAGTCATCAATGAGAAGTATTTATTACCAAAGGTAATTTCACACACACACAGACACACACATATATATAGATTTTAATTTCTGTGATGATATTATACTAATGTATCGATATATTGATGACATAATTTTAATTGACACTAAACAATCAAATATTTCTCAATTTCCAGTTGATTATCCAACTAATTTAGAATTGACAGAAAACCTTTTAACAAATAATGTTATTAACTTTTTAGATCTAAAAATCATAATCGCACATACAAAACAATTACTGATCTTTATGACAAACGTAAAGACTTTCAATTCAAAGTTAACACATTTACTCATTTTAAATCCTGTCTACATATTTCAGTTTACCCTAACATTTTATTAGTCATTTGTATAGAATCAAAAGTTTATGTTCACCACATCTTATCAATAAAAACATTAAACAATTAATATCTGATGCATTAAATCATGGTTTTCCTAAGAAATTCCTATATTCCTTAATCTACAATTAATTAATAATCTAAACAATGGATAGTAGGGCGGTTTCTTGTATGTTACTATTAATATTTTGCGTATCAAAAGAATATATAAAAAAATAAAAATGAACAAAAAAAAATTAAAAATACAAAAAATATGAAAAATTTAAATAGGTTGGCTGGGTGGGTAGATGTTAAATTATGGAGGCGGGAGCAGTTATCTGAATAATTTATATGCAAATGTTAATTTAATATATACGTATTTAAAAAAATAAATAAATAAATAAATAAATAAATAAGGGAATGGTACGTTAATTTGTAGTTTCTATGTTTATTTTGGTCCTCATGAGGTTGCTGTCCTTAGTACTGTATAAAAATATTTATATTATATTGATATAATTTTAAGTCACTTTTATTGACTTACTTCAATATATTTCGATTTATAATGGTGGACGTTAATACAGTTTATGATATTTATATTTATCAGTATGAAGAAATGTTGTAATTTGTTTGTATATACCCCTCCCCCTTTTGTAAAGAAAATTTAAAATTTAAAACATTAAATTTATTATGTGCTTAATAGAAACATACTTTTATATTATTATAATTGTAACTTAATTGAAATTATTATCAATTTACTTAATATTTAATAAAATAATTATAAATAATTATAAAACTTTATAATAAAGATGCTAAGTGATTATTATCGATATTTAGTTGTTGCTTTTTTAGAATGTTATTGTTGTGCTGTATTAAAGTGATTTAATCTGTTATAATATTAGAAATATTTTAAATTTGCAATTTTTCTACAGTTCTATCTGGTATTTACAATAGATGGCACCACTACAAATTATTTTTATTTTAGATATGATTGTGTTCAATTATAGTCTTAATTAACTTTAATTTTATGAAGTTCCACTAGATGGCAGAAGTAAATAATTATTTATTTAGTTCTAAATATTTTGTTGCCATACTTTTTTTTTATATTTTATTATATCTATTAATTATTACCCGTTTAATTTTTAAAAAATACTTCTTTATGCACAATTTAGTAATAATTTATTCCAGAATCCTTTAAATGCATATAATAATTTTTATTATAAATACTATATATGTTAATTAGAATTATTATATTTATAAGAATGTGATTATTAGCTGCACGCTGTGATGATTTGCAACCGTAAGGATTCGATTTTAACTGTACCTGCGGTACTTTTGCTGTGCTAAAATTGGATACATGTTTGAGTTGTAATTAGGTCATTGCAATTCTCTTGCTGGGTATGTCTTAAATTCAAATGTTTCTATATATTCATATTGTTCTTTATTACGGATCTTGCATTGATTAATAAATTTTTTAATTCAATTTATCTGGCAGGGTAAATTTATGCTTTTTGGTGTGTGGTCGATTGGGTACATATGGAATTCAATTTTTAGCTTAATGCTGGATTCCATTAAAGAAATCGACTACGCTTTTGCTTATATTAGTGTTTCACGTACCTTTGAAAAGGGGAAATGCTATATAAGCTTCCGGCTACATACATCCATTTGATCTATTATTTGTTTACGATACGTCTTTTAATGGTTCAACATTATTTTACTGGTTATTTGTTTCTTTTGTCTTTATTAGGTTATTTTTCAAAATTTGGTGGTTTTTCAATTGTTTTATATGGATTAATCGTACGCAATGTGCTAGTGAATTAGGGCATTTTGATTAATTTGTATTACTTGTTAAGGGTTCCATCTTTATTTTGTATAATGTCACAGTTATGATTTGCGGCTAAATTTATTAATTTGTTGATTTAATTATAGTAATTGGAAATAGATGATGATTTGTAATTATATAATGGTTATATGTATATATATAATAGATTTCTAAATAATTATATTTCAATAAAAACAAAATACTTTTAGTAAAACATGTTTCTTCACTCATTAAAAATCACAACAATGCGCTGATAATTTGCGACATGTTGTGTTTAGTCGGTGAAAGCAATCGTTGTGTAAAACATACCGGTTTTATTTTAAAAGCATATCTGTATTTGAAGGCACTGCAGTAAGAGTTGAATCCCTGGAGCGTTTACAGATTTTCATAGCTCTTCGAATTGTTCGTTTAGTTAAAATACATTTTAAACAAATTAAAACAAATATAATTTGTTTAGTTTTTTTGTATAATTTGTATAATTTGTTTATTAATTGCACATACAATTAAAACAAATATAATAAAGTTTCAGTTTACAACTGAAACCATGTCATCTAAATTATAAATAATACTTTTTATATAACAGTTATACAGTCTGCATTTCACATTTTTTGTAATTCCTTTAACGCACGAGTAACGCAATGTGCAGTAGTCTAACACAGCTCTACTACTATTGTGGGATTTCATTTCATTTATCTTTTGAGTAAACTTTTGCGTAAATATGGAAAGATGTACCCTACTGTTTATCTAATCTTGCTACTTAAACTCTGTAACACTTCGCTGTGTTCAGTTTTAAGACACTGGCCTACTATATTTGTTTACGAACTCGTTTTGTTACTCCACAGAAACGGCTTGAATGATTCCCAACTTGTAGTTTTTGTAAATCACGTCAATCAATGAAGACCGGGCACCTTCAAGTGTGCCCTGCAATTTGTTTTTTCTAGAACTACTGAATAACGTTTAAATTAATTATCACGTGACTAGTATTTTAAAAATGAAATAATACATGCATAAGGTTTTTATAAAGAGTGCCCCAATTTTATAAGTAACTACATAAAAAGAGAATGTTGTAATATACAAAGCGTAAATTTAATTAATGTATTTTGATTAATATTTAGTACAAATTTTGTGGATAGATTCCGATTTAAATCCATCATTTTCATAGATTTTAAGGAAAATTGCTGTTCTTTTTCATAATTTAATATTTTCTTATTATCATAAAAAGAGCTAATTTTCAGTCAGTCTGAGGATACTCAGAAACATCTTTTAAAGTAGAAATCATAAAATGCTTTCAGAAAATTAAACATTTCATTCCAGACACATATGCAACCAACCCGAAACTCAAACTGTAAACGATGCATACAAATTTCACCATTCTACTTTATCACGACATTTCCGAATATTTAAAATCCGTAGAAAATGAAATTATTAGCGATTGTTCATTAAAAAGTTTAGACTAAAGAGCAGAGCGTCACCTCCTGAAAAGAAAAAATTAACTAAATCAATAAATTTCATTTTTTCAATTTTGATAAATTTGCGTATTTTTTTTTATTTATTTTTTTTAATTAACTTTCTGATTAACTATTTTTTACATTCAACACAAACACACAAATTTTGCAAACGTCGAACGAAAGGACTGTAAATTTAGTGAGAGTTGATATCATATTTCCACTAATTTATAACTTAGTTTAGCTTTTCTGATCAGGCTATAATTAAAGGCGGCGAATTATAGACGTCAAACATGTATATTTTTTATACTTTCTTTACAAAAAAAATGTGAAAGTTTATTTTATTTATACCTGGTTGTTTCATTGTTAAATTACAATTTTTCCACAGTTTTATTTACTATTTAAAAATTCGACATACAACTGCATTAGTTAATAGCCTTTTATTCTAAAGGGGGAACATTTAATTATAATACAGCAGACGGTCGATTTTACGAACTCGATGGAACTTATATAATGTGTTCGTAAAATCGAAAGTTCGTAAATGAGAGTAACATTAGTTCAATGGGATGCTGGTCGGGACCAGTACATCAATTTGTAATAACGAATAATTCGTAAAAAAGAGGTTCGTAAAATCGAATAATTCGTAAAAAAGAGGTTCGTAAAATCGAATAATTCGTAAAAAAAAGTTTCGTAAAATCGAGCGTCTACTGTATTAATTATTTAATTATAATCTGGCTTTCTATTTTGAAAGAAATATGAAATTTCCAGTGTTGTTCCAGCCCTTCATTCTTCCTTTTTCTTTGGATAACAGATGACTCCACTGAGTTGTTTTTGTGAATTTTGAAGGTTTCCGTTGAACTTTCTTCAGTTAGAATTTAATTTTTAAGATATAGCGTACAAGATTGTTTTCTGCCGATTTGTATTTTAGAAGCTTTTACTCCTGATGATGGTTTTAAAGTTTAAACCGAAACACTGAGATTTATTTTATTCATGAGTTTATTTTTATCACCTTTTAATTAGTGAATAAAGTGTACGTTGGACAGCAACACCTATTTTGTGTAGTATAATATTTAATTATTTCTTAGATTGACTTTAGAGCTATCGTGTGCTATGAAGTTTGAAGCATATCCTCATGATACTCAAAACTGTTCCATGATGATAGAAAGTCGTGAGTATTGTTTAAATACTTCGTTTCTTTATTTGCTTTTTATTTCATATCTTAACAAAATATTACATTTTTTTAGTGTCCCACACAACAGACGATCTCATATTTCTTTGGAACTCTTCGACACCGCTGGTTGTAAGTGAAGATGTAGAACTACCTCAGCTAGATATTGTCGAAAGTAAAACAGAGGATTGCACTTTGGAATACTCAACGGGTAAATAATCATTTGATATTCAAAATCATTCAAACAACAAAAGAGTAATCGGTCAAGTGCGAGTGTTACTCGCGCACAAAGAGGCAACAAAAACACAACAGAACAACAAATACAACAGATACAACAAAACTTGGCATTGGTCCAAGTGTGCCTCAAAGTTGTAACGACGCGTTTTTGTAAATGTTTTTCCAAAATCATGATCCTTGGACAATTCCGCGTCGATAGGTACTTTAAACTGCTATCAGATTCACCAACTTTTCGAGGAATTTTTGAGCCAACTCCTGATTTCACCCGATTTTCTGCGAGAAATTGTCCCAACACACAGTGTGATAGCAAGCAGCAATATCCCCAACTTTTTTACTACAGCTCTAAAAAAATCTCCGCTAGTCACGACATTTCACCCAACTTCCAACATTTCAGCCAATCAGAGATAGGCGGTTTTCAACGTCATTCATTTCCCAACTACCAAGATGGCCGACATTGTGATTAAGCTGAAATGAAATGATGACCAAGACAGAGTTTTGTTGCAATCCGTAAAAAAAAAACCCCACATATATGGGACATGAAACACAGTTCATATATAAATAGAACTTTGAAAAGGTGTTCATATTAAGA